>JAMPIV010001473.1:0-600000 GCA_024509875.1 Oreohelix idahoensis
TTTTAAATTGAAATTTCCTACCCTAAAGTCATTTCAGTCATGCTTCAGTCAAGTATGGATGGTTATCTGTTAGTCTGTCCGTCTCTACTTGTGTTTCTACAAAAATGTACTTGATTTTTGAACCAACCTTTCTCTCCCCTCCAAAATTTTGTCGTTAAAAGTTATTTTTAGACACAGAACCGCTCATAATAACCCTCTCCTTTTCCATACTAAGTTAAATTTTAACACCTGCTTCCAAGGTCGTGTTTTTATGTGCAATTAGCGACACTTTAGATTCATACAGTCCCTGTCCGATGATTGAACAACACTGTCTTTTGTCATTATCTTCAATATTATCTATCCGTCTGTAAAATTAAGAACATATTAGTTCACTGCTCAGAATAGGCCATCCGGCCAGCTAATTTTTATATTCCTAACATTAATATTAAGAAAAAAGTACTTTTTAAATTTGTAATATTCCAAACATCTGCGTTTATAGCCGCTGAATTCAAATCAGGGCTTGGTATTTTTGATCCGCCGTTCCCCTCCTATCTAGCAAGTCAATTATTATGGAGGATGATGACCCGCGGTCTAGGCGATCATGTACTATTCGCAGCCTACGCATTATGTTTTTATCCTTAAATGTTATCTTTGGAGATATTTTACCGTTGTATCTCTGTCAATTTCACTACAATCACACATACTATAAATGTTTTTTGTGGTGGGTAGGTTTCCTAATTTTTTTTTATTTTGCCAGGGCAGCGGCCGTATGCCTACTCTTTACGATTTCCAACTACCGAAGGATTTTTAACGTGTGCAACTTGCACATGGGACCTCTTATTTTGTCGCAGTGACGTCACTAGGGTTGGTGTCACCCAGTGCGGAAATTCATGGTGTCACCCCCAAGGACCTCCTCCCGTACCAGACCATACAGAAATCTTAGTAATGTTTTTTTGTACTAATGTTGCTCGTAAATCGTAATTCCTGTATATCACTGAATGTAATGGCAATAATAGTGACATAAGCAACTAGCAAAATTAATATTACACCTTTAAATTACAATATCATACGCATAGCCTAAATGTATTTACATTTACATAGTTTCATGTGGTTAAGGTGATAGTTCGGTAAGAAAATAATAGAATTCGAAGTAAAAACGTAAGTATATTGATACAGTACATGTAAGATGGCCGTACGAAAAATGTTTTTGTGGTTATAACTAACTACAGGGATATTATTATAAAAAATAATAAATTTCAGCTGAAACACTCACTGCACACAAATATTATAGACAGTCATTTTGGTGTCACCCCCTCTGATGGTGTCACCCGGAGCGTTCCTCACCCCCCTAGTGACGCCACTGTTTTGACGCCCGTATTCTCGAAAGCTAGACATCAGATCTCACTTCACACGTGATCAAAGGGGGAGAATGGCATCGTTAGTAACCATTGGTTCTGAAAAAAGAAAATTGCGTGAGTTATGTTTCCTGTATTGGGAGCGAACCCGGTGCCCTTAGAATTAGAGACGGACACCATACATGTTAGCCACTCCAACCCCCATCAGTTAATAGAATTACAAGGCACCCCTCATTCTGGAATCCACAGCGTAAGAAAAATAGAGGAAGACAACAAAATAACACACGGAGAAGGAAATTAGATAAAAACTAGAGAGGAATAAGGAAGACAGGCTAAGACCTTGAAAATATTGAACATGACAGGGAGACTTGGCGTGTATTTATTGAAGACTTGGCATGTATTTATGGGAGACTTGGCGTGTATTTATTGAAGACCTGTACTCCGCAGGGAGTTGGAAGATAATGTGGAAGAAGAAGAAATAGCAGAGATGTAGAAGCAGAATGACTAAGTTAATTTCTTGTTCCGACTTGAGCCACGTGATGCTCACATCTGCAAGACGCGTGGAGTTTGCACGTGTTTCACTAATTTGTCATCAGCTTCATTTGCACATGACAGGCGCATGCGCGGGCCAACAGGGATATTTCTCGAATAAGGCCGTCGTATTGGGAAATGCCAGAGTCTGGGCCCGGGGAGTTTTAATGGTCGGATTACACGTGGATACATAACAGGTTCTCATTATCGCAGTCAACATCAGCATCGACATTAAAAGTTGCAGCACGGGAGAGAAATGTTTGCTGTAACAGTTGCGTTGTCTTCGTCATTTTTGTTCTTCCTGATACATCATCATCATAATCCCAATTATTATCATCATAACCATCATCATCCCCATCATCATCATTATCAACATCATCATCACTACCATCATTATCACCATCATCATCCCCACCATTATTATCACCATCATCATCCCCACCATTATTATCACCACCATCATTATCAACATCATTATCACCACCATCATTATCACCAACAATCATTATCAACATCATCATCACCACCATCATTATCAACATTATCACCACCATCAACATCCTCGCCAACTTCATCGTCATTTCCATTTTTTGTTCCCTATGGAGCATGGAGTCACCAATGTAGTAGTTTACGTCTTTGCAGGAAGCCTGCACCAAAACGTTCATGTGCTCTTAGAGAGGTGGTGGTGTAGCAATTTGTTTTACATGATCAGTTTGCCAGCCTCATGTATTGATACACAGCAAGATTAAAATAGTGAAATATTGTATCAAAACTATCAGCCACACAATAGCTGCCGTAAGCACAGAGCAATATTCTTCTTCTTCTTCTTCTTCTTCTTCAAGTACAATGCCTGGTGCCGTAGGCGACTATGTCTATCCGAAACTTCCTGTTTCCAGTGCTAATTATAATTTCTGTCCTTGACCTCTGTCCAAGCCATAATGTTAAACAGTCCCGTATCTTTTCCCTTTGTCGTCCTATATCCCGTGTTCCTTCAATCTTTCCTGTTGTCACCATATATCCCGTGTTCCTTCAATCTTTCCCGTTGTCACCATATATCCCGTGTTCCTTCAATCTTTCCTGTTGTCACCATATATCCCGTGTTCCTTCAATCTTTCCTGTTGTCACCATATATCCCGTGTTCCTTCAATCTTTCCTGTTGTCACCATATATCCCCTGTTCCTTCAATCTTTCCTGTTGTCACCATATATCTCGTGTTCCTTCAATCTTTCCTGTTGTCACCATATATTTGAGCTTTCATCAATCTTTCCTGTTGTCACCATATATTTGAGCTTTCATCAATCTTTCCTGTTGTCACCATATATTTGAGCTTTCATCAATCTTTCCTGTTGTCACCATATATTTGAGTTTTCATCAATCTTTCCTGTTGTCACCATATATTTGAGCTTTCATCAATCTTTCCTGTTGTCACCATATATTTGAGCTTTCATCAATCTTTCCTGTTGTCACCATATATTTGAGCTTTCATCAATCTTTCCTGTTGTCACCATATATTTGAGCTTTTGTCGCATAGAGATTTATGATCAATAAATTTTCGATATTCTTTTCTTTTCTACCCGTGTCCTCTACTTTATTATCGCTCTTTTATCCTTTTCCTGTTTTTCGCATTCGTTCGTTTGCGACAAAATATATTTTCCCATTCTGACTTTGCCGTTTCTTTTCTCATACTAGAAACGCATTTTATTACGTAATATGTCAGTCCCTGGATTGTGAACGAAATAGTGTGAGAATTCGCCTCGTCAGACATAGAGAGCAGACATTTGTCTACATTTTCAAGCTGACACGAGTTTTTCTTCGTAGTTTCTCGGCGTGAGGTGTGCAAGGCGCCAAATCTGCATCGCTCAGAAATGAGACATGTCGTAGGAGGTGTGAATACACGTTTTGGCAGTTATGGCCAGCGTCTAAGTGAATGTGAAGTGTTAAGACGGGAAGGGGAGACTATTTTCGGATTTTCGAAATAACGTGGGATCCTTTGTCGGGTTTTCAGATATCTTACCCGGAGTTTAAACTTGACTTCATTCAGTTCTCCAGATTCGCAGTAGACTGGTCGCTGTGTAAAAGAACAAGCTGTATAGCGAAGTTTCTCAGTTTGTTTCGACAATTTGCCGAGCTTCTAGACTTCAAATATATATCAGCGTATAATTCTAAGTTTAGTGCGATCGCCTGTAGTTCTGTGTGGAGGTAATATACATACATCTAGTAGTGTTGAGTGTTTTAGTGATAAATCGCTTATTTCATTTTACTAGTTAGATTTCTGTGCAGAAGTAATTAAATTGTAAGTCTGTTATATTCTCTAGCTGACGTGTTTCAGTGGAAAGCAAAATAAATTATAATTTCTTGCTTAAACTCATGCAGCTATAAATAAATTTTATTAAATTGCTAGTAATCAGTCGAGAATATTTTAAACTAACTTATAACTGCACTGATTCATCATTGAGTATTGACGAAATACGAATGTATTTCTAATTCATGATGATTGATTTTATTAATATAACTTATAGCACGGGAGATTTAAACGATAAGACAAGCTCTACGCTTGCAGTTTATAATGTAAGTTATAACCGAGGAATAGTATGTATAAGTATTTTATATGTTGTTTTCTCTTTATTCAGTGAAACTGGGGTAGCCCAACTTTGCCAGCGTTTAAGTACTGAGAAATATATGTGAAGAACAAAAACATTTTTTTCTTAAAGACTTGGGTGTATAAAGTAAAACCTGTCTGGCATTGCTTTGGCATCCACAACGACAGAGTACCCATTTCATGAACTTTAAGATTAAATGAAGTAACGGGCCTATTGAGCCAGACTTTATTCTTCCTGAGAAAAACCTCAAGTACATTTCAGCCCGTTTGGCAAGTAAAATATTACAATCAATAACCTTTCCGACATTGTTGACAAAGTGTGGTGTGACCAAGAATTTTACCTTTGATAGAAGTTACAAACCTGACATTTTTCCTAAGTAGTGGAAAACTCGTGATTCTGACACTGTGAGCCCGCTTAAAACCAATTCTTACCTCGTGATTCAAGTGACACTAACCTTAGTTTGAAAAATATTCGCATGAAGAGGACGCTCCTCGGAACTTACGATGAACCCAAAATCTGCAGAGCTGGGATCCGCTTCATTAAAAGAAAGACAGATTAAAGTGTGTGGGTGTCCTAAAGTTTGCGCCAGACGGCGAACAACAGCACGATTGTAGGTAAGAATGTATGTCAGGGCCCTGATGAATGAACAGAGAGAAAGCAGGAACGAGTGACTATTTTATGGTATACCAAATTTCACCCACTTTGTATTTCTTTATGCAAGTTTTTTGTTGCTAACAATATTTTCCTTAGAATAGATTAGAGTATCAAAGTCTGTTCATACCTTTAAAGGGAAATCATTAGACTACAGCAGATGTATCCGTGACTCTTTGGGGCTATCACTTTTCTTCTAACAGGACTGTGGGCTATACATCGAGGGAAAGGATCATACCAATGGGTCTATCATTCTTGTAGCAATTCATTGACTTTACGACTATTTGTATATGTTTGATGTACTTTTATGTGTGGTGATGGAATTTTATTATGATAATTAAAATTCACATAAACTTATTCCAGTGTTGCGGTCAGTTCGTTCCCAACTATCTATATTTCCATTGTCATAGTTTCACGTCTGTGTGTCTATTGTAGTCACTTATGTGTGTGTGTATGTGAGGAATATATATATAAATATATATTATACTAGACGGTCTGACAAATCTTAATCTGTTGTAGACGATAGGCTGACTGAGAGAAATCATCTCGAGGGGCAGAGACCGACTCTAATATATTTCCTCCATCTCACTCGTGAAATTTATTTCTATTTTATCATCTCCCACTGAGCTATCACTTGTTTCTATTGCTATTCAGAAGGGACGAAACCAAGTCTTAATTCACCTATCACAAATCTACGACAGCTTTCATCAATCTTTCCTGTTGTCACCATATATTTGAGCTTTCATCAATCTTTCCTGTTGTCACCATATATTTGAGCTTTCATCAATCTTTCCTGTTGTCACCATATATTTGAGCTTTCATCTTCTCATAACATGCCCAAAGACATTGGATGGCTTCCTTATAACTAGGAATCAACTTCTTTCGCGCATTCGCCTCCTTTAGAATATTCTCATGATACTTTTTAAGCTGCACATGGTTTTTTTTATCATTCTTGTGTAAAACCTCGTCTCTGTGGCCTCTAGCACTTGTTTCTATTCTTATTGTTACAGAATAAAAAAATAAAAAAATCGGAGGCCACAGAAAAATTCCTGGTTATAAACAGTGAAGACATTCTTAGTTGAGATCTTCCTAAAAGTTGTTCCGAAACGGAAGCGAGGGCACTTAGATATTTACGAGGGGCGTTCAGAAAGTAATGTACCACATCGTTTTTCTCAGGAGCTGTTTATTAAAAAAGCATGAAATTTATACACAATATACATGGATATGTCATGTAAACATCGGTATTATTCCACATAATCCCCATCAACTTGTACGGCTTTATGCCAGCGCGAAACAAGTGCATGTATTCCTAGCCCGTACCAGATTTTGACTTAATCATGTAGCCATTTCTTCGCTGCATGAATCACTCCTTCATCATCTTCAAACTTTGTCCCACAGAGTGCATCTTTAAGTGGACCAAATGGATGAAAATCAGAGGGTGCCAAATCGGGACTATAGGGTGGATGGGGTAGTACAGTCCAACCCAATTTGGTGATTGCTTCCCGTGTTGCCAGACTTGTGTGAGGTCGCGCATTGTCGTGAAGGAGAAGCAGGTCTGCTGGATTCTTGTGCGGCCGAACTCTGCGAAAACGTTGATTGAGTTTTTTTCAATGTCTTAATGTAAGCTTGCGAATTGATTGTCTCTCCTCTTGGCATAACGTCCACAAGAATCACACCTTCAATGTCCCAAAAGACAGTGATCATGACCTTTCCAGCTGAAGGAATTGTCTTCAATTTCTTTCTTCTTGGTGATTGCGGATGATGCCACTCAAAAAGGTTCAAAATGATGTGCCCAGGTTTCGTCACCTGTAACGATCTTAGCCAAAAAGTTCTCTCCATCAGCATTGAAACGCTCCAACAGACTGCACATTAGACGCTTGTGAATATTCACAACAGTTTCCTTCTCTGCAACGAGAAATTCTATCACAATTCGCTGTTTATAACGCAAGTTGCTAACACGCTCCATTTCAACGGTTTGGCACATGCCATATTTGAAGTATGCAAAATTTCATGCTTCTGTCTTCATTATTAGCTGAGAAAAACGATGTGGTGCATTACTTTCTGAACGCCCCTCGTACCATTAGTTCTCCTTCCCCGTTAGGCAAAGGGTCAGAGTTGTTGCTCTCTAGTAATTCCCATTTTTACTCGTCTGGTCTTTACTGCTGACTAAAAAAGGTATACGGTACAGGTCATTGCATCTATAGTTAGTCTTCCCGGTCCTGTATTCCACAGTTTCGTTGAGTGTCGTGACAATGATCACTGTCCACGAAGCAATATTTTTGTGGTGCTGAGTTGGTAGTATGTTTATTCACGATTCAACATAATTAACAAACAGCAGTGGGAGCAGGAGGTTGGTGGCTTCATGCTCCTTTACGAGCGGGGGCTCTGAAGAGATAGAGAAAGAATGGGACCTCGACGTCCTCAGGCATGTCGTACAAGACAACTAATATGAGGTTGTGCACGGGACTAGAAACATCATCATGTAAAACGAATAGCCACAGTAACCACTCCTGCAAGAGCATGTAAAGCTGGGCGCCAGCTTTCTGCAAGGGGAACTGCTGCAGTGCTAGCTCCATGTTCCGTAAGGAACCCAAAGGAAAAGGATGATGATGATGACGATGATATACTTTTCATAGTTTCTTTGTATGTATTCTTTTGGCTTGTATTCGTGCTTAATACGTCACTCCGGACTAATCGTTAATGCCGTTATTCTAGGGTCCTGTCAAAACGCCAATGTTCCCTGGCGTACGTCCAGTGGCTAACTACATTGTAAGGGATCCCCGGGTTCTAGTTAAGTGAGGCTGTCCTTATAGAAAGGGCTCAGGAACTATAATCAGTAAACTGCAAATCTGTATCAAGAAGGTCATTACTTAAGTCGTCACTATCATCATAATTACAAATCTGCATCAAGAAGGTAATTACTTAAGTCGTCATTATCATCATAATTACAAATCTGTATAAAAAAGATAATTACTTAAGTCGTCATTATCATCATAATTACAAATCTGCATCAAGAAGGTAATTACTTAAGTCGTCATTTTCATCATAATTACAAATATGCATCATAAAGATAATTACTTAAGTCGTCATTATCATCATAATTACAAATCTGTATCACAAAGATAATTACTTAAGTCGTCATTATCATCATAATTACAAATCTGCACCAAGGAGGTAATTACTTCAGTCATCATTATCATCATAATTACAAATATGCATCAAAAAGATAATTACGTAAGTCGTCATTATCATCATAATTACAAATCTGTATCAAAAAGATAATTACTTAAGTCGTCATTATCATCATAATTACAAATCTGTATAAAAAAGATAATTACTTAAGTCGTCATTATCATCATAATTACAAATCTGCATCAAGAAGGCAATTACTTAAGTCGTCATTATCATCATAATTACAAATTTGCATCAAAAAGATAATTACTTAAGTCGTCATTATCATCATAATTACAAATCTGCATCAAAAAGATAATTACTTAAGTCGTCATTATCATCATAATTACAAATCTGCACCAAGAAGGTAATTACTTCAGTCATCATTATCATCATAATTACAAATCTGCATCAAGAAGGTCATTACTTACTTCATCCTCATAATTAAAAATCTGCACCAACAAGATCATTACTTACTTCATCATCATAATTATAAATCTGCATCAAAAAGGCCATTACTTACGTCATCATCGTAATTACAAATCTGCATCAGAAAGATAATTACTTAAGTCGTCATTATCATCATAATTACAAATCTGCACCAAGAAGGTCATTACTTACGTCATCATCATAATTACAAATCTTCATCAAGAAGGTCATTACTTACGTCATCATCATAATTACAAATCTGCATCAAGAAGGTCATTACTTACGTCATCATTATAATTATCCTTCAGCTCCCTATAGAGCACAGGAGGTCAACAAATTTGTGCTAGGCCTTTCTGTTCTACGTCATCAGCTCAAGATTTTGACATATATATATATATATATATATCTTTCTTCTTCTTCTTCCGTCCTTAGCCACCGACCGTCAAAGCAGTCAGTGGCCATTACGCCTAGTGGCGTCTTAGGGCAACAGCAGATAGGTTTTCTTTGCCATTGTTTCCCATCACGCCTATTGGCGTCTTTAGGGCAACGGCAAATCAATCCATTTGCTGTTGTTTCCGTAATCGAAGTGACTGGCAAACGGGTGATCAGCCCGTTGGTATATATATATATATATATATATATATATATATATATATATATATATATATATATATATATATATATATATATATATATATATATATATATATATATATATATATATATATATATAAAGGCGAGGTCCCTTTCGACCAATTGTCGGGGCCTATTCGATCCTGGGGCCTTGGGACGCGTTCGGTCTACCAGGGTTGTAATTACGCCACTGCATGCATCTGAAGCAATGCTCCGTAATGAAAATCTTTGTGTGTGAGAGCGAGGGACTAGGAAAATTCCACAAGAAACTGCCGAAAATAGGGATACAATTATCAAACGCAGCCAAGCAATTATCTGCAGACGTGGACATTGTGCTATGGGAGGATTACCTGGAACGACAAGTTAAGCCATCACAGACAAACCCCTTTGTTGGGGCAACGAGTGACAAGATTACGACAGGGCAGGCGTGTAACCGTGAAAGGTTTGTCATTTCATGAATGGAACATTGGGGAACCAAGCGTGTACACTGTGATGAAGCACTTGGGCTTCACAAGAATATGGATCAACGTGGGTCGCACAGGAAATGACACACCAACACCCCTTTCCCTTCTCCTCCTTCTTCTTCATCTTCATCTTCTTCTTTTAAAAAAAACTAAATTGTGAACATCTTGGGTTTGTACTAAACCACACATTTTAGATAGTACTGGACTGAGAAGATCCAAATTGGACATGTAGGAAGATGTCAAGCAGAAGTAAAGATCGTATGGACATGTGGGAAGACGTAAAGCAGAAGTAAAGATTGTATGGCCATGTTGGAAGATGTCAAGCAGAAATCAAGAACGTATGGACATGTGGGAAGATGTCAAGCAGAAGTAAAGATCGTATGGACATGTGGGAAGACGTAAAGCAGAAGTAAAGATCGTATGGACATGTTGGAAGATGTCAAGCAGAAGTAAAGATCGTATGGAAATGTGGGAAGACGCAAAGCAGAAGTAAAGATCGTATGGACATGTTGGAAGATGTCAAGCAGAAATCAAGAACGTATGGACATGTGGGAAGATGTCAAGCAGAAGTAAAGAACGTATGGACATGTTGGAAGATGTCAAGCAGAAGTAAAGATCGTATGGAAATGTGGGAAGACGCAAAGCAGAAGTAAAGATCGTATGGACATGTTGGAAGATGTCAAGCAGAAGTAAAGATCGTATGGACATGTTGGAAGATGTCAAGCAGAAATCAAGAACGTATGGATGGCCAGATGTTCTGTTCTTCTTCATCATCATCATTATTTTCCTTTGCGCTTCTTACAGAGCATGGAACCACCACTGCACTTAGTCCCTCTGCAGGAAGCCTGCACAAGCAGTCACGTGATCTTGTATCTGTAGTTTCTGTAGCAATTTTTCTTAATGACGTTGCCAGCCGCATGTACAACCTCATATTAGTCGCCTTGTACGACATGCATGAGGCCAGTGATGGAAATAGTGGAACTAACCGGGACAAGATTACTGAGACAAGAACGTTATCAGCACGTTAAATATATAAAGATGTATCATTAGCATGAAGTGGCGTGCCCGGTAGTGTAGGCATCATTTCTCCAGGTTCTGATGTCGAAACCTGGTTGCAGAGTCGCGGTACACTCTACCCAGCTGTGAAAGGGTACCTGACTCTGCTCTTGAGTTATAGATGAATACAGGATGGAGTCACAAATACAGGTGGAGTCACAAATACAGATGGAGTCAGAAATACAGGTGGAGTCACAAATACAGGTGCAGTCACAAATACAGATGGAGTCACAAATACAGATGGAGTCAGAAATACAGATGGGTCACAAATACAGATGGAGTCACAAATACAGGTGGAGTCACAAATACAGGTGGAGTCACAAATACAGGTGGAGTCACAAATACAGATGGAGTCACAAATACAGATGGAGTCACAAATACAGATGGGTCACAAATACAGGTGGAGTCACAAATACAGATGGAGTCACAAATACAGATGGAGTCACAAATACAGATGGAGTCACAAATACAGGTGGAGTCACAAATACAGGTGGAGTCACAAATACAGGTGGAGTCACAAATACAGATGGAGTCACAAATACAGGTGGAGTCACAAATACAGGTGGAGTCACAAATACAGGTGGAGTCACAAATACAGATGGAGTCACAAATACAGATGGAGTCATTGCAGGAAACCTGTATTTAATGGTAATCTTCTTTCTTTGATCCTTAGATGCCGACTGTCACAGCAGTCAGTGCCATCACGTCTGGTGGCGTCTTGTAGGGCAGCAACGATAATTGATATTTCAACAAAAAATGCTAGAAAAAATAAAAACATTATTTAAAGTTCACATATCATGTTTTAAAAAGGCACATTTGTACCCATTCCGTCATTATTCAGTCGCTGTCCGAGCTCTCTTTGCTTGCTTCTTGTAGTCAATCGATGAGGTGTCTCTTGTCACAGTCCAACAGTAATCAGCAAGCATTGAAGGGCTCCAATTGCCTTGATACATTGTCTCCATAGCAGCAATGTCCTGGTGAAATCGTTCACCATGCTCATCACTGACCGCTCCACAGTTTGACGTAAAGAAATCCAGATGAGAATCCAGAAAATGAATTTTCAAAGACATGTTGCAGCCAAGACTCTTATACTTCAGAAGGAGATTTTCTACAATTTCATTGTAATTATCAGATCTGTTGTTTCCAAGAGAATTGTCTACCACTGACTTAAATGCTAGCCATGCTGCTTTTTCCTTGCCATGCAATACGCAAAGAAACTCGTCATTATAAAGAAGTTTTCGAATTTGCGGACCAACAAATACTTCCTCTATTATCTTAGCTTCACTCAGTCTTGGAAATTTTCTGATGAGGTATTTGAAAGCCTCATCTGTTTTCTCCATTGCCTTGACAAAGTTTTTCATGAGACCTAGCTTAATGTGCAAGGGTGGCAACAAAATCTTGCTGATGTCGACAAGTGCTGGGTTCTCAACGTTCTTACTGTCAGGCTGCAATGACTGCCTGATTGGCCAATGTCTTCTGGTGTAATGGTCACTTCGTGCACGGCTATCCCACTCACAGAGAAAGCAACAGTACTTGGTGTATCCACTTTGTAGTCCAAGCAAAAGAGAGACCACTTTTAAGTCACCGCAAAGTGACCAATGATGATGATCGTAGTTTATACACTTCAAAAGCTGCTTAATGTTTTCATAAGTTTCTTTCATATGAACTACGTGACCAACTGGAATTGACAGTAACACATTACCATTATTCAACAAAACAGCTTTAAGACTCGTCTTGGATGAATCAATGAAAAGCCTCCACTCTTCCGATATGTAATTGATTTTGAGGGCTGCCATTAAACCAGAAATGTTGTGGCACGCAGAAAGGTCACCCTCTTTGAAAAAGAATGTAATAAGCGGCTTCTGGCGGTTCCTATACACAGAAATTGTAACATCTTCTGCCAGGAGATTCCACTGTTGCAATCTGGAACCCAAAAGCTCCGCCTTGTTCTTCGGTAAATTCAGATCTCTTACAAGATCATTCAGTTCACCTTGGGTTATTAAGTGTGGTTTAGTGGATGTAGATTGCTCAAAATCTGGGTCGCTTGAGGTTGATGGTTTCACCAATGCCCTCTTCTTCGTCAGTGGAAGCAGCTGAAAATGATTCTGGCACTTTGGGAACTGGTAGGTCATCGCCATATGGTACCGGACGTATTGCAGAGGGGATGTTTGGATATTCCAGAGTCCATTTTTTCTTCTTTGATATGCCTTTCCCAATTGGAGGGACCATGCAAAAGTAACAGTTGTTGAGATGATCAGTGGGCTATCTCCAAATCATTGGGACTGCAAAAGGCATAGCTTGCCTTTTGCCAGTCAACCACAGTTTAAGATGTGCTGCACATGTATTGCAGCATATGTGTGGCGCCCAGCTCTTATCTTGATCTCCTATTCTGCATCCAAAATACAAACTGTACGCCTTCTTAATCACTTTAGTTATATTTCGTTTTTGTGATACAAATGTCACCTCACTACATATATAACAGAAATTATTAGCACTGTTCACACATGTCCTAGGCTTTCTAACTACGATACTTTTGATAAGGACAAATGCACTAACTAATGGCAAAATTTTATCAGAGATAAGATATTTATACACAAAGGTGATGTAATCATAGGTAGGATTGCATCATCAACTTCTAGTTACATTTTTATTGGTCATTAGAAAAAATTATGCAATCGCCCGCAACAGTTGCGTCATATATATAAATTGACCGTAATTAAATAAACTAGTAGCATATATCTTGAAAACTAGAGCCAATCAACATTTTTTAATGTCATTTTCGTTTTCAGCACACCAAAATTAGTTAAGATCAGCTATTTTCATTTCTGGTACATTTTGGTTGTTGACTAGTGTAATTTATGGCAAATAAGGTGGTCTCCAAGCAGTAGTGGAGTAGAGTCTTCGAGACTAACCTGTACTACGTCTCATTTTACGAAGTGCAGTTCCGTTTATCGTTATCTTTGCCTTCCTTTTATTCAAGAGCAGAGTCAGGTACCGATGTTTACGGATGAGTAGTCTGAACCCTGACGCGACTTGATTTAAACTACGCCACTTTGAGGAAACCTGAGTCCTGTGGATAGTACATCAATAATGAAGGAAACCTGAGTCCTGTGGATAGTACATCAATAATGAAGGAAACCTGAGTCCTGTGGATAGTACATCAATAATGAAGGAAACCTGAGTCCTGTGGATAGTACATCAATAAATAAATAAAAGTAATTAATAGGTACCGGGTTGGGCATAAAGGACGGCACTAGACAACAGAAAAGAAAATATAAGTGATAGGCTTAACGGGAATGGAACCTAGGACCAACCAAACGGCGCCATCGCCTTGCTGTGACAGTACATCGTGAATAGACGCACAGCCAATTATGCACCCCCCCAAAAAAATGCATTATTGGCTGAGGTCATTCTCATGACACACAACTATGGTATAGGACCCGTGGACGATCCAGACGCAATCACTAATACTGTATAACTTTTCTATCACTAGATCATATGAAATCTTGTGGGCAGGCTTTCTGCATGGGGACGGACTAGCTGTAACTTTGGTTCCATGCTCCATAGGGAGCGAAAAGGGTGAATATGTGAATGAATCCAAGTATAGATCCCACGGGGTAGGGGGAGGTCTTTGACGACACAAAGTGAGAATAAACCTACTACTTCCCTGGCGTTCGTAAGACGCGACAAATATAAAGTTGCGCATGTGGCTAGCAACCTCGTCATGGAAAACAAATTGTCACAGAAACCACAGCTACAAGCACATTAAAAAAACGTTGGTACAGTCTTACTTCAAGGGGTTCATCTGCAGCTTTGGTTCATGGTGCATAGAGAGCGAAGAGGGAAATTGATGTATGACTACAGGTATGACACAAACTGTCAGATATCAAGATGGTAGCTACGACATATTTGCTCCAATATGCTGACAGTTGACATGTAGAGGGTATACATTTTGCATTACATCAAAGTGGGCTTTCACAAATCCTAGACTGAGCATCTAGACAGATTTATGTTGTAAGCAGAGGTTCGCAACTGGTTCGTCACAAGGAACCACGGAATATATCATGAAGTATTTCGACTGTACACAAGACTGCCAATGAAATATTAATATTATAAGTAATCTGTCTCGAAATGGCACACTTTTGGTAACATGTATTGTCATAAGGAAAAGTTGGGAACATCTGATGGAAGACCTAGCCCTAAGCACGAAATACAGTGCATTACGGATATTATGACATCATCATCATTATCATTACCGTTTAGTTCCCTAGGGAGCATAGATGTTCAACAAGTCCATGTCATTCTTATCCTGTACCATTCCTTCACTGCCTCTCCAATGCTTCTTTATATCTTTCACGTATGTCTTCAGATTCCTTCTCCGTGGGGTTTTTTGGTTGTTCTCTAGCTCTTATCATCTGGACATTCCAAAACAATGATTGCATAGTAATGCTTTCAAGAGGTGTCCCAAATGTCCTAAATGTATGTCCTGTTTACCGCAAACATCTTTCTCTCGTCTCTTGTTCCATGACATTTCTCCTGTTTTTGTCATCAGTTCCTAATCGCTGATTTTATACCATTTTTATCTTTCTGTTTTGTGCAGGCCCCCATTCTTAAAATCTATATTTATGAAGGTCATTATAACACCTTTGTACAACCAGTGGCGGATTTACATGTATTCAGAGCATACTCTCAAACAGAGAGATCCACGTGCCCTAGCGAGCCCCGAAGTAAGAAAAAAATAATCAATTTAGCAATCTAGTCATTTATCAAGCTTTGATGTTGAAGCAGCAAATAGTGAAGTTCAAAGATCTGTTGTAAATATAACCCGAAGATGTACGGACAAAGTATGTCGTTGATGAACTTCGACACTTCTTGTGCTTTATGAACGAAGAAGGAAATACACCCACCCCCAACACAGCCTGCACAATGGTAGTCACATCATCTATAAAACTGTTGTCAGCGATTGATACGTAGCATTCCCTCATGACGTGACAATGCTCAAGATGTTTCTCACACTACCGAGTTCAAACACATCCAGTGAATGTTTACTTAGCGCTTTGAATAAGGTACAGAACTGCCATAGATTATCATTAATGTCAGGATGATTAAGCCGTGTTTCAGTGTTGCACACTGTTAGTCAGGTACTTTAATTTAAAGGAATATAGCACAATGAAGTGATGTTCAGTGCTGTCACAGTTTCAGAGCATAATTTGAGAATCGCGTAAACAGAGACTACTTTCTTCATTAAAATTCAGTTAGCTACTATTAGCAGGATGCTTATGTAAAGTATATTAACATATTAATAAAGTTTTCGCAAAAAGCACAGAAACGCGAGGATAAAACAAATTAAACATGAAAGAAAATGAGATTATGAATTTCATTAGCTGCAGCGAATTTTTAAAAATTTTATCTCAGCTCGCATTATTTTGATTTCGCGTAAACTGACATTCCTTAACTCGCGATGAACTATCCAGTTTTAAACTCAACCAAGAAAACAAGCTATTCAACAATTCTATTGTTAAGTTCTAAGGCTGTAACATTTATATACATCTAGGTTTTCGGTTATATTTTGTAGATTGTACGCTAAAGATGCCTCGGTGTAGTTCCTGTGTTCTCTAGAGAGACAACGAAAGAATAGTTACTGTTCCCTCAGGTATGTATTAAGAGGCGACTAAAATTAAGCTGTTCATGGGACTGACAACTTCATCGTGTAAAACAAATTGTTACAGACACCGCCAGTGTAAGAGCACGGGACTTGGTTCAACATATCTGTGGCCAATGTTCAAATGCAACGAAAGACGCAGTCAACGCCTTAACAAAATACAAGCCTAGGCTTGACTTATTCAAGAAAAGCTTAGCTTACTCTGCTGCTCATCTTTGGAACTATCTTCCACATTATCTAAAACATAACAACCTCAGTCCCTATTCATACAATCGTAGACTTTTCGAATACTTTATGAGTTCTGATTATCTGCCCCCCCCCCCCCCCCCCCCCCAATGTGGTTATTTTTCCGAACAAATGATATAATATCGTATGTAGGTTTACTGATGATGTTTGTACTTTTCAACATATTTTATTGCATGGTGATACTTAGTTTGTACTTTTCAACATATTTTATTTCATGTTTATAATTAGATACTGTGAATGTGAGTATGCTATTATCTTACCTTTACAGCGTTGAATTCCTTTACATTGATGGGTAAAATGCTTGTGAGAATAAATGAAATCATATAAAAGACGAGAGAAAGGAAGGGCAGAATGTCAGACGGGTCTGCGTGCCCAATTCTTAACCCTTTGAAAATAAAGTTCGTTCGTTCGTTCGTTCCTGCAAATCGCCAGTGCAAGAGCACGTGACTTGGTTCACGCTTCCTGCAAATAGCAAGCTGCTGTGATGGCCCCGTGCTCCATATCGAGTGAAAAGGGGCATTAATGAGTGAATAAAGATCCCAGAAATATGTTAGTGCATAGAGCCTAATAATTATAAATCTGCTACTGCGTGCAATATAGGAAATTTGTATTATAAAAGGCTTTTTAACGAATCACGAGGGCCTGCGTGTTTAAAAAAGGGGTCAAATGAGCATTAAGGAGTTTTACACTGTGGAAAACCCGAAATGTTATGAAAATAGAATCAGCTGTGTGGTCGGTTCCTAGTATTTATTTCGCTGGTAATGACAAAGAATCATTTTGTTTTGTTACAGAATTTTAGTGTGCGCCTATTTTTAAACGGTGTAACCGGATATCCAAAGTCTTCTGGTCTCGATCTGTCAAAGGAACTTCCGGGCGGTGCTGAGTTTTAAATGTCCCTCCTAAAAAAACAAAAAATTTCCCCTGCTATTTGACAAGAAACAAAGCTTTCTCTTCTCGTAAAAATTTATCCCTTAAGCTCTTCCGGAGTCAGGTTGCCTTTTTAATTTGGAAGCCCTTTCTTTCCAGGGACTTAGAATGTACGGCCAATGAAAATTTTCACTACGGAGTGTTCATTCTGTCTTGTGAATTTTGCAATAACAAAAACAAGCACGTGTATTAATTACTGAAGACATTCTGCAGACTAAAAGGTCTTTCATATTTTGGGTGTGCACCTAATACAAGGAATGAACTTTGTATCTAAGTTGAACGGAACGCGCCTTGCCAAAATGAGATAGAACGCCTAAGGAGAAAATATCTCATATTTTATTAAACCCCGGTAATGGAACACATAAAGTAAAATACAATAATATCTTGTCGCCAGCTCGTCTGTACTATTCGTCTATTTACATTACGTAAACAAAAACACATTAAAACAGTCAACACGCAGAAAAGAGTACCTGTAGTTATGCGGTAACATGGTTGCTTACCATGTAATCGGTCCGAGTTCAAGTACCGCCAGAAGTACACAATCTTTTTTTTTTTTTTTTTTTTGCTTTAAATCCCTTCATAAGTTTTTAGTTTTAAAAGAAAGTTTTAAAAAAATTGAAAACTGTATTTGGTGGCTGTTATATAATATAACTAAATTATTAACCGCCTCACAGTTTTAATGTATTAATAATTGTATAAGTATATGTGTCTTGTTAAGAACAGTTTCCAAATGTATGTGTGCTTCACTTCTTCGCCTGTCAATGTTTTGACGGGTTCTAAGATGTCAAACGGTAAAGATAGTCCCAAAGCAGTTTCTACCGTGATGTGTAGAGATTTCACTATACATGGTCAAACTTTATGAGATGGGGTAACCAGTTCCCTGCCTTACTGCCTTTGCCGTCTTTAACTCAAGAGCAGAGTCAGGTACCCATTTACAGCTGGGTAGAGTGGACCGCGACGCCACCGTTTTTCGAACTCGGTATCTTTGCCGCGGGAGGCAAGCGCTCTAACCACTTTGCCCATCACACGTTCAAATATTAATCAGTCAATATTGAACATATTCTTCTGGTCCAGTTGTGAAACGTTCGTCGCGTCTTCCAGTGGGACCCAAGACGCATCAAAAGTGAGGAATGCAGTAAGCGACCCATAGCTTGACTGCCTGCGTCAGGGCAGCGAACCAGAGCTGACCAAGACCCTACTCCACCTCCACGTGGTGGTCCTGGAAACAGGCTGCATCACTGCAGTCTGGCTGAGGAGTAGGGATCGAAGAGGAAAGGCAAACCCAGTCCCAAAAAATGCCATGCGGAAGTCGGATGTATCGGCCGAAAGGCGCAAATACCGCAGCTTCGCTGTAAACGGACACAACGTAACCAACGTCCTTTTCAGGACGAACGAGGAAGAAGAAGAAGAAGAAGTGTCTTCCAGTTAACGCCTTGTTTAACACATTTCTAGTTACTTCTGCAATCACGACACCTAACCCTTGTTAGGAGCACTGGAGAATAACAACCCCTCCTTCAAGTATCCATTGAGTACAATTTGTCAGCTCTCGTTTACTCCTCTTATTAGACGTAACTAGTAATTTGTTTTGGTGTCTCGTGCCGTGGAAGCAAACCTAAACACATTTTAGAGCAAGGTCCTTCGGTAGTCATTGCTGCCTGGCGTGGGGAAGGGGAAATGGGGGATGTATCTAATTCTTACTGAACTTTGATTATGTTTGAAACCTGATTAAGTATACTACTGAGGACATTCAGGGGAAGAGATATACGGAAACTAATGTAGAGACAGGCAGACAGACAGATAGATAGATAGATAAATAGATATATAGATAGATAGATAGATAGATAGATAGATAGATAGATAGATAGATAGATAGATAGATAGATAGATAGATAGATAGATAGATAGATAGATAGATAGATAGATAGATAGATAGAGATAGAGAGAGAGAGAGATAGATAGATAGATAGATAGATAGATAGATAGATAGATAGATAGATAGATAGATAGATAGATAGATAGATAGATAGATAGATAGATAGATAGACAGACAGACAGACAGACAGACAGACAGACAGATAGATAGATAGATAGATAGATAGATAGATAGATAGATAGATAGATAGATAGATAGATAGATAGATAGATAGATAGATAGATAGATAGATAGATAGATGAGAGTCAGTTATGAATGGACAAGGCTACTATACAACCATTAAGACGAGCAAGGAGATAACATCATAATTTTCCCTGTTTACTTCTTATGGACCATAGAGTCACTACAGCAGCTGGTCCACGTGCAAGACGTTACCATGACAACATGCATGTGATCTACCAGTGGTCGTTTGTATAACAATTTTTTTTTACATTATAATGTTACCAGCCCCATGCACATCCTCATATTAGTTGCCTCTTACGACATGCGCAGAGAGTAGTAAGCATATTCTTCCTATGTTGTCTCAGACCCCCCCCCCCCCCCCCGGGGAACTACATCACAGAGTGACCGTGACGGTATTGCCTCCCATGCTTTGCAGTAGTGGTCCAACAGTGGCCAAAACTCAAGAGTATCTCTTATAGGCTTCAATGGAGTCTATCTTTACACAAGATTACTCTTGGCAGAAATGTCGATAGAAGAGATGTCGATTGATTGGGATTTAACTGAATAAAAGAGGTCACTTTTGGCAGCGGATATTTGCACTTAGCTGCCAATGGTAGTTTCTTCTCCTGCTGGGTCAGTTCCTTTCCCTCTGCTCTCGCTCGTCTCTGGTCAAAGTTCAGGCACCGCACGTTCCCAGAACGTTCAAGGAGTAACGGCTAAGTTGGTTCTGCGTCTGTCTCTAAGACCCTCTTATGATGGCGTCTCGCAAAATGTCAGTCCACTTCTACCTTCACTTGGTTCCAGAGATAGTACTTTCTGTTGGTACCACCAATAACTGGTAATAGAAATAGAAACGAAACGTTCTTCTATGGCGTTTTTCCGACACATTTATGTGGCCCCCCCCCCCCCCCCTTCCCTCTTCTATTCTACCATCCCATGTCAGAATTTACCCTCGATGAGAATTAAATTCAATCCCTCGGGATAAACTTTCCTTTACATTTAAACTGAATAGCTTCAGCTTAACATTGCATTTAAATGGAAAGGTTAAACGTACAGATATAATATGTTTTACATTTACATCTCCACTGTTTGAAAAGTGTTCACAATATAAATTCATTTATGTTTCCTTTATATTTACACTTATGGAAAAGTTTGAAACTTCTATTAATTAAAATGAATATTTTCACATAGATATTTACGCTGGTTTAAAGCTTGAAACCTTACATTAATTTTGAGTGAATATGTTTATAGCGACATTTACACTGCTTTGGAAATGTAAGTCTTATTCTTAGAATGTACATCATTTCTTTCATCTTTCCCTCCCTGCTCCATAGGGAACCTGGAACTACTTTATGCTTTTAGTTCTCTTTACGAAACTATCAATAAAGCAATCACCAGCCCGTGCAGTGGTGGTTCATGAATCACCATTCTATACTCTGAGGTTGCCAGCCTCAAATGACTTTGACATCCAATAGCGAGTTTCACACAGTAAAATCACATGGTACTATATTCATATATATGTTAGTTCATATGTTAGTAATAAAATATGAAATGTAAATCACAACTTATGCCAATCCTGGCTACAGACTTGTCGCACAAATGAATAAAAGAGACGAATCTTTCTCTTACACGTGTCTGGAATTTCTTTTAATTTTACAATAGATTGCCCCTTCTGACTCCGTGTTTCTTCAGTTTCCTAGTCCCGGTGTTCCTTATTAAAATGTAGAGATTTCCTGTGCTTTTGTAAGGCTTATCTGGTTCTCCAATAAAAGGTCCGGTTAACAAATAGGAATTATGAATCTAGTTCTTCACTCTGGCTAAGGTCTGATGTTGTCTTGGCGAGCGTGCAATCACAGAGAAATAAAATTGTGAAATTGGTCAGCCTATATTCCTTCCAATGATGTTATGAATCTAATCAGAACGATCCAATCATTTCAAACAGGTCGGGTGTAGCACTTTCAAAATATTTCCTACACGGAGAATTTTCCAAAAGGTCACGTCTCCCGTATATGGTAATATGATGTCTTGCATACACTCTCAGAAACGCATTTGTAGACTTATATTGTCTAAAATGTAATAAATCCATGACTACTTTTTACCAAGTGACCGGAAGCGATTATATCACTCTTGTCTGCCCACAGGTGTCACACAGGCGGTAATGTTGGTGTAGCAAGGATGACCCGGAAGCGCTTATGTCATAAGTTCCGCCTCGTGCACGGGTTATCATGTTCTATTCTGGTTCTATTCAACACTCCTTGTCGCTTGAAAAGATGGTCAGACCGATATTGTGATAAAATAATGTAGCTGACCGTCTAATAACCTGGCGTAACTTAACATGTCTTCGTGAAGCATGAATGCGAAACAATAAGATAAGATTTACTCCCGTAGCAAAGCTTCCATAGGGGAGTGGCGTGTTAGAGACTTCACCATGCTATGTCCAGCATAGAGAAAAATAGTGAAAATACAAACGAAGAGGCTTGATTTATGCCAAATAAAAGCGATGAGTGAGAAAATTGAAGGAAAAGAGAGGATACTGCCGGAGGGCTGAAGGTGTGAGAGATCACACAAAAGAGCATGTTCAGACGTTTTGTCACAGTGACATAACCAACAGTCGTATATAACATCTGGCCATGAACATGGAAAGGACACAATCATGACATTTACTATTGAAAGAGTGTGAGAAATAACAAACCAATTAGACTGAGAGAGCAAACATTAATAAAACGAGAATTAGGGAGCAACACTAACTTCAAAAACCTAGGCTATCTATACAGTGGACATTGGGACAGAATCTAAAGGTAGATGTATCGAAAACCGAAGACTTTACTTAGATGTACAGAATTTAAAGGTAGATGTATCGAAAACCGAAGACTTTACTTAGATGGACAGAATCTAAAGGTAGATGTATCGAAAACCGAAGACTTTACTTAGATGGACAGAAAGTAACAAGAGTGTTGGGAAACTTGACAAGACAGCTGTATTTTCTAATGCTGTGAAAATCTTTCCTGGGCCCCGGGGATCGTCAATAACATCGCAATTACCCGTCATTCTTTGCCCATTTACAACTTTCCTGGATTTCAAATGGAAATAGTGGGTGGGGATCTTGTGTTTAATCGTAGCTATGACAACCACTGTCCACCAAAATGTGTCATTTTCTATTTAAGACAGGGGTGATTAAATTGTGGCACCAGAGCCACGTGCGGCCCTTCAACAACAAAAATTTAAAAATCCGGCTTATCAAAGACAGAAGTAAAACACTTTTCTTTTTCCTTAACACTTTTTATAAATGAGCAAAATAAATATAGTCTTTAATCTGCTAAATATGATACCCTTTTTACACTTGTTTTAGTTACCTCCCTTACTTGAGCATACAACTAAAGTGAAACCTTAGGCGGAGAAAAGTCTAAATTCTGCAGACTGAGCAGTAAATCAAACAAAACAAAAACCAAAAACAAAACCAAAAACTTAAAAATTTGAACTGAATATAAAATAAACACATGTTTTTAAGAAGTATCGGTTCGATTCCCAGTAGAGGGAATATAATTTATGGAAATTTTTTTCAGAACCAGTGGTCCTAATTATGTTCCCCCCCCCCCCCCCGGTCTCCTGGGTAATTAGATCGGATGTCTAACTTTCTCAGATAAGGGCATAAAAATAGGAAGTCCCGTGTGTAAGCTGCACACGTTAAAAATCCAACGGCAATTAGAAATCGTAAAGAGTAGGCCATAAGGCCGCTATCCTGGCAAAATTTAAAAATTAGAAATCTACTCACCACAAAACATATTTATAGAAAGTGGAATTCCTATATACACACATTGGGATTCTCATCGGTGCTACGGAGTTCGTGTACTGTGCTGAGATCGTAGCACTGATGGAAGTTGTCCGTGTGCAATGAAGATCATCCTTAAAACCAAACCAAACCAAACCAAACTCCTTATTTCTGTCGTAAAAAAGTAGGGCGCTCAAATCAAACTTCAGATTAAACCTCAACTTAGTAGGTCGTGTTGAAAATAGAGATCCCACTGTCGTTCATACTGGGGAGAAGATGCTATTTAATCTAAATTATGCAACATTCGGGTCACTGGAGAAAAGATCACTAAAAATAAATAAAAGATTTAAGCGTGAGGTTAAAGTTGAGGATTTCCTGGTGCTTGGTAGTTGAGTAGAATAAAAATCTAACCGCATATAATCGCCAAATAAAAATATAAGTGTGACAGGGTGGGCGAGATGATGATGATGTTGTTGTGATATTTGATCACTCTCTTGCACACTCGCAACCGACCCGATTCAACAATAAAACTCTGATTCTTGAGACAGGGGCTGTATTTATTTCTACAACCCTATCAGTGACATTTAAACACCCGAAGCAAAAATTACACAAATAAACCAACAAACCAAACACCAAACAAACACCCAGCCTGTGCTCGATTGCTAATCTGAAGAAGCAAACAAAGCAACGACTAGTTAAAATCATGGTTAAATAATCAGAAACACCATGCTCTCACCTGTCAGACTTCTTCCACACTGCGTGAAACTGAATATTCAACTATCATGCACACACACATGCATGTCGTCTAGCGATACTAGTATGGTGTTGTGCATGAGGCTGGCAATCTCACCGTGTAACATAGATTGCTACCTAAACCACTACTGCAAGAGCACACACTCAGCTATCACACACATACACTCATGCATATCGTCCAATGAGACTAGTATGGTGTTGTGCATGAGGCTGGCAATCTCACCATGTAACACAGATTGCTACCGAAACCACTACTGCACGAGCATATGACTACTTTATGAGGGCTTCATGTGGATGCCAGCCACATTGGTGGCCCCATGCTCCCTAAGGAGCATAGAAGAGAAATATATATCTCCAAGTGAGCCCACGTGCTCTCACGAACCATTCTACATATCACAATAATTAAATAATCATCCAATGGACATAAAATAATATTCAACTCTATGTACAACAAATACTCAATAATGAGAATAAGCTACTACCTCTCAACCGATCCACATAAATATTCGTTCCTGCACTCTGAACATGTCGTAAGTGACGACTGGTGCGCCTGGCAACCAGCGTGTCGTATATGACCCCTGATGAGATTGGGAACTCATCACACGAAATACATTGTTACAGAAACAACCACTGCAATAGCATAAAAATGCTTCTTGTCGGCTTGTGATGGACACCAGCCGCATTGGTGTTTCCATGCTCCACAAGGAGCAAACAGAGAAACACCTCTGTCTCAACGTGGCTTACGCACCAAGGAGTGCCTCACGCTCTCCAGAAATCTAAATACATATTCTCACCTCACTCAAAGTAACCCGCTAAAGATATACAGTAGAATAACCAATAATCGTTAAATACACTTAATTACTCTTACATTAAAGAACAAAATAAAATTACTCTTGACTTAACACTAGAACTAAAGTCATCACATAAAGGAAATTTACCACGAAAACTCTCTCTTCTATTACTGGGGAAAATTACATTTAACCTACTTTCACCCACGTGTCAATTCACACGATATAAAACTGCGTAACATTATAGGCTTGATAACTAAGAGTGTTACTGCATACTCCTCGCGCCGCTTTTATACAGTCATCACCACGTGGCTGCCATCTTGCTATTTTGCTAACAAGTCAATATTATCTAAATTCAAGTAATAGATCGCTTCTCTGCCTGGTTTCATGTATGAAATACTTTCATACTATATTTGCCTTTCTGATGAATGAAATAATTGCTACTAAAACTCTCACATCTGTGATTTGGACTTACACTATTAAAATCAATCCACGCATATTATTTACTCTCATTTATATTTCCAGACTAAATTATAATGTCCTGGAAGAAATCTCCTTTAGAAATATCTATCTATTTATCTATTTCATTAAACATTGGAACAGACTCACGCTGAATATAATTTCAGAATTATAGAACACTAATGCTATTCTAAATTAACTCACGTGCTCAAGGCATTTACAGCTTGGCTCTGGTGTCTAACTTCGTTTGTTCTCTCTGGGCGGCTTTTGCACAATAGGCCCGTTTGCCGCTCGCTATCTCTTTATATAGGCACTAGGCTAATCACTCGACTTTAGTGTGCTGCGCGTATTAATTGCGCCACGCAAATAATACACGCGATTATCGCTCTAGAAATAGCGAAGACACAAATAAAACCTACAGCTATTTAATATCTTCTTCTTCTTTGATCCTTAGCCGCCGACCGTCAAAGCAGTCAGTGGCCATCACGCCTAGTGGCGTCTTGTAGGGCAACAACAAATTGATTCCACTTTGCTCGGTCGGTGGCCATCTTTCGTACAGTGCCCCAACTCTGGTTCATTCTTTGCATCTCAGCCTCCACAGTCCTCCGCCAGGTTGTTTTTGATCGGCCTCTTTTTCGTTTTCCTTCAGGGGTCCAAAGCATAGCTGTTCTTGTGATGGCATCGGGGTCTCTTCTGAGGACATGACCAACCCAGTTCCAGCGTCTGCCAGCTATGATGGTTTGCATGTCCTCTTGCTTGCTACGAGTAAGCAGATCTTGGTTAGTGATGGTATTCGGCCAAAAGATTCGGTGAATTTTTCTTAGGCATGTTGTGTGAAAAGAGGACAATTTCGACATTTCCTTCTCTGTAACTCTCCAGCATTCCGCACCATAGAGAAGCACAGAAAGCATAAAGCTCTGATATAATCTTAATTTTGTGCTTGTGCTGTATTGGGAGGACTTCCAGATGTTGTTTAGGCTAAAGAAGGCTGTTCTTGCCTTATTCATTCTGATGTTGATGTCTTTGCCTGCCCCGCCGTCTGGTGTTACTATGCTTCCTAGGTATGTGAAGGTATCTGTCTGTACCAATTGCTTATTCCTTACTGATATGGGCTCAGGGTTGCTCACATTGAGCGTCATGACCTCAGACTTCTTTAAATTGATGTTCAAGCCCACCTGCTGGCTAAACTTATTAAGTCTATCCGTTTTTTCCTGGATGTGTTGATGTGAATGTGCTAGTAGTGCAATGTCATCTGCATATTCCAGATCTTCCAATGTAGAAAATGTTGTCCATCTTATTCCTCTTGGACTGCCCTCTGTTGTCTGGCGCATCACCCAGTCTATGACTGTTAAAAATAGAGTGGTTGATAAGGGGCATCCCTGTCGTACTCCTGTCTTCACCTCAAAGGTTAGGTTGCTCTGCCCAACACTGCACGTAAAGTTTGCATAGAGGCTTTTTATGACTGACACTATGCAGCTTGGAATTCCATAAGCCCTCAGTATTTTCCATAAACTGTCCCTATGTATGCTGTCAAAAGCCTTTTCAAAATCAACGAAATTAATGTAAAGCTGTCTTTGCCATTCTGAGCACTGCTCTATAATGTTCCTGAGAGTGAATATAACACAACTATCAAATATAACTAATTTTTAGGCTTTATTATGGCCTAGTAATAAATCTTCTACTGAGTCAGACTCTTCACATCCCAGAGTGCTGCGCGCACATCGAAAAAATATGGGCGATAAATATGCCTTGAACATGAAAAGGGCGTCTTTACGGCCCCATCACATAAGCATATATACCAGTTAAGCAAGAAAAAATCCTCAATACCATCCATCCACCGTGTCTACTCCACATCCTTTGTATGTCGTGGGAGGACAAAGTGACAACTGTCGGAGGTTTCACGTACTGGCCTTAAAAGCATGTATACACTGCTTACACGGCGCAGACTACGCTGGCTTGGCCATGTCCGCCACATGGAAGATGGTCGCATTCCCAAAGATATTTTCTATGAACAATTGGCAGATGGCAAGAGAACAGCCGGACTGCTGCAGCTAAGTTTCAAAGATGTGTGCAAGAGAGGTATGAAGACATTGGACATAACTTCAGCAACATGGGAGGATGAAGCTGCCGATCTCACTAAGTGGCGATATTCTATAAGGCGCTACCTCAGACTGAGCGAAAAAAGCTATCATAACAAGCAGAAGAGATCAGAACACGCCGATAAGAACACCTGGGGAAAAAAGCAGCTGAGAACTATCACCTCAGGGGCAGATTCCCATAGTCAGTTCTGACTGGAAGGGGTTACTATATGTACTAGTAAATAAAAGGAAAATGAAAACTACATACAGAAAGAATTAGATATAACCATAAAGGAAACATGGAATGACCTTGAACAGTCGGCACATGTCACGATGCATTGGAGTTGATTGGTTAATTTAGCTGCGTGTTAGGTTTGACTGTTACTGATCCTTCGTGCGAATCAAATTCTACATTGGTGTAGATAACTAATTATAGGCGCATTCACAACAAGGTAACTCGGATTCTCTTATTTATTATCGAAAGGTAATGGATTTCACTTGACTGCCAATGTGAGAGACAATTATTGTGACTTTATATCACTGAGTCTGGAAATAAAACTAGCTTTTTGAAATGGAAACAACAATATTCTTACCTGCCACCTTCAATGGAAAGATGAGACACATGCTCAGGCTAACTAGGCTTACATACTTTCCTCTCGAATGTTCTGAGCTCCATGCCTGTCACAAAATTACCTTTTTATATGAAGAACGCAATTTTGTCCAACAGAATATGTAACAGGTGTTAGAGCATGTAGTCTGAAAGTTCGAGGAACAATGATGATAGGAAACTCTTTACAGAGCGATACAACAGGAAGCAATCTGATCATCAGAAGGGGTCCCCCCATCCGACAAGTGTTTCGGCCCGATTACTCCTTTACACTCTAAGGGGGGCGGGCCCACTTGGGTCATGACTCCCAAGCGTCTCAGCTTCCTGTTGTCTTGTAAATGAACCCATTTCACTTATGGTAGCAACTTTTAAATCCACAACGCCAGCCGCGGAGGCAATTGTGAAAGTAACAAAGAAAAGACAAATTATTCCGTTCGTTCCGTCGCCCTTCACAACTAAGGTCACACACTGAGACATTAGCGCGCAGCCGACGAGATTAACAAGTATTAATAAAGGGGAACCCTCCAGCACCAGATCTGGGGCGCGGGGGGGGGGGGGGAAATCATGTTGACTGAACTGGTGTACATAATAATATAGTGCAGAAAGTAAAATAACCACAATCAAGCAAATAGCATACTAAATATTAAAAAAAACTCCCTGATATAACCAACAATTCCATGTATATGGTAAACGGTTGAAAGTGGCGTGCTACACAAAGGAAAGTAGCAAACATCTAATTAAAAATAAAACAGGTCTGAGGGGGGTTTTCAACGTCAATGTGTCTATAAGCCCAAGTATTCGTTTCACTGTTACTATTTACATGTCTATCATCACCATCATCATTATCATCATCTTCCTCTAAACTCCTTACAACGGAGCATGGAACCACCATTGCAGTAAGCCTACACCAAGCAATCCCTTGCTTTGTGGGCGGTTCCTGTGACAATTTGTTTGACATGATGAGGCAGCCAGCACCATGTGCAATCTCATATTAGTTGCCTTGTACGACATGCCTAAGGGTGTGTCACGAAATACGTTCGGTTTTTTTTTCGTTCAGTATTTACTTGTAAAAATACTCCTAAAGAATTTACTTGCATAAGATAAACCGAATCTAAGTCATGTTCATCCGAAAGACACTATTGCCTCTCGACAAAAGTGACCGCGTTACGAGATACAACCAGCTAAGTACAAATGTGAATACTACTACTTATTCTACTATGCCTAACCACATATGCGGTAATACGGAGGTGTTGTGAATTATTTTTCATTCTTGTGTGAAGTGCTATGTTTTAGTGTAGCGTGTCTTCCATATCTCTTTGACATAATCTGTCCATTTTCCTCTTTGAAGTCCTTTGGCTTTATAGCAGTACGTCTGCTTTTGAAGGATTGTGACGTTGCATGCAGAGAAGATATGGATACCAAACTATAATTAAGCTACCAATTCGATTGTAATCGAGCTCAGAAATATTGAAGGGTTAACATGGCTGGTTTATTCAGACTGAGTCAAATAAACATTAGCAGTCGCAACAGGGAAATTTTCAATTAACTTCAGAACAGAGGCAGAGGCCTTAAAAACTGCATCAGAAATTCTAATGACAGAAGAAAGCTCAGAGAGACTAGTAGCTATTTTTTCAGATGCGCTGTCGGTAATTACAACGCTGAAAAGTCAAAGTAATGCTGAACTGGATGACCTAAGAGTAACACTTCACAGACTATGTCAGCAATACAAAAGAGTCGTGATACAGTGGATCGTTTCTCACTGCAACATCCATGGAAATGAAGAGGCTGACAGATTCGTAAAGGAAGCTTGCTCAACTTGACACAAATATAACTTACGAGGAGGCCAAGAGTTTTATCAAGCGCAGGTACAGGCACAAGTGGGAAGAAGAGCATCCAGGCCACACAAAAAATGATCCGTATTACCAGCTCAGCAGAAGTGAACAAGCTATTTTTTCAGATGCGCTGTCGGTAATTACAACGCTGAAAAGTCAAAGTAATGCTGAACTGGATGACCTAAGAGTAACACTTCACAGACTATGTCAGCAATACAAAAGAGTCGTGATACAGTGGATCCCTTCTCACTGCAACATCCCTGGAAATGAAGAGGCTGACAGATTCGTAAAGGAAGCTTGCTCAACTTGACACAAATATAACTTATGAGGAGGCCAAGAGTTTTATCAAGCGCAGGTACAGGCACAAGTGGGAAGAAGAGCATCCAGGCCACACAAAAAATGATCCGTATTACCAGCTCAGCAGAAGTGAACAAGTGGTAATCTTCAGACTTCGCACAGGTCATAACAGATTGAGATACCATCTATTCAACAAATTAAAGATAGGAACTACTGATGAGTGTGACTGTGGCACCGATAAAATGACCGCGGAACATCTGCTTCAAAGGTGCCCAACATATGAGGAACAGAGAAAACGCATATGGCCATCACCAGTACCATTCATGGAGAAAATCTACGGAGATATCAACAGCCTCAGGCTGACCACTGCTTTCTTTGAACTTATTCAAGTTGACATCTGAGGGTGAACGAAGAAGAAGAAAAAGATATATATATATATATATATATATATATATATATATATATATATATATATATATATATATATATATATATAGAGAGAGAGAGAGAGAGAGAGAGAGAGAGAGAGAGAGAGAGAGAGAGAGAGAGAGAGAGAGAGAGACGACATAAACAAATTAAGATGGAAATTAGATATAAACCTGAATGGGATAAAGAAGACACGAAAAGGAATTGAAAGGCTGGCACTAGACAGAAGGCTTGGCTTGTTTTTGTTGAGTACTAGTGCTTCACTGAGAGCTGTGAGGTATTGGTGATGATGATGACGATGATAAAATAGATAATGTAAAAGAGAGTGAAACAGAAATAACCAGTGTCATTACTTTCTTAGTGAAGAAATTTTTAAAAAAGTAAAAATGAATGAATGACATCAATAGAACCTGTCAAATGACTGTGGCATGAAAATGACAAGTCTGTCAAATCAACTGTCAAATCAACTGCCCAAAATGAAAAATAACCTGTGAAATCAACAATCAATAATGATCATAAAGTCAAATACCTGGCATCAATAATGATCTGTGAAATCAACTGAATTACCTCGACAATGACCTACAAAAAAGGTAGATCAATAAATTGGGTAGGAGCACGTGTTTGCACAGGCCATTTTAAAAGGACCCAAAATCTAGTCTGAGGCGAACTACTTCTGATGATTAGATTGGCTTATGTTGTTATGCTCTGCACAATTCCCTATCATTATTAGTACTACCCAATCTAGGAACTACAAACATCACAGGAATATCAGTGCTAGGAGCCAAGCCAAATATCACAGGGTTATCAATTCTAGGAGCTAGGCCACACATCACAGGGTTATCAATTCTAGGAGCTAGGCCACACATCACAGGGTTATCAATTCTAGGAGCTAGGCCACACATCACAGGGTTATCAATTCTAGGAGCTAGGCCACACATCACAGGGCCATCAATTCTAGGAGCTAGGCAACCCATCACAGGGCCATCAATTCTAGGAGCTGGCCACACATCACAGGGTTATCGATTCTAGGAGCTAGGCCACACATCACAGGGTCATCAATTCTAGGAGCTAGGCCACACATCACAGGGTCATCAATTCTAGGAGCTAGGCCACACATCACAGGGTTATCAATTCTAGGAGCTAGGCCACCCATCACAGGGCCATCAATTCTAGGAGCTAGGCAACCCATCACAGGGCCATCAATTCTAGGAGTCAAGTCACATGAATATCTATTCTAGTAGCCAAGTCAAACATCACCTGAATATTAATTCTGGGAGCCAAGTCAAACATCACTAGAACCCCTGACCCCACAACCACATGTCAGCTTGAACCGAACAAAAAATGTGTGTGAAAAATGAGCCTGAGTTATTCAACGCTTTTTTTTTTCTCTTTTTTTTTTAAAAAACGCGACGCTGTGTGGTAGCCCTAGATGGAATGAAGCAAGATGTGTGCTGGCGCGTGCGAACGTCTGCATGGCACGCATGCTCTTTCATCAAGTTCAAGTTTTATTTGAGGTTACGTTGAACTTGCGCGGTGAGGACAAAATGAGCCATTGAAATTGGAGACTGGAAAAGGCAAAAGAATTAGACTGAGTCTTTTTTGTTTGTTTGTTTGTTTGTTTTTTTTTTTTTTGGTTTTAATGTCGGGGTGAGGTCATCGATTATAACGAGCAAGTAAAGGTTTTGAATATAGTGTCGCGCGGAATAACGAGTGTCATCATTACCCTACTGCTGCCAAAGGAGCATATGCTGTCAACAAGAACTGTAACTTAACTGAAAGAAGTTAGGTAAGTCTACTGGTGAATATTTACAATTTATTTGTACATTTACTCTTTTCTATTTGAAAAGGTGTAAAAGAAATCATATTACAACAAGAATTAAACATTAAGAAAATTCAACAAAGTCTTTCTCTGAATCCAAATGTCTATCTCTATGGAGAAAGTCTTGTTGGGTGGGTTTCTATCTCTGATTAAATAATAAGGTCTATTTTCACAGTTATGTTTGAATATTCTACACTGCTTTTGTCATTATTAAGAGTTTCTTTTATAGTTATGTTTGGTGAACACGGCTATGCTGCCCAGTTGCCTGTATGGGCAACTTAACTGAATGCAGGAAGATGGCTCCCTCTGATATTGCATTGAATCCTGGCTTGAATTCTTCCAAGAAGTACACATACGATGTCTGGCCCTCTGATTTATACCGGCACTGCATCTATTGTAACTTCAATAAGAGATGCCTCTTGAATATCGATTTTGTTTACAGGATCAAACCTGAAACGAAGTTAAATGCAATCCCTGTATTTTGTATCAATATCCCTATCTGACACAGATGGGGACGATAGACAGTTTCAGACAGAGTGCTAGCAGATGCACAAGATACAGAATAGTAGCAATAATCAAATCAGTTCACTGTGATCACAAACTTCTTCTACCTTCTTAGTTATCATCCTTTTCCCATGATTCGCCTCCCTACAATAATTTGATCGTGAATAAAACTACTAAGTGATATATCAAACTATACAGTAATCCAATTACTTTCATCCTTCCTTATGTTCCTGGTATGTGATCTATTCCATCAAGAAATAATTCTTTAAATACTTTTCCAAACCTACAGACACACTTTTGCCATCATTCTCAATTTATTTTGAATATACACAAGCGGGTAAGTCCTGCAGAATTTACACAATGGTTGCAGAAACACTTCTACACACTTCCTATCGCACACTGTAGTGAATTAATAGCAAATCATATAATTATATACATATATATTTATATCTTCCTTACCTCCAGGTACACACATACGAGCCGTTAATGGCAAACTTGATCTGCTCTCAGATACAACTGGCAAAGGCAGTCTTCATTTACAAGATACCGCTTCTTTCTGCTCGCTGTGTTTTTTTCAAATCTTATGAATGGCCCCAATTTAGCAAGGGCAAGGTCTATTTACACTAGCACATCCGGTGTATCGGAAGGCAGGGGAAAAAAAGGGTGTTGCGAATCTCAAAATGAGGCATATTTTGTCTCTCTGTTCAATTATGAAAAACTAGTTTCCCCCTTATCTCTCTTATTTCTGGAGCGATTTTATTCACCTAAGGCTTAAATTATACCCTGAATTAATCTTTATCTTCCTAGCTAAAATCTTTTAGTCTCCTAAGTGCATTTTATTCTATGCATATTTTAAATAGCTAAATTAGGGACTAACCTGATGTGTCGAGGCCTGTCCACTCAATATATATCTCTTAATAAACTACTTTCCGTGGAAGTCTTTACACCTACCTCTAAAGTAACATTCCTATTGTAGAATTAGAGACCTCTTCCATGTGGTACTTCTTTCCTACTTATGTAATTAATTTGCATCTTTCACTCGGCATCTTGCCTGTCCAAGGCTGTAGTAAACACACAAATACGGAAGTCTTTCCATTGGTTAGTGTATCATACAATTTCTACAATGTATGGCGCACGGGTAACGTCAGAGTTACATAGAATGCCGTAGTGGGAATCAGACATTTTACGACAATAGCCTCCCAATTCAAAAGCGTAAACACTCTGTTGGAGCTTCCTGTCTGGATTCACAATCAAGGCATTCTCCCACTAGGGTTCACTCTGCCTTCCTACTCTCCTGGTTTCCTTCAGGTGGGTGCCTACTTAAGAAATCTGCCCCAACATTCTGAGATCCAGGGATATACTCAATGGTAAACGAGTAAGGTTGGATCAAGAGACCACCTTAACAATCTTGCGTTACCATGTTTAGCCTGAGCAAGAAAAACCAGGGGCTGGTGATCACTTTGGACCATTAAATGTCTACCATAAAGATAGATCTGGAACTTCTTTATTGCCCAAACCAACGCCAAACATTCTTTTTTCAATCGTGGAGTAATTTTTTTCTGCCTTATTTAATTTGCGGCTGGCATAGGCAACAGGGTTCAATTCCCCGGGCTGTGATTGTGATCGTTGCAATAAAGTTGCCCCTAACCCTACATTGCTAGCGTCAGTCCTAACCATAAATTCTTGACTCAAATCTGGAAGTCTCAGAATAGGCCTACTTGTGAGTTTCTGCTTCAACTCTGAATACGCTCCCTCACAATCCGCCGTCCACTCTATTTTGTCTGGCTTTCCTTTCTTAGTTAAATCCGTCAGAGGAGCACACACACTGTTGAGATTTTTGATGTATTTCTGATAAAACCCACACAGTGAGACAAAAGATCTCACATCTTTCTTGGTTTGTGGTCGTGGTGCTCTCTGATGAATTCCAATTCCGGGCAACCAATACAACATTTGGTAGGGCGAGCGGTCAAATTAGCCTCTCTGAGTCTGTCTAGCAACATCTCCAGAGATGATAGATGTTCCTCAAATGTTTCTGTTGCTATGAGTATATCATCCATAAAATTGGTGATAGCTGAGTTTTGCAAGGGATCCAATAATTTCCTCATCATCCTAGAGAAAACACTCGGAGCATTCTTCAACCCAAAAGGCCACATATTGAACTCATAGTGCCCCTCCGAAGTGCTAAAGGCCAGCAATGGTCTGATCTCAGGCTTGACAGGAATCTGGTAATACCCTTTACATAAATCCATGTGTGACTCTGTTATGTCCTTTAATATCCTGTAATCCAATCAGAGTCTATATTCACCAGGGGTTTCCTCAGCTAAACCACACTGGCTATATAATATGATATGGGGAAATGAATTTCCTGCACCGAGAAATCAATTCTCCCTTTAGCATTGCTATATAATATATAATCTCAGTCCATGTCCGTATCAACACTTCCAATGGACCGTGTATATGGGCCGACTAACAACCACTGTTGCCGGTTTCCTCATAAGCATGCTAATTTAAACGGCAGAATACTGGAGTTGGCTGTGCTTCCGTCAATTGGTTCATACAGCTCAATCGTCCACTACCTATTTTCTTGGGGATTGCCCGTCGTGTCGTTTGCAGCGGTGGCCTACTAACCCCATTACTATTTATATCCAGTTCCCGGTATTCCGAGCCAATTGGTGTCGAGATGGGCTGGGTTGTGTTTCCTCTCTGTACAACACGGAGAGTTGCCAGTGTAACTGGTTTTATGGAAGACGATGTGTGAGAAGGTGTTGTCCTACCCACTATGTCTACCTGTTTATGTTTCTTTTCAGGCCTAGCCCGCCCCAATGCGTTTGTAGGTCCTGACGATTTTCCCAACGTGTGGGATTTTCCTTGCTGCATTGTGCACAGGTGGTCACATACTGAAATATGTCTTCAGCAATACCTGGCCAATAATATTTCACAGATGCTTTTTGACAGGTGGTACCAATTTTCCCATGTCCACCGTCTGATACAACATGTGTTAATTCCATAACTGTTTCCCTGTAACAATCTGGAAGTACTAACTGTCCATACCCATTTTGTCCTGCTCCAGCTTTCCTGTAAAGCAATCCATCCTTCAAATAAAATAGTCCTTTCTGAGGGGAGTTATGGCCTTTTGGCAAATTGCCAAAGCAAGGTTTTAATGTGCTATCTCTAGCTTGGGCCTTTTTCATCTTTTTCGGATGAATATTTAGTGGCATTCCCTCCTCCTCCTTTCCACGTAGCAAGTTTTTACATTGATCTTTGATATAAGAAGTGTCATGGTGGCTGTTCCTTTTAATGCCCCTTGTATCTCCACTTTTTCTGTGGTATATTGATCAGGGTGCACCAAGAATGCACTCACAACTGAGTCATATTCCAATCCAGAATCATACAGACACTTTATCTTAGTGCCGTTACATATTACTTCTTCACAGGTGGGGGGATGATGGAGATCTACCTGACTTGCTGTCGGTTCCTTCCTGCCCTTTCCCACTGTTATCATACATGCAGCGTGATATGGAGGACTTTCTTTCCACATTCCATTGTATGGTGGTTGTTCATTTCACATATTTTACACCACCTATCACCCTGTCTGCAGGGTCTTTTATCTTGTACCTGAGGGTTCCTGTCTCTTTGGTCATATTTAGGTTTGTCATAACCTTGTTTGTATCTGTGATGTTGTTGGTCCCTATTGTCAAACTCTTCTTGGTTTTGGGGTGGCCTACTACTTTCTCCTTGCCTCTTCTTAATCCCTGCTATTTCTTTCTGAGCTGTTTGATATCTTTCAGCAACTGTCGAAATCTCCCCCAACCTCTCTGCACCTTGTTCCATAAGAAATTTTCTCATGTCTGGAGGCATAGACTCTCTCACTTGTTCCATCATGACCATTTCTTTTAGGTCTTGACATTTCCCCAGAGCAGTCCACTTCTCCAAGTAGGTTTCTAATCTGGCAGAGAATTCTTCTTCTTCTTCTTCCGTCCTTAGCCGCTGACCGACAAAGCAGTCCGTGGCCAATACGCCTAGTGGCGCCTTAGGGCAACAAGAAATTAACTGTTATTCCGTTACGCCTAGTGGCGTTTATTGGTACAACAAAAAATTAATTGTTGTTTCCGTAATCTGAGTAACTGGCAAGCGGGTGGTCAGCCCGCTGATTGGCAGAGAATTGGTGGTAGGTTTCTCCAGAAAATAGCTTAGCAGTTCTGAATTTCTTCCTATAAAATTCTGAGTTCTTTTTCATATCTAACCAGCAATGCCTGCTTCAAGATTTCATAATCTTCCTGGTCCTCTTTTCCTAATTTTGCGAAAACTTCATAAGAGACTCTTCTCAGGCCTTGTGATAACTTAAGGCTCCATTTCTCCTTCTCCAAGCCATAATTAGTAGCTACCCTCTCATATCTACTTAGATAAGATTCAATCTCATCCTCTTTCTCCACAAATGGGTCCAAGTGAAAATTCATGGCACCATTTGAGGCACCTTGAATTACACTAGTGTCAGAGGTAGTTGAACTACTGCCATTACCTGTACCATTTCCTTGAAGTTCAAGCTTTTTCAATCTTAACTCATGTTCCCTTTGCAACCTCTTTTCTTCTCTTTCCGCCTCCATTTGCAATCTCTTTTCCTCTTTCTCAGCCTCCATTTGCAATCTCTTTTCCTCCCTTTCAGCAACCTGTCTTCTTTCCTCAGCCTCTATTTTCTTAGCTTCCCTATCAGCTTCTATTTGAAGTTTCCTTTCTGTTTCCAACTTCTTATCTTCTCTTTCAATAAACTTGTCACATTCAGTAGTGACATATTTAATAAGTTCCTCCCCACTTAACCCAAACTCCCTTGCCGCCTGCACTGTAGCAGATCTAAACTTTGCCAAGTCTGCCATACTCATACACTAATGTTTTGCAGACACTCAAACACTCTTATCAATAGACCAATCACACACTTACTCAATACAAATCTAATTAATTAATAGACCACTGTCAGCATATCCAGTCACCAAACTTTTGTTTTGTACACAATGGTACTTCAACGTGCTTTATTTAGCTTTTAGTTTTTACTAAGTTTTATTTTATTCAAATTTTTACTCCTACTGCTAACCCAGAGGATGTAAATCCCTATTATAAGACTGAATGTCTCAAAGAAAAAGACCCCAGGGTGGTAAATGAATCCAGGACTGAGACCCCAGTGTTGCGAGAGGGTAGATGGTTATAGAAGTTGATAAGATATCCTGGACAAAAAGGTGTATCAGATGATACCAGGATAGTGCCAGATAAGAGTCTGGTATTATCAGTAATACCCCCTTCTATGAAGAGAGTAAGGGTGTATAGACAACAAAGGTAGGGTCAAGCTGTATAAGTTACCAGAGAAGATGGTAAAGTTTTACTCTGATACCTTATGTGCTACCTCTCCAGATCCTCCTCTGTTAATATGGTATTTATTATTATATTTAACTCTGCTAGGGGTAATTAACTAATTAATTTCACCAACAAGAACTGTAACTTAACTGAACGAATTGGGTAAGTCTACTGGTGAATATTTACAATTTATTTGTACATTTACTCTTTTCTATTTGAAAAGGTGTAAAAGAAATCATATTGCAACAAGAATTAAACATTAAGAAAATTCAACAAAGTCTTTCACTGAATCCAAATGTCTATCTCTATGGAGAAAGTCTTGTTGGGTGGGTTTCTATCTCTGATTAAATAATAAGGTCTATTTTCACAATTATGTTTGAATGTTCTACACTGCTTTTGTCATCATTAAGAGTTTCTTTTATAGTTATGTGTTCCTGGTATGTGATCTATTCCATCAAGAAATAATTCTTTAAATACTTTTCCAAACCTACAGACACACTTTTGCCATCATTCTCAATTTATTTTGAATATACACAAGCGGGTAAGTCCTGCAGAATTTACACAATGGTTGCAGAAACACTTCTACACACTTCCTATCGCACACTGTAGTGAATTAATAGCAAATCATATAATTATATACTTGTATATTTATATCTTCCTTACCCTCAGGTACACACATACGAGCCGTTAATGACAAACATGATCTGCTCTCAGGTACAACTGGCAAAGGCAGTCTTCATTTACAAGTTACCGCTTCTTTCTGCTCGCTGTGTTTTTTCAAATCTTATGAATGGCCCCAATTTAGCAAGGGCAAGGTCTATTTATACTAGCACATCCGGCGTATCGGAAGGCAGGGAGGAAAAAGGGTGTTGCGAATCTCAAAATGAGGCATATTTTGTCTCTCTGTTCAATTATGAAAAACTAGTTTCCCCCTTATCTCTCTTATTTCTGGAGCGATTTTAATCTTTTAGTCTCCTAAGTGCTTCTTTCCTACTTATGTAATTAATTTGCATCTTTCACTCGGTTGCACAAATGAGGATTGGCCATCTTGCCTATCCAAGGCTGTAGTAAACACACGAATACGGAAGTCTTTCCATTGGCTAGTGTATCATACAATTTCTACAATGTATGGCGCACGGGTAACGTCAGAGTTACGTAGAATGCCGTAGTGGGAATCAGACATTTCACGACAGTGGAAATGTTTTATAGAACCAGACAAATACCAGTGTAATAACGAACGAATGTTACTTTCCCAGAGTTGAGACTAACCACGCAGGTCCATCTGACATTCTGCCCTTACTTTCTGTTATGTTTTATACTGAATTCGTTTATTCTCACATGCATTTTTTCAAATTAATTTCAAGTAATGCAACGTTGTAAAAGCAGAAATTAGCATACTCACTTTCACAATATCCAGTTATAATGAAGATATATATATATATATATATATATATATATAAACCAATATTATATTATATATATATATATATATATATATATATATATATTATATATATATATCTATATATAAACTGTTCAAAAAAAAAAGAAACGCATAGCTATCCGAGGGCGCGTTTTAAGTTTGTAAGTAAAATTTGGTGCAGAAGGGTATATAAAAACTAGCCTCAAATGTTCTTCACAGTGTCAATGCACGTGTTGACTGGGAATGCGTTGTTTTTGTAATGTATTGCAACGCTAATAGTGAGACGGCAATTTTTGACCACAATATGTTTGTGAAAGCAAAAAATTGAGGGGTGCAACACTAATCACTGAGGTTGTGCAACTAATATGAGGTTAACGCTACACAACAAATATTCAGGTTGCAAGCAACTAATATGGCGTCTCTATCGAAAAATTTAAGCAAACTAATATGAGTTTGCAAACAAATATGAGGTTGCTAGGCATCTAAACATAACCATGAGGTTGTTGCAAACTGGGCTATGAGGGCATGTACAAACTAATAGCAGCGGAGGTTGCTTTATTTCGGCTTCTAACCTATGAGGTTGTGCAAACTAATATGAGGTTTACACAAACTAATCCGGAATAGACTGATGACGCTGGACCCTTTGGGCACAACGACCTCAAACTGTCCTTACGCGCCGCCATGCCAAAAGGTTGGGTACCAACTAATATGAGGTTGGGCAGCTGACAATCAATGGAGACGTGTATGGTTTAGTGACGATTCTTTCTTTTTGTTGCACGTAATGATATGACGTTGCTTCTACCGTAGGTGAAATATGAACGTTTTTGCAAAATTATGATGAATCCGCCGCACGGTGGTAATATGCAATGGTTGGTGGTGCAAGCAGTTTACAATGAAGGAGTCATTGGTGCACATTGAAACTAATATGCAACGATTGTGTCAATGAAAACTTAATATGACTAATTGCACAAACTAATATGAGGTTGCACAAACTAATATGAGGTTGTACAAACTAATGCCAACAACATTCTCACCTTCCCTGGTTGTCTCCAAACATAATATGAGAGTGTTGTGCAAACTAATATGAGGTTTGCACAAACTAATATGACTCCGGGAAGAGTGGGTGCAAACTAATCGTGACGAGGTTGACATCCATGCCCAAACAAATCGCTGAGGTTGTGCAAACTAATATGAGGTTGTGCAAACTAATATGAGGTTGTGCAAACTAATATGAGGTTGCACAAACTAATATGAGGTTGCACAAACTAATATGAGGTTGTACAAACTAATATGAGGTTGTGCAAACTAATATGAGGTTGTACAAACTAATATGAGGTTGTACAAACTAATATGAGGTTGTACAAACTAATATGAGGTTGTGCATGAAGTTTTGAATCTCACCGTTGAAAATATTGCTACAGACACCACCCCCCTGTAAGACCATGTGAATTATTGGGACAGGCTTTCTGCAAGGGGCCTCTTGCATTGGTGGCTCCATGCTCCATGGGGAACAGAAAGGAAAATGACGATGACCACGAAGAGACTCAATCTCAGTTCATGTCAGTTCATGTCAGTTCATGTCAGTTCATGTTGTCATGTCGGGACAAAGACTTGACAGGGGGGAAAATCCAACTAATTTCAATATTTTAAACTACACGAAAAAAGAAAATGGAACATGAAAAGTTCAAAATAAGGAGCCATACTGTAGAATGGACAAATGGAACATCTCACTCTACCAGGCAACTACTGACATCTTTCGATAAACGCAGGCTATAATCTATTTCCCAGCCCTTTCCCTGTCTCTGTGTATAGTACATCGTCTTGGTCTCTCTACTCCAGACATCTTGTGTCCCGCAGATATTGAGTACTCAGAAGGAAGTGATTGATTTCCGGGAAGTCGACTATTACCTGTCAGAAGATGCCATGTGACGACAAGAAAATTCATGGTACTGGTTTAGTCCCCCTTTTAAATTAGGTTGGTCCCCCTTTAATAGAAATGCACCCCCCCCCCCCCCCCCCCCCCCCCCCCCCCCACTTTGAAATTGAGGTGTTGACCGGGGCACCAAACCCCACTTATGAGGTTGTTGCAAACTAATAAGTGTTGTGCAAAAACTAATTTCCAAACTAATATGAGGTTTCAATATTTTAAACTACACAAAAAAAGAAAATGGAACATGAAAAGTTCAAAATAAGGAGCCATACTGTAGAATGGACAAATGGAACATCTCACTCTACCAGGCAACTACTGACATCTTTCGATAAACGCAGGCTATAATCTATTTCCCAGCCCTTTCCCTGTCTCTGTGTATAGTACATCGTCTTGGTCTCTCTACTCCAGACATCTTGTGTCCCGCAGATATTGAGTACTCAGAAGGAAGTGATTGATTTCCGGGAAGTCGACTATTACCTGTCAGAAGATGCCATGTGACGACAAGAAAATTCATGGTACTGGTTTAGTCCCCCTTTTAAATTAGGTTGGTCCCCCTTTAATAGAAATGCACCCCCCCCCCACTTTGAAATTGTGTTCTCCCCCCCCCCCCCCCCAATCCCCTTTAAAGGCAATAATCTCCCTTTAAATTTTGTGTTGGTCTGCCTTCAACAGAAATAGTCCCCCTTTAAATTTTAGGTTGGTCTGCCTTGAAAAGAAATAGTCTCCCTTTAAAGTTTTATTCTTTGCTGATGTGGTGAGATCCTGTCGTCAATGACTATTAGTGTGATGTATGCCCGGTTTCTCTATCTATCTATCTATCTATCTATCTATCTATCTATCTATCTATCTATCTATCTATCTATCTATCTATCTATCTATCTATCTATCTATCTATCTATCTATCTATCTATCTATCTATCTATCTATCCATCCATCCATCCATCCATCCATCCATCCATCCATCCATCCATCCATCCATCCATCCATCCATCCATCTATCTATCTATCTATCTATCTATCTATCTATCTATCTATCTATCTTTTGGTCTGTCTATGTCTGTCTGTCTATGTCTGTCTATTCTGTCTGTCACTCAGTCTGTCTGTCTCTCTGTATGTCTGTCTGTCTATCCTTATCGGCCTGACAGCAAGTTTCTTTACAGTTGTCTCTCTGTCTTTCTGGCTGTCTCTCAGTGTAGGATCGTTTACAAATAATCGAACATTTTCCAGACGTCCTGTCTTTGACTACCTTAGTCTGCCTACAGCCCTTATATCCGGACGAAATCGATTTTCATCCTCATCTTAGATACCAAATATTAGATATTTAACATTTCTGTGTCTGTTTTTGCGTCTGCATAGCTGTTAAAACTGACTTGTCAAAATGTGTGTTACGTCCCTTGTTATGTCAGTGTAGGCTAGTTTCATGATTTATAAGTATGACTTTTGATCTCTCAATCTGACAGCCCAAATTAGGATGCTGGAAAACAGAAATCTTTCTCTGTCTATTGCGATCACATTTCTTCCTATTCATTGCCTTATATTTAGTCTCCAATACAACGTTAATTTCCATATTCTACGTTTATTTGTAGTCTACACTACGAGGTTTTTTTTTTTAAAAACTATTTGGACATGCGTGCTGATATGCGTGACGGATTTTGTGTCTATTCTGAACATGGCTTATCTCACCAAAATGAGATAAAACATTAAAAATATGTTCCTAGTATTACTGTCTCTGTGTCTACCTCGCTCTGTATTTCACTTTCTCTGCCCTCTATCTGTTTCAGCCTCTCTGTGTCTTCCATTATCTGTGTTTTTCTCTCTGTCTCGCTTTCTCTGTCCGCTGTGTCTGTCCCTCTGGATCTCAATCTCTCTCTCTCTCTCTCTCTCTCTCTCTCTCTCTCTCTCTCTCTCTCTCTCTCTCTCTCTCTCTCTCTCTCTCTCTCTCTCTCTCTCTCTCTCTCTCTCATTAAGACTCATTAAGCCGCTATACCTCATTTACGTGTACGAACTTTAGCAATTACTTTCAGGCAGAAATAACCAGTCTTAAATCTACGATACCAGATTCCCCTTGTGACCTAGGCCAACTGTCAGCATTCTGTGAGAACAAATGCACGAACACAGTCCCATCCGACATTCCGTATATGACAGTTAATGAAGTGTATAACTATATTCTAGGCCTTAAAGAGAATAACTCATCAGGACTTGATGAAATCAGTAATCGAATACTGCGCTATGCTGCGCCAGTTATTAGTGATTCACTAACATACATATACAATCTATGTATCGCAAAGAGTTACTTCCCGTTGCACTTTAAAGTCGCTAAGGTATATCCTCTTTTCAAACCTGGTTCCTCTGATTCCTTGGTAACTATAGGCCAATCTCTCTAATTTCATCACTATCCAAACCACTGGATAAACACATTCATAAAATAACACTACAACACCTAGTTAACAACGACTTGCTAATTGATAGTCAATCGGGGTTGAGGCCTAAACATTTATGGCACACTGCTCTAACTAAGATGATAGACAACTGGCACCTAAACATTAACAACGATAACATGTGTGGGGCAGTCTTTGTAGACTTTAAAAAAGCATTTGATATGATAGATCACGCTATTTTGATTAGAAAACTAGAAACATCAAAAGTAAACTTTCAACTGATGACAATGATTACATCATTCCTGTCAGACAGAAAACATGTAGTTTCTTACAATAACTCCTATTCTAGCCCAGCAGTAATAAATACTGGTGTTCCTCAGGGTTCTATACTTGGTCCTCTACTTTTTACCATATACATTAATGACCTTCTACTACACATCAAGCACTCATCCAGTGATCTGTTTGCGGACGACTGTACTGTTTACAAGAGTGATAAAAGTTGTCAAACACTCGAACTAACGTTACAAAAGGATACAGATAATCTGATTAAGTGGAGCAACGGTAATCGCATGCTAATCATCATCTCATCTCAACCCGTAACCCGTCATGGGTCGTAGGGGTGCCATGGTGGAAGCATCAGCAGACAGGGTCCTCCACTGCTCTCTATCCTCAGCAATGCGTACAAGTGTGGAAAAACCGTGTCCTGCCCATTCTTTTATGTTATCAGCCCAGGATTTTCTTTGCCTTCCTCTTCTCCGTTTACCTTCGACTGTTCCCTGGAGGATCATTTTCGAAAGGGAGTCATGACGAGTTACATGCCCAAACCAGGCAAGCTTTCGACGTTTCACTACTGACAAAAGTGGTTCTTGGTGGCCTGCATAGGTGTTTATCTTCTCTCTAACATAGACATTTGTTTTGTGCTCTTTATAGCAAATGCGCAAAATTCTTCTATAACATTTATGCTCGAAAGCCTGGATCCTTCGCTCAGTATCTGCAGTGAGTGTCCAGCTCTCACACCCACATAAGAGAATAGATAATACAAGTGATTTGTATAATTTGATCTTCACAGGAAAACTGATGTTACTTTTCCAGATCACATTTAGTCTTGTCATGCTAATAAATATCATTAAAACGAAATGCATGTTAATATCAACTAGACAAAAATTACAAAATTCAGAGAAAACAACACTTCAGATCTACATTGGTACCTCACTAATTGAAAACGTTAATGAACGTAAAACTCTAGGTATAATCGTTGACCAGCACTTAAATTGGAACTCACATGTACATGCACTGACCAAGCAAACGGCACATAAAGTTTACCAGTTAGCTAAAATCAAACATTTCCTAGATGAAGAAGCACGAAAATTGTTCTATATATCTTACATACAAGCAAACCTTGACTATTGCTCCACAATCTGGGATGGTTGCTCAATGTCCAACACAAAGAGACTCCGTTCACTACAAAAGCGTGCAGTGCGTCTAGTTTCTGACAACTGCCTAACTCAGTGTGTAGATTTCTATAAAAATCTCCGAATACTGCCCTTAAGAAAGCGCCTTCTGTTTAACAAAGCTAAATTTGTTAACAAAATCCTGTCACACAATGCTCCAGCATATCTGTGGCCAATGTTCAATTACAATTAAAGACGCAGTCTACGCTTTAACAGATTGCAAGTGCCCAAACCTAGGCTTGACTTATTCAAGGAAAGCTTAGCGTACTCTGCTGCTCATCTTTGGAATTGTCTTCCACATAACCTAAGAAACAACCTCAGTCCCTATTCATACAATCATAGACTTTTTGAATACTTTCTGAATTCTGATTACATGCCCCCCTAATTGGATTATCTTTTCTTATAACATGTTATAAGTAGGTTCTAATGACGATGTTTGTACTTTTCAACATATGTTATGTCATGCTTATAAGTAATTAATGTTAATATGAGTGTGCTATATTATTATTTTATTTACGTTGAATTTCTTGAAATTGATATGTAACATGCATATGAGAATACATGAATTCAGTATGAAAGATGAGCGAAAGGAAGGGCAGAATGTTAGACGGGCCCGTGTGCCCCATTCTCAACCCTTTGAAAATAAAGTAAGTTCGTTCGTTCTCTCTCTCTCAGTCTTGCTTTAACTGTCTGTCTTTATGTATGTCATGCTATGTCTGCCCGTCTCTGTCTCATTTTGTCTGTCTATCTATCTCACTCCATACCACTTTGCTGGTCTCTCTCTCTCTCTCTCTCTCTCTCTCTCTCTCTCTCTCTCTCTCTCTCTCTCTCTCTCTCTCTCTCTCTCTCTCTCTCTCTCTCTCATCAAACATTTCCTAGATGAAGAAGCACGAAAATTATTCTATATATCTCACATACAAACAAACCTTGACTATTGCTCCACAATCTAGTAACAATATTTCTGTTGCCTGTTCTCAGGTTTGAATGCCTGCATTGGAGACAAAAAAATTGCAGTTTAGAAACAAAGGTAGATAATCGTGAAAATGCGTTATAAGGGGACTGAATTGTAAAATAAATTGTAAGAAGAATTTTGCAATTTATCTTCGGTTATCGTTTCCAAACTCTCGAATTGTTGATCATGTTACATGCTTTCAAAACACCACGGCCTTCCCACTTCTTTCTTTTCATTAGTATAATATTTCTTTGTATCGCCTTACCACATTGTTCATCTCGATATCATTTCATTATTTCAAAACTGCACAACAACACACTTTTCTGAGTGTAACTTTTTTGGTTGATGTTTTTGTTGGTGGTTGTCCATGATTCGGAGCCATTCAACAGAGCCTGTTTTGACACTAGATTGGAGATGTTTGTTTCTGAGCTGGAATTGATTTCTTTGATTTTCACACTTATCCCAATGGAGTGAAAGTATATCTCGCCTTCATGGCCTTAGTTCTGATGTCACTTGTCCTCCAACATTGTCTACATTGCTGTCACAATATGTCAACACATAAAGAGGGGAAACCCGAGGCTTGTGAACAGTAATTAAATAAATATTACACACATAAAGGTACGCTTCAGGCACTCGTGACAAATATAGTTCAAATGGTCCTGAGTTCGATTCTCCGGCAAGCATATCACTTCTGTTGTTTTTCTGTTGTCAAGTTTTCCACTTCTTTATTGGCACGAGTGCCTGGAACATACCTTTATGTGTGTAATATTTATTTATTTACGTCAAAATATGTTTATGAGTCCACAGCTGATATGGTTATTTTTCCAAGAACTGTCTGGCTAGTATTTGTTGCATTTATTCTCAAAAATCATTGCCTTGTCGTTTGATGTTAATTGTAAATTTCTTGTCTTTTGATGTTAATTGTAAATGTCTTGTCTTTTGATGTTAATTATAAATGTCTTGTCTTTTGATGTTAATTGTAAATGCCTTGTCTTTTGATGTTAATTGTAAATTTCTTGTATTTTGATGTTAATTGTAAATTTCTTATCTTGATGTTAATTGTAAATGTCTTGTCTTTTGATGTTAATAGTAAATGTCTTGTCTTCTGATGTTAATTGTAGATGTCTTGTCATTTGATGCTAATAGTAAATGTCTTGTCTTTTGACGTTAACTGTAAATTTCTTGTATTTTGATGTTAAAACCCAAATGATGTTACCCCTCATCAGGTTAAAGGACAAGAAAGAAACATCCCTTTATTCAATCAGAAAGTGTTATGTTATAGATTCGTCATCATCATCTTCCTTTGGACCCCTTACGGAGCACGGAGCCACTACTCCAGCTAGTTCCCCTGCAGGAAGGCGCTCTTTAGTTCCTGATGGCCTCTAATGAGACAAAGAAAAATATAAGAAAACTTACACCAGGCGTTACGTGCTGCTACATCAATGTCGTCTGTAGCTATTTGTTTTACATGTTGAGGTTGGCAGCTTCATACACAGGCTCATAATAGTGGTCTGGTACGACATGCTTTCTGGAGCAGTGGTTATGTTCTTTCTTTATGTCATCAGAAACACTCCTTTAATTATAAATACACCATATTTGTGTCAGAGTATGTGTATGTATGACTTCACATCTTGCATGGGTGTTTTTCCAAGAACAGTTTGGCGATAACTCGCCGCGTTTATTCTCATAATCTGTGCTGTATTTTTGTTTATTAGCGGATCCATTTAAGTTATCTAACATCACGTTGAGAAGGGAGAAAGGAACATACATTCATTCGTTCGTTTATTCATTCTTTCAAGTGTTGTGTTTTACACTTGTATCTATAAATACTTACCACGCGTTACCATAGAGCTACATCTTAAGCCTATAGTGTTATACCTTGGGTTTTTTTTAAAACTATACTTACTTTGCTGTTAATGTTATGTTACATCTTGGTAGCAATAGTGTTATACCTCAACGGCTTTAGTGTTACATTTTGGTAAACTATAATGTTTGCGCAATTGGCCAGCAGCTTCATCATGTAACACAAATAGCTACAGAAACAACTGCTGCGGGATCTCTTCCGCCTAATCCGATTGGCTAAGCCATTAGAGTGTTTTTCTATCGGCGGCAAAATTACCGGGCTTTTTGATCGAAACTTGACAGAATCACGCTCCGCTCAACCCAGCTGTAAATGGATACAAGACTCTGTTATTGAGTTAGGTAAGGTAAAAAACAGCAAGGAAGGAAACTAATCACCCCACTTCATAAATCTGGACCTAGTATGTGAAGTCTCTAACACGTCACTCCCCTAAGGCAGTATCTGCTATAGGACTACCTTTACCTGTACCTGATGTCCTAATAATCCTTCCTGTCTTACGAGTGCCTATTATTTACCTGTATTCGTTTATTGTTTACAACTCGCAGGTCTCTATTTATTTCTGTTAAACACAGACAACGACGAATTCAATAAACATGTCTATACAAGTTGATCATAACCCCCTACCCCCTATTTTTTTTTTTGTCTCCCGGCCGTCCTAAGTCGCACTCTAGTCCCCTGGAACTTGATGATACAGTGGGGCGTATGAGAAAACAGCGTTCCATAGAATTAAAAAATATTTTATGCAACAACTCTTTGTCAATGGAAGTAAGACAGATGGGTCTTCATTTTTACATAGTAAATACTATCAGATAGAACCGATTTGAAAACGATCAATTAGTAGCCGAGAAAATCTCTGGACTCCAAAGAGATGTGGTCTTACAGAGGGTGGTCTTACAGAAGGTGGTCTTACAGAGGGTGGTCTTACAGAGGGTGGTTTTACAGAGGGTGGTCAAGGATATTATGGACAGCTAAAAAAAAAAAAGTAACGAGGTTATCAAGAAACAAGCCAATGCTCAGAGATAGCTTCTTTCTCATATCAGAAGGAAGTACAGTGTACTGCATTTTCTTTGGACAGGTTATGACAAAAGGAAAGTAGGAGTATATTGTGACAAAAGGGAAGATTAGACGAACGAACAAATCAATGACCTTTATTTTCAAATCGTTGAGAATTGGGCACACAGGCACATCTAACACTTTGTCCTTTTACTGTATCTCACCTGTATTTTAAGTGTTATTTTTAAGTAAGGTGACCATATCGTTTTTCACATTTTCGGACTTATTGGCGTAAAAAAAAAGAGAACAATATAAGACAAAATAGGTCCAAAAAAAAGAGTACATTAATTGTAACCTATTAATGTATGATTGTGATGACCTAGTTCTAGTTTTATGAACGATAGAAAAAAAGTTGAAAGTCAATGTCCTTAAAAATGTATGTTTTAAAATCATTTTAATATAAAAAATTAGCTGCCCACATATTAATTCACTGGCTTCCTAGCGCAGTGGTCTATGGTTCGATTCCCAGATGAGGTGGGATTTTTTTAGGCCACAAACGGCTCCTGGGTCGACCCAGCCCCAATTGGGTACCAGAGCAACTCTGGGAAGGTTAAGGCGGCCGGCGTGATGCCGACCACATCACCTCTAGTGTGCCGACGGTCAAGAAAATATGGGCCTAACACCATATTCCCAATATGCCTCAATGGGCATGTAACGGGTTCCTTTACCTTTACCTTACATATTAATTAGTATTTTTAAAATTATTACTAATATTATGATTATTATTATTATTACTTTATTTTATTTTATTTATTTATTTTTATCTTTTTATTATCTTCTTTAACAATTCAAAATTTTCTTTTAAATATCATGGAAATGACCGCAAGACACTTCTTTTAAATGATACTGCAGAAGCAATAGTTCGTTGATAGAATCCACATTGGACATGTTTCTGTCTTTAGTCCAGTGAATTTCCTTCAATGACAAAAAGCCTGTCCACGTTTGCATTGTGACCAGGCACAGCAAGCAAATATTGTGCGATCTTTAGAAGTTCAGAATGAAGTTCAACATTTACTGATTGTTTTAAAAATTTGAGTCACTGTCGTGAGACATTCTAAATACCCATATATAAATTAAAAAGTAAATGAAACCCCTAACGAATTACTTCAATAACAGGAAAGAGAAAAGGTAAAAGAGAACAGTGCTGTCACAATGGCGTACAAAAATCCCCCTTTTTCTGCTTCGTCTGCAAATCGTAACGTTTTCACGTTGATAGTAAAAGCCTACTGCATCACTACACGCGTTTCAAAAAAATAAAACGGGTACTATATTTCTTAGAAAAACCTTGAGATAGGCGCTGAGTGATGACCTAGATTTAATATTTCATTCATTCCATTTTATACACGGCGTAACTAAAAGACAGATGAAAGTAGGATAGAGAGAGAGAGGGACGACTGAAGGCAGGAAGCATGCAACACTAACACGCGTTTCGCGATCAAAAGTGAACGCAAAACCCATGCGTAAGGCATGAAGCACTAACTTTTTCTCAAATAGTCAGTGATAAAAAACACTACTACTACAAGAATCAGGTTTAAAAACATGAAAAATGCTTATTAGGAAATATGAAATTCTACTGATTTACATCTAAGCTCCTGACTTTAGTATGACATAACAGTGGAAAAGGCAGGACAGGTGGCGGTTCTAAACAACGAAAAGGAATAAAGAACAAATATACGACTATCTTTGGAAAACACATATTTTGAACGCCGCCATGTAGCTCACTTTAACTTATATATTATTGTACGGCCGGACTTGCTAACCAAGAATATGTTATGTGTTACGCCTTTAGTCTGTTAATAAAATAGTTATGGCCAAAATACAATAGTGGGGGTGCCTGACAGCATGGAATCATTTCTGCTCATAAAATTTTTTTTATAACGTGTTTGAAAAACATTACGTTACGGAAATAGCCTACCATGTTAACTCCTATTTGATTGGCGGGAATGAGATGTAAGACTAAACACGATTAGTTGGACTGCAAATACTAGTTTAGTTGTTAGGGGAAACGTGAGAAGGGTAATATTTTTTTGAAAAGTAGGTAAACATGGCATGATTGGTTAGAGCTGCCAATATACTCAATTCAGGGCGTCTGTTCCGGGCCACATCTTGTAATAAACCTACTAAGAAACAGTGCGTTGAGCACCAGTGCATATATTTTCTAAATAAAAGCCTGGGACAGAGGCAGATCGGAAGTTGTGCCTATTCATTGCCAGTCAACGAAACTGTTTATTTTTCCATGAATTGTGGTAAGCTTGAAATATTTGATATCTTTTTAATGAAAATTGAATGTGAATTGATAATTTATGTCTATCTATGTGTGTGGTTCAGTGGCCAACATGAGAATAGCCTAAATATTGCTCCAACCTGAATAGGAGGTGTCGGAAAAAAGTAAAACTGCATGGGATTGCCAAACAGTACACTGACACCTATCTTATGGACTAGAAGGAACTAATGCTGGAATTGCAGAGGCAGTGGTACAGTAACCATTATTGTGCTCAGGAGGAGTATAATACTGAAGTGTAACCTTATTGTTTCAGATGAAGCTAGCAGTGGCCTACAGCACTGAACGCAGTGAGTCCAGAACTCATTGAAGTAATCGAGCAGAGGAGTCTTTTCCTGCAGTCATCACGAAAGTTAAGAATTTGTGGCCAAAGGAGCTCAACAATATGTGCCCCCCCACCCCCTCTCTAAAATTGACAGTAAATAAAGAGGGCCTATAAACTGTTTAAATTGACAGGAACTGTGAATTTTTCCCAATAATATTTCCACAAGGATCAAGCACTTGATGTCATGAGGACAAACAACACTCTAGCTTGAAAAACAAAACCAGTATTAACTCATATTACTACTTCACAACTTACACACATAAGATAAGAATAATAAAATATGTCAATACCAAGATTATATTGATAAACTGTGTACATACTACTTGTAATTATAATTGATTGTGATTCCTGGTTCACTGTGTAGTTGAATCAGGATATCTCTATGTAAAGGAATTAATACATAGATATATTTGACTTTTAAAATTGATTCAGTTAAGATGGTCTTATAGAGTGTTACATGTGTGTGATTGTCACAGTGTTGTAAAGTGCTGTGAAATAAATTAAATTGTTTATGTGTCTGTTGTTGTTGTGACTTACACTTCATCATTTGCATAACCCTAGACATTCAACGTAGTCATCACAATATTCCAGAATAATTCTGACTGAGATATAAATGTGGTAGCAAGTAAGGTCACCTGTAATACATCACACTTATTAGATACAGATACCTTCACAGCTGATCTCAGTCAGCACACTAAGTCCCCTATAAATATTTATATCATCCCACTTTACCACAGTCACTTCTCATGCGTCCGAAACTGCATGAATCCTTCATAACTGATGTTACTTTCGACAAATATTGCCATGTTGATCAAAGCACTTGTATCGTCAAATGCAACATCTTTATCAATTAAATATTGCCCAGAAGCTCGCACGTACACGTGTTGGTGGGTACTCCATGTAAGGTCATTGATAAAAAAATATATGAAATCTAATGGTTTCATCTCTATGTCTTCTAAACAATTGTTGCACATGCATTCATTATCCTCATGAAACTTGTCACACAAACTATCAAGTCAGATTCTTCGTTTTTCAACCAGCATATTCGGAATTTTCTAGGGCACAAACTCTTGACACAAGCACTGCTTAAGAAGCCTATCACAGATTAAACGAGTTTTCCACTTCAACAACGAAACCATATTCTTATGCAATTCATTCAATATTTACTTGAAAAATACTCCTTAAAGAATAATCTTGCATAATATAGACCTCTTCCAGGCCATGTTCAATCTCCGAGGGGAAAACTCCGGACAAATTGCACTTTTGAAAAAAGCCGCTCGGACGTCCATTCACGCTTAAGGTGAAAAAGAGGACAATTCAGGGGGAAAGAGGAATGATGGTCACCCTATTTTTAAGGCATACAACATTATAAAAATGATATAACAGCATACTCACATTTATAGTGTCCAATTATGATCAAGTATGTTGAAAACAACAAAAATAATAAAACTCTCCATACAGTATATTAGAATATTAGACAATGACTTGAAACATAATCAGACGGGGGGGGGGGGGGGGGGGGGGGGGGGGGGGGGGGAAAGAGAGAATATAATCGGAACTCATGAACCATTCGAGTAGTCTGTGATTGTCATTGTTATTGCTGTGATTGTCATTGTTATTGCTGTGATTGTCATTGTTATTGCTGTGATTGTATAACTAAAGACTGAACGAGATTTTCAGGTTATATGGAAGATTTTTAAAACTATGAGCAGCAGAGTAAGCTAAGCTTTTTTTGAGTAATTCAAGCCTGGGCTTCATTCATTCACTATTTTATTCGTTTATGCCTCTTCACTCTCTAAGGAGCATAGGCCGTCAACAAATGCATGCCAAGTCCTCCAGTCACGTGTCATCAGCTCAAGATCTGTCCATGTGTTCCTCATCATTGTAGTTTCTGTCTCCGGTTTTCTTCTGCACGCGTTGTTCAGTCTACCTCCACTTCTCTCGCCCCGCGGGTTCCTGGGTAATTTGAAGAAATAAAGACACAGGACGACAAAGAGAGAAGATGATTGACAGTTTAAAACCGTGACATGGAAATATACCAATAACAGAATTGATAGATATTACTGGGGACAGAAAGTTGTAGAGATACATGATCATCGACTCCAACTGACATGGTAAATGAACAATAAGATTTGACCGCCAGTCTCTGAGTAGACCAAAAAATTAATAAGACCACTGCTACTTCAAGCATGTTGTAAGAAGTGACATATTAGGTTGTATATATGACTGGCAACCTCATCAAGGAAAACCAACGCTGTTGCAAGAGAATATGAAAGCACTTTGGCTCTGGTTTCCTGGAAGGGAATCATCTGTTGTGGTGGTTCCATGCTCCGCACGGAGCAAACAAAGATAATGATGCTGATGATGATGGTGATGGTGCGGTGTATCTGCCTATGCGTATTTGATTTTTTTTTTTTGTATAATCAGTTGCTAGACCTATAGAAGCGACGCGGAAAACAACCACTATGTCACATAACTTGGGTCGATCTCTTGTCCGCTCCGGCAGTAGTTAGCTACCTTTATGGGTCGTGCGAATTGTGTGCACTGTTCAATGGTCGGCACATTTTCTTCCCCTACCTTCCGACAGGTAATTGGTAATTCCGAGTCATTGTTTGCATTTCTTCCTGTAAGAATTCGTCATGTCTGTTTACCTGTTCATCCCTGCTGAACTCATTCAGCATTGTTCTTTGCTTCTGAAATATCTTGGGGAAATTACCTCGAAGTAGAAGCGTCATTGTCCTTCTATCTACAACTCTGCCAAGAGTAATCTTGTGCGAAGGAAGACACCTTTGAAGACCCACATTAGATACTCAAGGTTTTTGCCACTTTTGGACCACTACCACAGAGCTAACGGAACGCAATCCGTGGCACACTACATCATCATCACCATATTTGTGTGTGTGTGTGCTCCATACTGAGCATGGTACATTGCTGTAGCAGAATCTTTTTCAGGAAACCTGCATCAAAGCACTCATGTGCTCTTACAGCCGTAGTTCTTGTATCAGTTTGCTTTACGTGATGATTGCCAGCCACAAACAACCTCTACAGTTACAGATTAAACGAAAGAAAAATTGAGATAGCAAGCAAAAATGTTCGTGAAATAACACCATCAGGTTTTCATCAGGTATTTCATCAGGTATTCGAGATAACATGTCTGGGTATGTGTTTTCCCTTCCCAGAGACATACACAGTTTGTTTTTAATAGCACCCAACTCTAGTCTTTCCCATTGTCCAAGTTTTTACTCATCTATCAATATTCATTCAGTGGATAATGGTCAGTGCGTATAATAAACAAGGTGTTGGTGTAAATAAATTCATCGCTTTTGCGTTGATTCCAATTCTCACATCTATTTTGCAAGGGTTATTTCAAATCTCACATCTGTTTTGTAAAAAGGGTTTCAAATCTCACATCTAATGTGAGGTTCATTTAAAATCTCACATCTATTGTAATGGTTATTTCAAATTTCATATCTATTGTAAAGGTTTTTTCCAATTTCATATCTACTGTAAAGGTTATTTCAAATCTCACAACTATCGTAAAAGTTATTTCAAATCTTACATCTATTTTGCAAGGGTTATTTCAAATTTCATATCTATTATAACTGTTTTTTTTCCTTCAAATCTCACATCTATTGTAACGGTTATTTCAAATCTCACATCTAGTGTAAAGGTTATTTCAAATTTTTCATCTATAGTAAATGTTATTTCAAATCTCTCATATATTATAAAAGTTATTTCAAAGCTCATCCGTTTCGTAAGGGTTATTTCAAGTTTCACATCTAATGTAAGGGTTATTAAATTTCGTATCTGTGACGGTATTGCCTCCCATGCTTTGCAGTAGTGGTCCAGTATTGGCCAAAACTCTAGAGTATCTATTATAGGCTTCAAAGGAGTCTATCTTTACACAACATTACTCTTGGCAGAAATGTCGATAGAAGAGTAGTAAAGCTTCTATCACATGGGAGTCTTCATAAGATATTCAGATAAGCGAAAACAATGCTGGCTGTCGCTGAGCACGTTAATTCTGTAATCTGCCGACACTTTTATGAAGAATTTAAGCAATGGTTATTCTAGCTCGTTAAGCCCCCACCCTGATTTAATCGGTGGAATTATTATTATACTGTATATATATATATATATATATATAGCTCTGTTTAGAGTGTGTGTTTAGTAACTTTGAATGAGACAAACTACATGTACATTTAAAAGGATTGAATCGAAGTTAAATTTGTAACATTACAATTAACAAAATTTAATAATCACTTTAAGTTTAACAGTTTAAAAGAAATAATTTGAATAGTTATGAAAAGGATTTCATCACTTGAATGGGATTTAACTGAATAAACGAGGTCACTTTTGGCAGCGGATATTTTCACTTAGCTGCCAAAGGTAGTTTCTTCTCCCGCTGGATTAGTTCCTTTCACTCTGCTCGCTCTCGTGACTGGTCAAAGTTCAGGCGCCGCACGTTCCCAGAACGTCAAGGAGTAACGGCCAAGTTGGTTCTGCGTCTGTCTATAAGACCCTCTTATGATGGCGTCTCGCACAACGTCAGTCCACTTCTACCTTCACTTGGTTCCAGAGAAAGTACTTTGTACTGGTACCACCAATGACTGGTAATAGAAATAGAAACGAAACGCTCTTCTGAATATGGCGTTTTCCGATACAGTTATGTGCCCCCCTCTTCTATTCTACCATCCCATGTCAGAATTTACCCTCGATGAGAATTAAATTTAATTCCTTGGGATAAAACTTTCTTTACATGTAAACTGAATAGCTGTAGCTTTACATTACATTTAAATGAAAAGGCTAAACGTACAGATATAATATGTTTTACATTTACATCTCCACTGTTTGAAAAAGTGTTCACAATATAAATTCATTTATGTTTCCTTTATGTTTACACTTATGGAAAAGTTTGAAACTTCTATTAATTTAAAAAGAATATTTTTTAGATAGTCTGGCGCTCTCTCTTCCAAACCTCTACACCTCACGGTAGAAAGGGAACGACTAAGTAAGTAAGTATATTTTCACATAGACATTTACACTGGCTTAAAGCTTGAAAACTTACATTAATTTTGAAGTGAATATGTTTATAGGGACATTTACACTGCTTTGAAAATGTAAGTATTATACTTAGAATGTACATAATTTCTTTTCATTTTTCCCTCCCTGCTCCATAGGGAACCTGGAACTACTTTACGCTTTTAGTTCTCTTTAAGAAACTATCAATAAAGCAATCACCAGCCCATGCAGTGATGGCTCATGAATCAACATTCTATCCGCTGAGGTTGCCAGCCTCAAATGACTTTGACATCCAATAGCGAGTTTCACATATTAAACTTCATGTGGTAATATATATATATATGTGTGTGTGTTAATTCACATGTTAGTAATAAAACAGAATGAAAATGCACTACTTACGCCAATCTTGGCTACATACTTTTTGCTCAGATGAATAAGTTAAGGCACTGGGTTAGACCTCTTACACGTGTCAGGGATGTCTTTAATTTTACAATAGATTCCCCCCCCCCCCCCCGACTCCGTGTTTCTTCAGTTTCCTAGTCCCGGGATTCCTTATTAAAATGTAGAGATTTCATGTGCTTTTTTAAGTCTTATCTGGTTCTCCAATAAAAGGTCCGGTTAACAAAAAGGAATTATGAAGCTAGTCTTCACTCTGGCGAGGTCTGATGTTGTCTTGGCGAGCGGGAAATTCACAATGAAATAAAACTGCAAAATCGTCAGCCTATATTCCTTTTTTCCAAGCGTTGTTGTTATGAATCTAATCAGAAAGATCCAATCATTTCAAATTATGCAGATAGGGTGTGATATTTCAAAATAGTTCCACGTGAAATAAGGTGCGTGCCTGCAAAGGTCACGTATTACCATATATGGACATCTGATGTTTTGCATACACTCTCACAAACACATTTGAAGACTCATATTGTCTAAAATGTAATAAATCCATGATTACTTTTAACCCAGTGACCGGAAGCGACTATATCACACTTGTCTGCCCACATGTGTCACACAGACAGTAATATCGTTATCTGTCGTATGAGTACGCAAACTCCGTGTCTTATCGGTGATTAAGCCGAAGCGCTGGCCGATGTACGTGTTAATCTGCCGCGCCTATAACCAACAAATCTGGGTAGCGCCAAGCAAATGTGATGTACCATATCAGCCGCTCCTTGCAAATGTGATATTTATCAACTACATGGTGATTTGATAAAATCAAATATCTGCTACTTAGCAGAAAAATAACGAAGAGAGAAAGAAAGAGAGAAAGAAAAGTGCGATAATTGACAGCACATAATAAAAATCAGCACCACACATGGGCCGATACTGCCGGAGAGAACCAAAGATCGCTAAGAGGTCGTCCATTTCGTCACAGTATCTATTGTAAACATTATTTTAAATCTCACATCTATTTTTTAAGGGTTATTACAATATCGTATCTATTGTAAAGGTTCTTTCAAATCTCTCATCTTTTGTAAGGGTTATTTCAAATCTCACGTCTATTGTAAAGGTTGTTTCAAACCTCACATCTATTGTAAAGGTTATCTCAAATCTCCCATCTATTTTTTCAGGGTTATTTCAAATTTCGTATCTATTGTAAAGGTTCTTTTAAATCTCACATCCATTGAAAAGGTTATTTCAAATTTCGTATCTATTGTAACGGTTATTTCAAATCACACATCAATTGTAAAGGTTATTTCAAACCTCACATCTTTTTCGTAAGAGTTATTTCAAGTCTCACATCTATTTTAAAAGTTGTTTCAAGTCTCACACCAATTAGGTAAGGGTTATTTCAAATCTTAAATCATGGATGATGATATTTTTCAGTGTTGTAAGACTAGAAATTAAAAAGGCATTTGACAGTGAGGACAGAGAATCACTTTAGAAATTGAAGAGGCATTATGGAGTCCCCCTGAAGATCATTGACTTGATAAAGAAAATATTGGACGACATGACATGCTGAGTTCTACGTGAAGGATAACTTACAGAACCATTCTGGATAAGAACTGGAGTGCACCAGGGTTCCTGTTGTCATCATTTCTCTTCCTATTGGCTATAGACTGGGTAATGAAAATATGGACTTCAGCCAGCAGAAATGGAATCCAGTGGATACAACTAAACAGCTTGAGGATCTGTATTTTGCCGACGACCTGACTGTGCTGTCCCACAACCGTAATCAGATGCAAGAACAAACTAACGTGCTCGATGGAGGCCACAGTAAGTTACTCTGAAAAGGCAAAGGGAGAAAGCAAAGATAATGAGAATAAATTCAGAAAACTATAACAGTATTGCACTTGAAGAAACACCATTGGAAAATGTATAATCATATATATACCTTGGCAGTAAAAGAGGCAATGTGGGAGGGACAGACAAGGATATCAAAATAAGATGACAAAAGGCTAAAAGGACTTTCAATGCATTGGGAAAGATAAGGAGATTTAAACAAATCAAGTTCAACACAAAAATAACAATCTTCAACTCAAATGTCAAGTCAGTCCTATTGTATGGCTGCAGAACATGGAGAACAACAAAAACAACAGCCAGAAAGCTACAGACTCATAAATGGATGCTTGCGTAGTATAGAAGGATTGAAGTTGTATGACAAGATGACTAATGTGAAACTAATGACAAGAACCAGACATACCAGTGGACCAATAGATGAGAAGAAGACAAAAGTACGGGCTCTTACAGACGAGCGTTTCTTGCTGCGCGTTTCTCGCGCGTGACGAATGAAAGAGTAGGGATTTACAGGCTGCGCAGCCGAGCGAGACTGTCTGTAAATCCCTACTCTTTCATTCGTCACGCGCGAGAAACGCGCAGCAAGAAACGCTCGTCTGTAAGAGCCAAGGATCAAATAGAGAAGAGAACTGGAGACAGACATGAAGAAGATATTGAAAGACCTTGAGCCGATGGCACCGGATAGGAAGACTTGGAATAAATTTGTAAGGTCTATGATCGGTGGGGAGCTGAAGGGTGGTGAGGAAAACTAACAAGCAACAAATAAGTCTGTTTCATATTGCTGACATTCAGATAGGAGATAATATGACTATCACCACATCGGCGTACCAACTGGTCCTTGCGAGATTATAGCCCGCGGGGTAGAAAACGCTATAGAAAGAAAAAAAAAAAATAGTTATAATCTCCCTTCCTCACATCGTCTCCCTTTAATGTGCGTGTTATTATGCCCCTTCCCATTTGACGACTTCCATCAAAGCCTCAAAATCAATTACTGTAGCAGACTACTCTGCTTTCCCATCTCCACCCCACCTCATTACTCTCATCCACCCGAAATGAGGTGAAAATAAAAAGACATAAAACACAGGGAAATCTGTATTAGAATTCTTCTTTATTTTTTCTTCGGTTCCTTATCGCTATTTGTGGTACATAGAACTATCATTGTAGCTGGCCTTCTTGCAAGAAGCTTGCACCTAGCATTCATGTACTCTTGTAACTGTAGTTTCTTTAGTAGTCTGTTTTATATGATGACGTTGCTAGCTTCATAGAGTGGATGGGTGTGAAAAAAAATCGAAAAAAGGTGATTCGTCTTACGGGGACAAAAGAATGAGAAAATAGCCAACGTTACGGCCACAAGGCCTTCGGCAGGGAAAGGAAAGAAAGTGAAGGTTAGATAGGACACATGAGAACCTAAAAAGATATATAAAAAAATATAAAAATTAAAAAATAGGTACTTCCCTGAAGGCGGCAAAGTCCTAACGCTTATGGGCGCGTGCCAGGAAAGGGAAATGACTGCCACCACCGGATGTACACAATAACATACTTAGAAACTAAAAAACGAAACTAAGCAATAAACTACCCAAACTTAATAGAAGTTGGGACTGGAAATAGAAGGGAACAGAATGAGTCGAAGATAAATACATAAAAAATAAAATAAAATAAAAAATCTAGACATATTAAAAACAGTGTATTATATATTCATGCGGATAATTAGAGGGCGGCAGAAGATAGAAAAATGGGATAAGAGTGGAAAGAGTCAAAGTAGAAAAGGAGAGCAAAGGGTGACCTCAGACAAAGGTGTGAAGAGTGTTGAACCCAGCTGGTTTTAGACACCCCATGCGGTGGATAAGACGGTTCTCAAGCTGTTCTCGGCTAGCAGTGTCAGAGGAGCAGGATCTGATCGCCGTGACCTGGATGTCGATGGGACCCTGGTGGTCAGGGCCATTGAAGTGTATGGCAACTGGTGTGGATTTGTGCTGAGAGATGTCATTCAAGTGCTGGCTGAACCTGTCCCCAAGTCGTTTGCCTGTTTGGCCAATATAGGTTTTGCAGCAACGTTTACATATGATCGTATAAATGACGTTACGCGACTCACATGTGAAGCTACTAGTGATGGTGTATGTAGCCTCAGGAAAAGACACCTTGTGGGTTGAGATGACATACTTGCACGTGTTGCATCGTGTCCGACCACAGGGTAATGTGCCAAAGTGAGTGACATTCTCCTTTGGGAGACGGCTGTGAACAAGAAGGTCCTTCAGGTTCTTGTCGCGTCTATATGCCACCAAAGGTGCTTCACCGAATACTTCTTGGGTCACAGACTCTGCTTGAAGGATAGGTAGGTGGCGGAAAAGGATCTGTTTGACTGCAGTACTGTGTGGGTGATAGGTCAAGATTAATTTGACTCTATCCGAAGTGGATTTATAGTGAGGTTTGAGGGCCTCCTGACGAGAGATGGGGAGAACACGTTGGAAGGCAGAGGTGAGAACATGTTCGGGATAAAGTCTGCTACGGAAGAAATCCAACATCTCATTGGCTCGGAAGTGGAAGTCATCATCGTCTTGGCACAAACGACGGAGGCGGAGAAGTTGTGAAAATGGAAGGGAGTCACGACAAGCCCGAGGATGAGAAGAGGTATACAGAAGGTAGCTATGGGCATCTGTCGGCTTGTAGTATACTGAGGTATTAAGGCCGGAAGGCGTGATAGTAATAGTAATGTCAAGAAAGTTGACAGATACTGTGGAGATGAGGGAGGTGAACTTGATAGTGGGGTGGAAGTGGTTGACAAAGTCGATGAAGCGGGATAAATCAGTCTCGGACATATCTGTGAGACCTATGCCATCATCGATATACCTGCGGTAAAACCCGGGGAAAGGACCGGAGTATTGTTGCCATATCTGATGCTCCAAGTGGCCCATGAACAGGCAGGCATAGCTAGGACCCATCTTCGTTCCCATGGTAACACCACTAATTTGGTCAAAAAACTGGCCATTGAATTCAAAGGAATTCAGTTGAAGGACCAGTTCAGCAAGACGGAGAAGAGTGTCAGTGGGAATAGAGGGACAAGTGCGCTGGTCAAGAAAAAACCGAAGAGCTCGGAGACCATCGGGGTGGGGAATTGAGGTATACAGAGAACAGACGTCTAACAAGAAAAGACGGTAGGAGCGGTCTGCTGAGAGTCGGATAGAGGAGAAAGTTGTAAGAGCATGATTAGTGTCTTTGATAAAGGAGGGAAGATTCTGAACGATAGGTTGGAAAATGCTGTCGAGGAAGTCGGAAATGTGTTCAGTAGGACAGGAACAGGCCGAGACAATAGGTCTGCCAGGGTTCTCGATCTTATGAATTTTGGGGAGCATGTAGAATACAGGCTTGCACAAAGAACTATCATGAATCCTAAGAAGAGATGCGCGGGGAGGAAGAGCTTGGCTGGTGATGAGCTGCTTAATGGTGCTGTGTACAATGCGATTGTTGGAGACAGTAGCAGCGCTGGTCCTGGGCCTGTAAAAAGAGCCATTGGTCAACTGGTTTTTACCTTCACTTAGGTAAAAGTCCTTTTGCCAGACGACAATAGCTTCATAGAGCTAGCACTTGATGATACAATACAGCTGTTAAAGGGGAGACAATACAAATGACGGATGATGAAGCAATAGAGATGACAGATAAGCAGCAGACAGAGCTGACGGGGAATGAAACTATCAAGCTTACAACAATTTAGATCAGCGTTTCTCAAACTGTGTTCCGAGGAACACTAGTGTTCCACGAGTTATTGACAGGTGTTTCGCGGAGAAAAAAAGTAGAACCGGTTATTAACAACTTATTTTCAAACACTATTTTTAAAATGAATGCGAAATCTATTTGCAATAGCAACCAAACCAACGTGCTTATCAGCTCATGATTATGAGAGTTTGACTGATTTGACTTGAGACTCAGGAATAAAACAAAGATTTAATGAACTTTCCCAACATGATTTTTGGAGCAGTGTTTTGCAAGAATGTCCCAACATTTCCAAACGGGCAATTCGGGTGCTTCTTCCAGTTGCCTTACATATGTGAAACATGATTTGCGTATTATGCAGCTACAAAGACAAGGGACTTGACCCTGTCCCAGACATAAGAATTCAACTTCCAAATAGTGTAACCAAACAGTGTAACCAAATAGTGTAACCAAATAGTGTAACCAAATAGTGTAACCAAATAGTGTAACCAAACAGTGTAACCAAATAGTGTAACTAAATAGTGTAACCAAATATTGAGCGTATAAGTGATGGTAAAAAACAATAGCATTCTTCTTATTGATGTAAAATGCACATTTACTTGTGCAACTACTCGTACTTTATTTGTATTAGTAATAAAAAATAAACATGATTAAACAACTACTGATGGTTCTAATTATTATTTTAGCTGTATTAATTACTTTCTTTATTTACACGGCTTAAACTTAATTTTAATTAATTGTAAAATATAATATAAACTTATAAAATGCTACTTTAAACCTAAATTTTAGGTTCACTGCTCCGTCAGTGCATTTCAAATGAATAAGTGTTCCGTGAGCAAAAAAGTTTGAGAAACGCTGAATTAGATGATGGGTGAAAAGATAAGACGATAAAAATGGCAGAATTTAAAAAAAAATAGAACTAGGAGAGAATGGGGAAAAAGAGGTAACAGAGAGTTAGATGATAGATGATTTAGAGTGTGCTATGAGAAAACGTACAGAGGATACTAATGCTAAGACATAACAGGATGAAAGAGGATGCGACAATAGAGATGAGACAGAATGAAACGATAGGGATGATATAGGATGAGACGATAAAGATGAGACAGGATGAAACGATAGAGATGACAAACATTTAAACAATACAGGTTGACGACAGATAATGAGACAACAGAGCTGGAAGATGATGAGACAATAAAGCTGACAGAGGATGAGACAGCAAAGCTCACAAAAAAAGGAGGCAGATGACGTCCGATGAGATAATAGAGCTGAAATGATGAGGTAACAGAGGGGAAAGATGATGAGACCGTAAAGCTGATAAAGTTGATGGATCATGAGACAGTAAAGCTGATAACAGTGATAGATGATTGTGGCGTGAGGTTTTATTTGGCTCTAGGATCAGTATAGTACTGAAAATTACAGAAATAGAATTTCTGCAGAAAATGGTGAAAGAAAAGAGGCTGAAAAGAAAGCTATTGCTAAAGCAGAGAGAGAAGAATTAAGACCCATAATACCGGGGCAGCAGTTACAAATGATATCACTCCTAAGGTTCAGGTTCCACCTAACGATAATACAATGCATTCTTCTGCTGCATGCTTTGCTATAAATTATAACGTGGCGAATAGTTGCCCACAATGCAATCTTATTTTTCAGAAGGAGTTGTGACGGGTTGGGTTGGTGTGTGTGCTGCTGTTCCTTCGTTCTTCTATTATTAATTGAAGAGTAAAATCACTCTCTAGATGTAGTTAATGGTTGGTATTGATTGTTAGCTCTGACCATCAGAACATCCCTTCGACGTTCTGATTTGCATATTATATCTTAGTTGATTTCCCTTGTGGGAGAGCTATCGTGCTGGAAAACGTAAACATTAACAGCTGTGAACCAAACCCGAAACGTAAGTAAAGATCAAGCCTTCTGTTCTGAGTCCACATGTATTCATACAAAAGACGATATCCGACATTCACAAAACTTCATGTACAGTTCAGCATAACAATGAATTCCAAATAGTATCAGTAAGTATCCGTCCGTGTCAAAACAATATGTCAGATGAACATCGTGGCTATATACGTGCGCTGTTGTAGTCAACAGCCAGAAATGAGCGCACGAGTTCTTGACAGCTACAATTTGAATCATAATGCGATTTTCCTTCCATCATTTAATTTAATTTAATTAATCTCATACTTAGATTAATATCCGAACTGACCCTGAGTTCTACATCGATTCATATATATAATATAGGCTATATACTAAGCCTTTTTCCTTGGAAGAAATACAAGACACGACTTTCTTGCTTGACGGATAGCGTAACAAGGGCCATGTAACCAAGTCACCCAGCGTGACCTTCCCAACGCGAATGCGTCATAATCTCCGCATATATTTCGCGTTCAGTATACCGTAAAATAACGACATATTCTATAAATGTTAATGACCCCTAAACGTTGCGCACGGCTAAACCCCAGCAGACGCCGTCATTTAAAATAACACCGTAACAGATTTCCTGTCAGACGGGGGGAAAAAAATCTATTAAATAGATTTTTTTTTGGAACAATATTAATCAAATTATCAAAATTTTAACAAAACCCGACGTATGACCTACGATGTTCTATCTAGAACAGTGTCGTGGTCATGTCAGTAATATCTTATAATAAAATCAACGTCATATCATACATATAACTTATATTAAACAAGGAAATGTCACTGTCACTAACTAATTAACTAATTAATTTGTTGTATGTATCAACTAACTAATAATGTGAGGTGTTATTAAAATTATTCTAACTAATTAAAATTAAAATAATTAATTATAATATGTACGTATGGTACTAACTAATTAATATCTAATTGAAGAAAATGAGAAATAGTATAAGAGAGTAAAAGAAATAAAAATTGAGAAGTACGGACAATTAAAACTAATATTAAAGTATACATTAAATTAGAATGCGTGTGAAAATGAAGTGTAAGAATAGATACCTAATTAAATTAAAGCAATCAGAAGAAAAGAACAGAAAAAAATTCATACATTTTAACTATAAATATGAAATGTCATAATGTAATATCTATTACCTTAATAATTACACTAATTAAAATATTAATTGGTGTGATATTATTTTGTTTCATCTTTTCTTAGTATATTTTATTTTTTTATTTCATCACACTTTAACTTTATTTTATTATATATTAATTTAATAACTAGAAAATTTAACAATATCGGTCATGAAGATCCAATCGTTGTTACCTCCTATTGACTTGTATGAAAGTTCATTAAAATCCAAGGTTCATATTATCGAATTATGATATGATTATCCAATCATCGTTAGTTCCTTTATTAAACTTTGAACGTAAATTGAATAAGTCATCACCGTATATGTCCCTTCTACATCAGAGATTGTTCTTTTTTAACAGTTTTCAATCGAAATGAGTGATACGCAAAGTAGAAGTGAAGTCCAAATTTTCAAACGATCCGTAAAACTTGATATTTTGATCACAATAGTTTATTTTGAAATGTCCTTATTTAAGTAGGAAGTCCAACTGAAGTGTTGTATATTCTGACGTGGCATTAATACCGTTCATTGCAAATGTAATGCTTGATTAGTCAGAAAATTTTCTTGAAATCGTAATATTCATTCAGAATCCGTAGGATGTCTGGACAATGTATCGGCTATGACGTTCTCAGTTCCTGGTATCGAATGTATTTCGAACTCATATGGTTGCAACGCAATAGCAAATCGTGCAAGTTTTGCACTTTTATGGTTTGAACGACGTAATGCTGCCACATATTTCTGATCAGTCTGGATCAGAAATGGAGATCCCAGCAAAACATTTTCTAGTTTGGTAATTGCCCAGATTACGGCGAGCAATTCTCTGTTTACAGTCGAATATTTAGTCTCCGGAGGTTTCAGCTTGCGTGAGATATAAAGTACAGGGTGAAGGACATCATCATGATATTGGAGTAGACAAGCCCCGAGTCTGTAATTACTCGCATCTGTACGTAGAACAAACTTTTTAGAGGCATCTGATAATCTTAAAACAGGTGGGCATGAAAAAATGTTTAAGATAGTGCGAAAAGTTTTGTCACATTCGTCTGTCCAATTTATCCTTAATGGCATGTTCTTCCTTAATAACGATGACAAGACAGCCGTGATGGATGATAGGTGAGGTACAAATCTGCTATAGTATTGGATCAACCCTAACAGACTCCTAACCTGTTTCTTTGTTTGAGGAACAGATAAATTTAATATTTTAGAAACCGTACTGGGAATTGTTTGGATACGTCCTGATCCAATAATGTGTCCCAGGAATGTTATCTCATTACACGCTATTTGAATTTTAGTTGGTTTAGCGGTTAAATGGTTATCCCGCAATATTTCCAAAACTGATTTAAGACCCAAAAAATGTTCCTCAAATGATGAACTAAACAAACATATGTCGTCAATGTAGGTAATTATATCTGATCTACCTGCTAAAATTTTTCGCATCATGCGAATAAAGGTAGCTGGAGCATTCATTAGCCCAAAAGGCATCACGTTCCACTGATAAAGACCTTGTGGAGTTGAGAATGCTGTGTAGTATTTGGCTCTTTCGGTTAGTGGAATCTGCCAATAACCTTTGGTTAAGTCAATTTTAGTGAAAAGTGTAGCATTGGATAGACGAGGAAGTAAATCGTCAAGGATAGGATGTGGTTCGCTATCAGGTACTGTCTGCGCATTAAGTTTCCTATAGTCAACACATAAACGTATGTTGTTGTCCTTTTTCCGGACAATGACTAAAGGAGAAGAAAATGGAGATGTACTAGTCTCAATAATACCTAATGATATCATCTGTTCGAGTTCCTGAGATGTCTTACTCAGAAAATGTAGAGGTACAGAATAAGGATGAACACGAATTGGTGTATCATCGTTAAGAATAATATCGTGACTAATTACAGATGTGCAACCCGGTACATCCGTTAACACATCTGGGAAAGATTGTAGAAGATCAGCAATGCGTTGATGCTGTTGCGGTGTAACCGTAGAAGAAATGGTCACATCACGCCAAGATTCAGTAGATTGGACAATAAGTACAGGTAAAGGCATCTGCACTTCAGGAAAAGAAGATTCTTCCTCCTGTATAACAGATAGATTAGAATAATGACAAGTAGATACCGTATTGTCATCTAGTTCATGAAAAATTGACTGTAAGTGTATAGGACGTGTATGAAATTGCTTGAGCATATTAATATGGAATATCTTTCTGTGTCCCTTGATATCTAAGACGTAATCAACGTCTGAAATTTTATCAGTAACCTTATAAGGACCAGTCCATGAGATCAATAACTTATTGTTATTGTGAGGGAGTAATACATAAGCTTCATCGCCTGGGAATAATTGGCGTAATCGTCTAGATCGATTTTGTATAGATCGAGCCTTAGCTTTTGCAGCCTCAGAAGAAGCTGTTGCCAATTGGCAAGACTCAATAATATTATTCCGAAGATTAATCACATACTCATAAGATGACTGAGTGTCCTGAGTCATCTCTGCATCAATTAATAAATCTTTTATCAGTCCCATAGGACCTCTCGGAGGGGCACCAAAAACTAACTCAAAGGGAGAGAAGCCAGTTTGTTCATGTGGCACCTCTCGGTAAGCAAACAGGACAGCTGGGAGTGCTCTGTCCCAGTCCTGAGGGTGTTTAACAGTAACCTTATGTAAAAGTTGCTTAAGCGTACGGTTAAGTCTTTCAACTGCACCGTTACTCATGGGATGATAAATGCTACTCAAATTCCTATCAATGTTCCAGGTTTTCATTACTTCCTTCATGGTATCGGATATAAACTGCGACCCATGGTCAGATAATAATTTTCTAGGAAACCCTATTCTAGAAAAAATAAGATGTAATGCATCAGCTACATCTGTGGTAGTGGTGGTCTTCAATGGAATGGCTTCTGGCCATCGTGTGCATAAATCAATGCACGTGAGAACAAATCTATGTCCTCTCGCAGATGGTAGAAGTGGACCAATTATATCTATGGCCATCTTGTCAAAAGGTCGTACTGAGATATCGCAAGCCTGAATAGGCGCCGTGTGATGTGAAAAGCTCCACGTGCTTTGACCTCCTGGCACGTAGTACAGGAACGTACATACTGCGAAATATCCCGTGATACTCCTGGCCAAAAGAATGAAGACAATACTCGAGATCGTGTTCGAGTATATCCCATATGTCCTGCACACTGCGAATCATGCGCGTGTTGAAGAATGTACCGTCTAAAAGCAGCCGGTACCATCACTTGTTGTTTTACCTGTGGTTTATCACTAAAACATCTAATCAGTATATCATTTTTAACAATAAACCAATGTTTGTTATTATTACCTGATGTTAAATTATCAACCTTATTAACTAGGTTAAAAAATTTATTTAAAGATTTGTCATTTTTTTGTTTGTTTGCAAATGATTCCCTGTCAATAGGTGAATTGACCTCAATATCCTCCTGTTTCTCTGCATCCATCTTATTATCATTGACATTCTCCATGAGCATAGTCTGAGCTCTAGTCGTCACGGCGTTTCCAGTGCATAGATTTTGTCTCTCCCATTCAATAATATCTTCTGGTGAACAATCCTTGCTGCCGTGTATGCGACCCACCATAAGGTCTGCAATCGGCTTTTTCAGCATGCATACCTTCACGTTCCCTGTGAAAAAAGGTGTTTTAACATGGATAATAGCTGTGGGGTAAAACTCAATAGTTCCCCCAAAAGTCATGCAACGGACATATTCCCCCGTTGCACAGCTAGGATGTACCAGCGACTGTCGCACTCCAATGGTTGTGGACCCCGAATCTCTCAATACAGAAACTATAGAACCGTTAACTATCCCTCTGTTAAAAATCAGAGAGCCTGTTCCATCATTGGCTGCAAGACCTACTTCTGGTGGAATGTGTCCGCAGTTTAGCACTGTCTCCTTTGCCTTCTGAAAAATAAGATTGCATTGTGGGCAACTATTCGCCACGTTATAATTTATAGCAAAGCATGCAGCAGAAGAATGCATTGTATTATCGTTAGGTGGAACCTGAACCTTAGGGGTGATATCATGTGTAACTGCTGCCCCAGTATTATGGTTATAATGTGAAGATCCACGAGAATGAGAACGATTACGAGAATAATTAGTTGAATTATCCCGTTGTTGTCTATTGTAATTGTTATCTCGATGTCTCGAGTTATAATTATCGCTATTCTTCCAATTGTTACCATTATTATATTGATATGACCGATTATAACTTGAGTTACGTGGATTACTGTTGTATCTTGACTGAGGTGAATAATTTCTGTTTTGTTGTCTTCCTCTATTAAAGTTATTGTTAAAGTTATTCTGTCCCTTATGAAAATTAATGTCATAGTTTCCTTTGAACCTACCTCTGTCTACACTGTGTGTTCTTGTTTTGTTATTACTATGATATGCCATATTGGAGGCTACAGGAAGAGGTTCTCTTATCAACGAGCCAGAAATATTAGCATTCGGATGAGCTGTGCAGTAATTTAAAGAAATTTTTTTCTAACTCATCAATAGTTTCTGGTTTTCTTTCTTGCAGATAAGCAAAGAATGGTGGGCTGACAGAAGATAATACTTTATCCCTCAATAACAAATCGACTAACTTGTCGTAAGATTTGTTGACACCTGCCAGTTCAACCCATCTGTTAAAAGTATTGCGTATGTTAGCAATAAATCCTGTAAAATCTTTATTATTATCTGGCAACAAACTTTTGAAACGTAATCTACATGCCTCTTCGTTCAAGTGGAAACGACGTAATAACAAAGTCTTAATGGCCTCATAGTCTGTGGCTAATGTAGGATCAATATTTTGTGCTGCACTTGCAGGTTCGCCATCCAGAAATTCCTTAAGTTTAAGTGCCCATGCAGTTTTGTCAAGGTTATTGACCTTGCATATATCCTCAAAGCGCGCCAGCCATGATGATAGGTCGTCCACGTGTAATTTGAAAGGTGGTAGCTTAAAGTAATAATTGCCCTTAAGTCGGTTGGAAGAAGATCCAGATTGAGCAATATCATTTTGGCTTGCTGCAGCACCCTGTGAATTAAGTTTTGCTGTTTCCAATTTAAGCCGTTGCAATTCCATTTCTTGCTGCAGTATGATTTCCTGTCGTTTCAATTTATTCTCTTCTTCAATCCGTAGGATTTCATCTCTTGCCACCTTTCTTTCTTTCTTTCTTCTTCTTCCTTAGCAATAGCTTTCTTTTCAGCCTCTTTTCTTTCAAGTTCTTCCATCTCTGCCTTAGCAATGGCTTTCTTTTCAGCCTCTTTTCTTTCAAGTTCTTCCATCTCTGCCTTAGCAATGGCTGTCCTTTCAGCCTCTTTTCTTCATGGTTCGCAAGTTGCTGTTCCGCAAATTCCAAGAGTGCATCTCCCTTTTTGTTACAATCTTTTCCAATTTTAATGAAATGATCCAAGGTAAGCATTCTTGAAGTTAAATTATTTAAGTATTCAATTACTTATGTCTAGTAATCACCACTGGAATATATGTCGATAATTCTAATTACTCAGCGAATGAATAATCAATTTAAGAAATTGCAATATTCCTGTATTGTTATTTATAAGTTCCACAAATCTATAATATTTTGTAAAAATATTATATATATATACCCGCTAATATCTATCATAAATAGTTATGATAGTTAGTTATATAAGGTGCTGAAATTATATCATGCACTTAATATTAATATTCAATAATTATGGGTATTATTACTAAATAATTAGGTTATTTAATCTTAATTGTCACTAAGTTCCCACTGTAGTACTGAGAAAGTGTACTAATTAATATTTAATATGTCTTAATATGTTATAAAGTTATAATAATTAATCATAGTATATTATGTCATAATCATGAGCAATAAAGTGTATTGCCCATTTCTTGGACCATCACTGCAAACTGGTGCAAAGTCCCTAATTCCTCTTTAAAACTCATAAAAATTTAATCATATTAATCTATACTCTTATTAATGAATAAATTATAGCATTAATATTAAATTATAAAGGGATGAAATGAAGACAAACAATACAATGAGTTAACCAAGGATTACAGAACATTATTAACATACACCAAAGACATTTTCACAATAAAAATGTATTTACAACTAAGTTGACTAGACCGGAAGTGAGAATTAAAGAATGAAATGAATAGATAATTAACCTGCGTACACAACAATTAGTGACGTATACATGGACTCATTAACGGTCGTACAACAAAAATATAAACTGAAAGATAGTAAGGTCAGAAAAAACACGATAGATTACAAACATTGTTAAAGAACTGAATAAAAATTAGAACCAAATACACTAGAATACCACAGTTATAACACGACTATACACCTAACATGCAAGGTGAATTAATGCAAGTCCGAACGACACGATCACCGATAATGTATTCGACGCGTTCTTCGCGAAATGCTATTAATTCACGGCCTTAAGAACAATTACAATCAATTCGTAGCATCCAAGGAGCCATAGAACTGATTATAATTCGCCGCCCATCCATACCCGCTACATGTAAAAAGACAGAAACAATATTTAACATGGCTACAAAAAAAAAAAGAACATGGCGTTATCGGACAAACAGGACGAAATATGGTAACGTTTAAAATCAGTTACTTATCTTTTTTTGGCAGTAATACAGTACATTATCTGCTTCGTCAACAGACTCGCGAGCTTGTTTGAAACATTGAAGACATTAGTAATACGTTTCATTTGCTGTTTGAGAGCTCCAAATAAATTATTTTGAAGGACATTGAATTTTGCTGACTTTTGCAACCGTTCGTACTGTTGTCAAGGGCATGACGTCACCGGTGTTTTTGCATAATAATGTCCGTTTCGGCTCGAAAGGAAAAATGTCTTATTTTTTTTGAGGTTCGCTCTTTTGAAAATTTCAAGACCACTACTGGCCACCAGTTGTGACGGGTTGGGTTGGTGTGTGTGCTGCTGTTCCTTCGTTCTTCTATTATTGATTGAAGAGTAAAATCACTCTCTAGATGTAGTTAATGTTTGGTATTGATTGTTAGCTCTGACCATCAGAACATCCCTTCGACGTTCTGATTTGCATATTATATATTAGTTGATTTCCCTTGTGGGAGAGCTATCGTGCTGGAAAACGTAAACATTAACAGCTGTGAACCAAACCCGAAACGTAAGTAAAGATCAAGCCTTCTGTTCTGAGTCCACATGTATTCATACAAAAGACGATATCCGACATTCACAAAACTTCATGTACAGTTCAGCATAACAATGAATTCCAAATAATATCAGTAAGTATCCGTCCGTGTCAAAACAATATGTCAGATGAACATCGTGGCTATATACGTGCGCTGTTGTAGTCAACAGCCAGAAATGAGCGCATGAGTTCTTGACAGCTACAATTTGAATCATAATGCGATTCTCCTTCCATCATTTAATTTAATTTAATTAATCTCATACTTAGATTAATATCCGAACTGACCCTGAGTTCTACATCGATTCATATATATAATATAGGCTATATACTAAGCCTTTTTCCTTGGAAGAAATACAAGACACGACTTTCTTGCTTGACGGATAGCGTAACAAGGGCCATGTAACCAAGTCACCCAGCGTGACCTTCCCAACGCGAATGCGTCATAATCTCCGCATATATTTCGCGTTCAGTATACCGTAAAATATCGACATATTCTATAAATGTTAATGACCCCTAAACGTTGCGCACGGCTAAACCCCAGCAGACACCGTCATTTAAAATAACACCGTAACAGATTTCCTGTCAGACGGGGGAAAAAAAAAATCTATTAAATAGATTTTTTTTTTTGAACAATATTAATCAAATTATCAAAAATTTAACAAAACCCGACGTATGACCTACGATGTTCTATCTAGAACAGTGTCGTGGTCATGTCAGTAATATCTTATAATAAAATCAACGTCATATCATACATATAACTTATATTAAACAAGGAAATGTCACTGTCACTAACTAATTAACTAATTAATTTGTTGTATGTATCGACTAACTAATAATGTGAGGTGTTATTAAAATTATTCTAACTAATTAAAATTAAAATAATTAATTATAATATGTACGTATGGTACTAACTAATTAATATCTAATTGAAGAAAATGAGAAATAGTATAAGAGAGTAAAAGAAATAAAAATTGAGAAGTACGGACAATTAAAACTAAATATTAAAGTATACATTAAATTAGAATGCGTGTGAAAATGAAGTGTAAGAATAGATACCTAATTAAATTAAAGCAATCAGAAGAAAAGAACAGAAAAAATTCATACATTTTAACTATAAATATGAAATGTCATAATGTAATATCTATTACCTTAATAATTACACTAATTAAAATATTAATTGGTGTGATATTATTTTGTTTCATCTTTTCTTAGTATATTTTATTTTTTTATTTCATCACACTTTAACTTTATTTTATTATATATTAATTTAATAACTAGAAAATTTAACAATATCGGTCATGAAGATCCAATCGTTGTTACCTCCTATTGACTTGTATGAAAGTTCATTAAAATCCAAGGTTCATATTATCGAATTATGATATGATTATCCAATCATCGTTAGTTCCTTTATTAAACTTTGAACGTAAATTGAATAAGTCATCACCGTATATGTCCCTTCTACATCAGAGATTGTTCCTTTTTAACAGTTTTCAATCGAAATGAGTGATACGCAAAGTGGAAGTGAAGTCCAAATTTTCAAACGATCCGTAAAACTTGATATTTTGATCACAATAGTTTATTTCGAAATGTCCTTATTTAAGTAGGAAGTCCAACTGAAGTGTTGTATATTCTGACGTGGCATTAATACCGTTCATTGCAAATGTAATGCTTGATTAGTCAGAAAATTTTCTTGAAATAGTAATATTCATTCAGAATCCGTAGGATGTCTGGACAACGTATCGGCTATGACGTTCTCAGTTCCTGGTATCGACTGTATTTCGAACTCATATGGTTGCAACGCAATAGCAAATCGTGCAAGTTTTGCACTTTTATGGTTTGAACGACGTAATGCTGCCACAGATTTCTGATCAGTCTGGATCAGAAATGGAGATCCCAGCAAAAATTTTTCTAGTTTGGTAATTGCCCAGATTACGGCGAGCAATTCTCTGTCTACAGTCGAATATTTAGTCTCCGGAGGTTTCAGCTTGCGTGAGATATAAAGTACAGGGTGAAGGACATCATCATGATATTGGAGTAGACAAGCCCCGAGTCCGTAATTACTCGCATCTGTACGTAGAACAAACTTTTTAGAGGCATCTGATAATCTTAAAACAGGTGGGCATGAAAAAAATGTTTAAGATAGTGCGAAAAGTTTTGTCACATTCGTCTGTCCAATTTATCCTTAATGGCATGTTCTTCTTTAATAACGATGACAGGACAGCCGTGATGGATGATAAGTGAGGTACAAATCTGCTATAGTATTGGATTAACCCTAACAGACTCCTAACCTGTTTCTTCGTTTGAGGAACAGATAAATTTAATATTTTAGAAACCGTACTGGGAATTGTTTGGATACGTCCTGATCCAATAATGTGTCCCAGGAATGTTATCTCATTACACGCTATTTGAATTTTAGTTGGTTTAGCGGTTAAATGGTTATCCCGCAATATTTCCAAAACTGATTTAAGACCCAAAAAATGTTCCTCAAATGATGAACTAAACAAACATATGTCGTCAATGTAGGTAATTATATCTGATCTACCTGCTAAAATTTTTCGCATCATGCGAATAAAGGTAGCTGGAGCATTCATTAGCCCAAAAGGCATCACGTTCCACTGATAAAGACCTTGTGGAGTTGAGAATGCTGTGTAGTATTTGGCTCTTTCGGTTAGTGGAATCTGCCAATAACCTTTGGTTAAGTCAATTTTAGTGAAAAGTGTAGCATTGGATAGACGAGGAAGTAAATCGTCAAGGATAGGATGTGGTTCGCTATCAGGTACTGTCTGCGCATTAAGTTTCCTATAGTCAACACATAAACGTATGTTGTTGTCCTTTTTCCGGACAATGACTAAAGGAGAAGAAAATGGAGATGTACTAGTCTCAATAATACCTAATGATATCATCTGTTCGAGTTCCTGAGATGTCTTACTCAGAAAATGTAGAGGTACAGAATAAGGATGAACACGAATTGGTGTATCATCGTTAAGAATAATATCGTGACTAATTACAGATGTGCAACCCGGTACATCCGTTAACACATCTGGGAAAGATTGTAGAAGATCAGCAATGCGTTGATGCTGTTGCGGTGTAACCGTAGAAGAAATGGTCACATCACGCCAAGATTCAGTAGATTGGACAATAAGTACAGGTAAAGGCATCTGCACTTCAGGAAAAGAAGATTCTTCCTCCTGTATAACAGATAGATTAGAATAATGACAAGTAGATACCGTATTGTCATCTAGTTCATGAAAAATTGACTGTAAGTGTATAGGACGTGTATGAAAATGCTTGAGCATATTAATATGGAATATCTTTCTGTGTCCCTTGATATCTAAGACGTAATCAACGTCTGAAATTTTATCAGTAACCTTATAAGGACCAGTCCATGAGATCAATAACTTATTGTTATTGTGAGGGAGTAATACATAAGCCTCATCGCCTGGGAATAATTGGCGTAATCGTCTAGATCGATTTTGTATAGATCGAGCCTTAGCTTTTGCAGCCTCAGAAGAAGCTGTTGCCAATTGGCAAGACTCAATAATATTATTCCGAAGATTAATCACATACTCATAAGATGACTGAGTGTCCTGAGTCATCTCTGCATCAATTAATAAATCTTTTATCAGTCCCATAGGACCTCTCGGAGGGGCACCAAAAAACTAACTCAAAGGGAGAGAAGCCAGTTTGTTCATGTGGCACCTCTCGGTAAGCAAACAGGACAGCTGGGAGTGCTCTGTCCCAGTCCTGAGGGTGTTTAACAGTAACCTTATGTAAAAGTTGCTTAAGCGTACGGTTAAGTCTTTCAACTGCACCGTTACTCATGGGATGATAAATGCTACTCAAATTCCTATCAATGTTCCAGGTTTTCATTACTTCCTTCATGGTATCGGATATAAACTGCGACCCATGGTCAGATAATAATTTTCTAGGAAACCCTATTCTAGAAAAAATTAGATGTAATGCATCAGCTACATCTGTGGTAGTGGTGGTCTTCAATGGAATGGCTTCTGGCCATCGTGTGCATAAATCAATGCACGTGAGAACAAATCTATGTCCTCTCGCAGATGGTAGAAGTGGACCAATTATATCTATGGCCATCTTGTCAAAAGGTCGTACTGAGATATCGCAAGCCTGAATAGGTGCCGTGTGAAAAGCTCCACGTGCTTTGACTTCCTGGCACGTAGTACAGGAACGTACATACTGCGAAATATCCCGTGATACTCCTGGCCAAAAGAATGAAGACAATACTCGAGATCGTGTTCGAGTATATCCCATATGTCCTGCACACTGCGAATCATGCGCGTGTTGAAGAATGTACCGTCTAAAAGCAGCCGGTACCATCACTTGTTGTTTTACCTGTGATTTATCACTAAAACATCTAATCAGTATATTATTTTTTAATAATAAACCAATGTTTATTATTATTACCTGATGTTAAATTATCAACCTTATTAACTAGGTTAAAAAATTTATTTAAAGATTTGTCATTTTTTTGTTTGTTTGCAAATGATTCCCTGTCAATAGGTGAATTGACCTCAATAGCCTCCTGTTTCTCTGCATCCATCTTATTATCATTGACACTTTCCATGAGCATAGTCTGAGCTCTAGTCGTCACGGCATTTCCAGTGCATAGATTTTGTCTCTCCCATTCAATAATATCTTCTGGTGAACAATCCTTGCTGCCGTGTATGCGACCCACCATAAGGTCTGCAATCGGCTTTTTCAGCATGCATACCTTCACGTTCCCTGTGAAAAAAGGTGTTTTAACATGGATAATAGCTGTGGGGTAAAACTCAATAGTTCCCCCAAAAGTCATGCAACGGACATATTCCCCCGTTGCACTGCTAGGATGTACCAACGACTGTCGCACTCCAATGGTTGTGGACCCCGAATCTCTCAATACAGAAACTATAGAACCGTTAACTATCCCTCTGTTAAAAATCAGAGAGCCTGTTCCATCATTGGCTGCAAGACCTACTTCTGGTGGAATGTGTCCGCAGTTTAGCACTGTCTCCTTTGCCTTCTGAAAAATAAGATTGCATTGTGGGCAACTATTCGCCACGTTATAATTTATAGCAAAGCATGCAGCAGAAGAATGCATTGTATTATCGTTAGGTGGAACCTGAACCTTAGGGGTGATATCATTTGTAACTGCTGCCCCGGTATTATGGTTATAATGTGAAGATCCACGAGAATGAGAACGATTACGAAAATAATTAGTTGAATTATCCCGTTGTCGTCTATTGTAATTGTTATCTCGATGTCTCGAGTTATAATTATCGCTATTCTTCCAATTGTTACCATTATTATATTGATATGACCGATTATAACTTGAGTTACGTGGATTACTGTTGTATCTTGACTGAGGTGAATAATTTCTGTTTTGTTGTCTTCCTCTATTAAAGTTATTGTTAAAGTTATTCTGTCCCTTATGAAAATTAATGTCATAGTTTCCTTTGAACCTACCTCTGTCTACACTGTGTGTTCTTGGTTTGTTATTACTATGATATGCCATATTGGAGGCTACAGGAAGAGGTTCTCTTATCAACGAGCCAGAAATATTAGCATTCGGATGAGCTGTGCAGTAATTTAAAGAAATTTTTTCTAACTCATCAATGGTTTCTGGTTTTCTTTCTTGCAGATAAGCAAAGAATGGTGGGCTGACAGAAGATAATACTTTATCCCTCAATAACAAATCGACTAACTTGTCGTAAGATTTGTTGACACCTGCCAGTTCAACCCATCTGTTAAAAGTATTGCGTATGTTAGCAATAAATCCTGTAAAATCTTTATTATTATCTGGCAACAAACTTTTGAAACGTAATCTACATGCCTCTTCGTTCAAGTGGAAACGACGTAATAACAAAGTCTTAATGGCCTCATAGTCTGTGGATAATGTCGGATCAATATTTTGTGCTGCACTTGCAGGTTCGCCATCCAGAAATTCCTTAAGTTTAAGTGCCCATGCAGTTTTGTCAAGGTTATTGACCTTGCATATATCCTCAAAGCGCGCCAGCCATGATGATAGGTCGTCCACGTGTAATTTGAAAGGTGGTAGCTTAAAGTAATAATTGCCCTTAAGTCGGTTGGAAGAAGATCCAGATTGAGCAATATCATTTTGGCTTGCTGCAGCACCCTGTGAATTAAGTTTTGCTGTTTCCAATTTAAGCCGTTGCAATTCCATTTCTTGCTGCAGTATGATTTCCTGTCGTTTCAATTTATTCTCTTCTTCAATCCGTAGGATTTCATCTCTTGCCACCTTTCTTTCTTCTTCTTCCTTAGCAATAGCTTTCTTTTCAGCTCTTTTATTTCAAGTTCTTCATCATCTCTGCCTTTTAGCAATGGCTTTCTTTTCCAGCCTCTTTTATTTCAAGTTCTTCCATCTCTGCCTTAGCAATGGCTGTCCTTTCAGCCTCTTTTCTTTCATGGTTCGCAAGTTGCTGTTCCGCAAATTCCAAGAGTGCATCTCCCTTTTTGTTACAATCTTTTCCAATTTTAATGAAATGATCCAAGGTAAGCATTCTTGAAGTTAAATTATTTAAGTATTCAATTACTTATGTCTAGTAATCACCACTGGAATATATGTCGATAATTCTAATTACTCAGCGAATGAATAATCAATTTAAGAAATTGCAATATTCCTGTATTGTTATTTATAAGTTCCACAAATCTATAATATTTTGTAAAAATATTATATATATATATATATACCCGCTAATATCTATCATAAATAGTTATGATAGTTAGTTATATAAGGTGCTGAAATTATATCATGCACTTAATATTAATATTCAATAATTATGGGTATTATTACTAAATAATTAGGTTATTTAATCTTAATTGCCACTAAGTTCCCAATGTAGTACTGAGAAAGTGTACTAATTAATATTTAATATGTCTTAATATGTTATAAAGTTATAATAATTAATCATAGTATATTATGTCATAATCATGAGCAATAAAGTGCATTGCCCATTTCTTGGACCATCACTGCAAATTGGTGCAAAGTCCCTAATTCCTCTTTAAAACTCATAAAAATTTAATCATATTAATCTATACTCTTATTAATGAATAAATTATAGCATTAATATTAAATTATAAAGGGATGAAATGAAGACAAACAATACAATGGGTTAACCAAGGATTACAGAACATTATTAACATACACCAAAGACATTTTCACAATAAAAATGCATTTACAACTAAGTTGACTAGACCGGAAGTGAGAATTAAAGAATGAAATGAATAGATAATTAACCTGCGTACACAACAATTAGTGACGTATACATGGACTCATTAACGGTCGTACAACAAAAATATAAACTGAAAGATAGTAAGGTCAGAAAAAACACGATAGATTACAAACATTGTTAAAGAACTGAATAAAAATTAGAACCAAATATACTAGAATACCACAGTTATAACACGACTATACACCTAACATGCAAGGTGAATTAATGCAAGTCCGAACGACACGATCACCGATAATGTATTCGACGCGTTCTTCGCGAAATGCTATTAATTCACGGCCTTAAGAACAAGGACAATCAATTGGTAGCATCCCAGCAGCCATAGGACCGATTATAATTCGCCGCCCATCCATACCCGCTACATGTAAAAAGACAGAAACAATATTTAACATGGCTACACAAAAAAAGAACATGGCGTTATCGGACAAACAGGACGAAATATGGTAACGTTTAAAATCAGTTACTTATCTTTTTTTTTGGCAGTAATACAGTACATTATCTGCTTCGCCAACAGACTCGCGAGCTTGTTTGAAACATTGAAGACATTAGTAATACGTTTCGTTTGCTGTTTGAGAGCTCCAAATAAATTTTTATGAAGGACATTGAATGTTGCTGACTTTTGCAACCGTTCGTACAGTTGTCAAGGGCATGACGTCACCGGTGTTTTTGCATAATAATGTCCGTTTCGGCTCGAAAGGAAAAATGTCTCTTTTTTTTTTTGAGGTTCGCTCTTTTGAAAATTTCAAGACCACTAATGGCCACCAGTTGTGACGGGTGTGGTTGGTGTGTGTGCTGCTGTTCCTTCGTTCTTCTATTATTGATTGAAGAGTAAAATCACTCTCTAGATGTAGTTAATGTTTGGTATTGATTGTTAGCTCTGACCATCAGAACATCCCTTCGACGTTCTGATTTGCATATTATATATTAGTTGATTTCCCTTGTGGGAGAGCTATCGTGCTGGAAAACGTAAACATTAACAGCTGTGAACCAAACCCGAAACGTAAGTAAAAGATCAAGCCTTCTGTTCTGAGTCCACATGTATTCATACAAAAGACGATATCCGACATTCACAAAACTTCATGTACAGTTCAGCATAACAATGAATTCCAAATAATATCAGTAAGTATCCGTCCGTGTCAAAACAATATGTCAGATGAACATCGTGGCTATATACGTGCGCTGTTGTAGTCAACAGCCAGAAATGAGCGCATGAGTTCTTGACAGCTACAATTTGAATCATAATGCGATTCTCCTTCCATCATTTAATTTAATTTAATTAATCTCATACTTAGATTAATATCCGAACTGACCCTGAGTTCTACATCGATTCATATATATAATATAGGCTATATACTAAGCCTTTTTTCCTTGGAAGAAATACAAGACACGACTTTCTTGCTTGACGGATAGCGTAACAAGGGCCATGTAACCAAGTCACCCAGCGTGACCTTCCCAACGCGAATGCGTCATAATCTCCGCATATATTTCGCGTTCAGTATACCGTAAAATATCGACATATTCTATAAATGTTAATGACCCCTAAACGTTGCGCACGGCTAAACCCCAGCAGACGCCGTCATTTAAAATAACACCGTAACACATGATTAAACAACTACTGATGGTTCTAATTATTATTTTAGCTGTATTAATTACTTTCTTTATTTACACGGCTTAAACTTAATTTTAATTAATTGTTAAAATATAATATCCTAAACTTATAAAATGCTACTTTAAACATAAATTGTAGGTTCACTGCTCCGTCCGTGCAGTTCAAATGACTAGGCTTTCCGTGAGCAAAAAAGGTTTGAGAGACGCTGAATTTAGATGGTGGGTGAAAAGATAAGACGATAAAAGTGGCAGAATTTTAAAAAAATAGAACTAGGAGAGAATGGAGAAAAAAGAGGTAAACAGAGAGTTAGATGATAGATGATTTAGAGTGTGCTATGAGAAAAACGTACAGAGGATACTAATGCTAAGACATAACAGGATGAAAAGAGGATGCGACAATAGAGATGAGACAGGATGAAACGATAGGGATGATATAGGATGAGACGATAAAGATGAGACAGGATGAAACGATAGAGATGACAAACATTTTAAACAATACAGGTTGACGACAGATAATGAGACAATAGAGCTGGAAGATGTACAAGATGATGAGACAATAAAGCTGACAGAGGATGAGACAGCAAAGCTCACAAAAAAAAGGAAACAGATGACGTCCGATGAGATAATAGAGCTGAAATGATGAGGTAACAGAGGGGAAAGATGATGAGACCGTAAAGCTGATAAAGTTGATGGATCATGAGACAGTAAAGCTGATAACAGTGATAGATGATTGTGGCGTGAGGTATTTATTTGAGCTCTAGGATCAGTATAGTACTGAAAATTACAGAAGTATGACATTTCTGCAGAAAATGGTGAGAAGTCCCACTGTCTTGAGAGAAACTACTGGGCTCACAAATTAGTTTACGGCTGTGAATGTTCTGATCTCGAACGAAAAATAGTAGAGAGGAGACCGACATAAAGTAGCCACCTCCCGCTGTGTAAACTAACTGTGATATTACATAAAACAAGGAAACAGATTTCTACTCCTAACAAAGATAAAATTGTGACAAGTCGTTCAAATACAATTTCCTTATTATTTTTTTATTTAGTATATACACTATCTACTCTTCTCCTTTGCATGAAGGGTGATGTTGTTTTGAGCCTACTACAAATAAAATGGATACGCCTCTAAAATGAATTTTGTAAGTTTACATATGATATTTACACCAGGTCTCGAGTTAATACAGTCCAAATCCCGTCGACGAAAAAATCCTCAAATGCCGTCGCCCGGGTTTGATCCTGTATCACCCGGTCGCCAGAGCGGTGTTGTAACCACTACGCTAGCGCTAGCGCGGCTAGACCCCAGTCATAATGTATTTACTGGTAATTAAGATGATATTTCAGTCATAATGTTTTACCTGGTGCAAATAAGATGATATTTCAGTCATAATGTATTGGTTGGCAGTAAGATGAAATATCTTTCATATAATTAATACGCCAGTGTTGGCAGAGAACTAAGACTATAGAAGTAACTGTAGTAGGAAACGAGGCATCACGCCAATTATCACACAATTATCAGCTTGAACGTGAGCTAAACATGATCTTACAAGAGTTAAAACTGAACAGAAACACGCGCTGGAAATGACAGAAAGGGGCTGAGGATTTAACATAAAGAGGCAACGGGGCTTTGCAAATAAATGTTCATTATTTTTTTTTTTTTTTTTTTTTTTTTTTAGGATGCTACAAGCCCGGCATATTTTCAGGGAAAATTAGATAAACGTCGCGGAGAGAAAGGGCGAAAATGCGATTCGTGAGATTTAGGGAGGTGATTGGGGGTGGGGGGGGTAAACGGGGAGGCGGGGGGGAGATGGTGTGGGCGTGAGTACATGAACCGGAAGATCTCAGACCTTAGGGTGGGCGTGACGTATTTACATGAACCGGAAGTTCACAAGATCTGGACACACTGAGCTGAAAAGTGGCAGTTTCTGGGTCATGTAGGAGATGTAAATGATAAATGTTCGATCTATCTGTTTTCACCACCACGACGGAATCCCTGAAGTGAGGGAGAAGGGAGGGTTGGTGCTTGTGTGGAAGAGGGTATGGGGCAGGGAACGAGTAAGGGGCTGAGATGAGGACATGTGTGGACCAGACCTGAAAACAGTGGTGGCAGTTCCGTTGAGGATTTATGTACCAGTGTTGGGTATTTTCCGTCTTTAAGCTGTCGAACGCTTCGGGATGAATATTTTCCTTTTCCGATGACGATTGTGATAACCGAGAAGTCGTGATTATCATTGTGACAGGAAGGTGACATTTGTTCACAGTGATATCATATTTAAATGATACGCTATGATATAATAATAACTTTGCGTAATTGTGTAAAAGTATTGAAAGTTCATAGTTGCGATGAGTTTATGACAGTTCATAGTGACATTTGTGCCCCGTGTAGGACTACTGTGACCTCAGGTATGTCGTACAAGACGACTAATATGTGGCTGTTCATGAGGCTGGCAGCCTCATCATGTCAAACAAATTGCCTCATAAACCACCACTACAAGAGTATGTGACTGCTGGCTTCTTGCATGGGGAGCCATGTGCTGTGGCTCCGTAGGGAGCGTAAAAGATAATAATGATAATAACGATAATCAATTGTTAGACCTATAGAAGAGACGCTGAAAACAAGCACTAAGTCACATAATTTGGGTCGATCTCTTGTCCACTCCGGCAGTAGTTAGCTACCTTTATGGGGCGTGCGAATTGTGTGCACTGTTCAATGGTCGGCACATTTTCTTCCCCTACCTTCCGACTGGTAATTGATAATTTCGAGTCATTGTTTGCAATTCTTCCTGTAATAATTCGTCCTGTAATAAGTGACTGATAGTTGATTGTCTGTAGCTGCGCAAGAAAGTGAAGATTTCTTACTGATGAATTGTGATATTTCATAGCTGTGATCGAGCGTTGATATTTCCTGGCTGTTGTGCAGAGATGTTATACAGTTGCGCTAGTGTTATGAAATTGTTTACAATGATACGCTGCCAACATTGCATTGATAGCATTACAAGGTAGTTCCAGCTTTTAAATCTCATGAGTAAGAGAAAAAAGTGGAGAAAAAAAAACTGCATGGAATAGGGACCTCAAGACAGGCGTGAAAAGGATAGAGAAGATATGGAGAAAACTTTATTGGGTGGCACGGGACGTGCAGGCTGGAGTGTATTTATCGAAGGCCTGGGTTCTTGCATCGATAATTTCTGTATCAATTTCTTTTAAATGATGGGTTTGGCAAGGCATATAATATCTGTCGTAAATTTGTGCAATTTTATCGGGATGTGTTTTATATTACAGGCGTCCCCCGCTTATTCCACAGGTTAGGGACCATAGCACTGTCGAAGGATAAATCGTCGAAAAGCGGAACCCAGTCTTTGTTTAGCTTGCAAATGCATTTTGGCCGCCGAAAAACGTAAATAACGCACTATATATCACTTCCGAATGTGTGCGAAAGCTAAATAACACACTATATGTATACAAAAACACAGTAAAATGAACAAAAGCTTACCTTTAAATATACAAAAGTGCTGTACAGTAAAATAAACAAAAGCTTGGAAACATGACGAAATAGGTCGAAAGAGCGGATCGTCGAAAAGCGGAACGTCGAAAAGCGGGGGACGCCTATATATAGTTAATACTGTGTATATATATATATATAAGTATATAAACCAATAAAACGGTATTGAATCAGTTCTACAAATTAACGGTTCACATGAAACAAGGGACGTTTCGGGTTTTACCCCTCGTCAGCCACAGTTACAAACAGGTGACAAGGACAAGAATTACATGTAGGTACTACAAAAACATACGATGATGAGAAACATACACCAAATGAGCGATACAAGCAGATGGAAAAAGTAAACAACCACAGTGATGAGCAAAAAAAGAACAATAATAATGCAAGAAAATCGTAAAACCTGAAAGAAATACAGAAACAAGAAAGTAAATAATCAACGAAACGATAAAAAGGATAAACAAAACTTCGGAACAAGTAAAAGGTCACTTAGCTAGATCCGTAGATGCTTGGAATAGAACACTGAGGTAGCTTGTCCAAGAAATCGTCTAAGGAAGTTATATATAGTTATATATATTTATACATAGTTATATATATTTATAGTTAATATATACCGCTATAGATGTCAATATCATATTTCTCATTGCAAATCAAGCTTTCAGTAAGTTCCTTCCAGTCTGGAAATCAAGCAAATTGAGCCTTCCAGTCAAAGTCTAAGGAATTAGGAACACTCTTGTAACTACATTACTAGACTCAGATGAATTATTAAAAATTACACACGACACTGCCTTGGGGTAAACGAAAATAAATAATTATGATATTTTTTTCGAAAAACTGTGGGGACGGGGACGGGGGTGGGGGGTAAGATCACGTTACGGCGAAGAGGTCTTTGTTAGAGAAGAAGCAGAAAAGAAACTGTAAGCTACTGGACATACGAGTACGTGATGTGTGTACGAGTATGTTTTACCTGCTGAAACATGGCGTAGAATAATTATGTTGTAATTTATCTGCTGCGTGCCCTGATGACGGCACTAATCTTTATGTGCTCATCTCGTATCTGGATGCATAGGTTATAAAACTATGGAGGTGTCCGTCAACAAAATGATATGGGTAGAAGCGAGTAAATAGCCATTGGACTGTGTCGTAGATTTTTGATAGGAGAATTAAGACATAGATTGGTCCCTTCTGAATAGAAATAGAATAGGTGATAGCTCTATGGGAGAAATGAATAGAAATAGATTTTCACGAGATGGTAGTAACTAATAGAGGCTGTCCCTGAAATCGAGAATCTTCTCTTTTTCAGCCTATCTTCTACAACAGATTTAGAGGAGTCAGACAGTCTATTATGATATATATTAATATATATATACCACTCACATACACACACACACAAGTGACGACAGTTAGACGCACAGACGTGAAAACTATAACAATGGAATATAGGTATTTGGGACAAGCTGACTAACACACTGGTATAAGTTTATGTAAATTTTATTAACATAAAGAAAATTGTCCACAACAAATAAGTTTGCTTATCAAGCACATATAATTACACATAGGTTAATGAATTACTAAAAGAATAGACCCATAGGTATAATCTTTTCCCCCGATGTTTAGCCCACGATCCTGTTAGAAGAACAGTGATAGCCCCAAAGAGTCACTGATTCATACGCTATAGTCTAAGATTTCCCTCTAAGGTTAAGAACAGAGTTGGTACATTAATCTATTCTACGAGGGAAATATCATTAGCAACAAACTTGCATAAAGAAATTTCAAAGTGGGTGCATAAATACAAACAAACTGTAAGAATCACTCGTTCCGCGTTCACTCGGTTCATTCAGCAGGGGCCCCTGTCGTACTTTCTTACCTACAATCTGGCTGGCGTTCGCGGTCTGGCGCAACTTCAGGACACACACACCGTCACGTAAATCTGTATTTCGTTTGGTAAAAAGTGAAACCAAGCTCCGCAGATTAGGTTTCATCCAATTTTCCGGGGAGCTTTCACTTTAACTGTATTTTCAGATTACTGTTAGTGTCACTTGATTCAGGTCAGATAAGAAATTTAAAACGGGCTCACAGTGTCAGAACTCGAGGTTTCCAGTACTTCGGAAATGCCCGGTTGATAACTTCTCTCAATATGTATATATATATATTCTTGGTGACACCACAATTAGTCAAAATGTCGGAAATGTTATTGTTTGTAATATAGTTCGCCACAGGGCTGCATGTACTAGAGATTTTTTTAGGAAGAATTTAATCTGGCGCGATCGGCCCAGTTACTTCATTTAGTCTTAAAGTTTGTGAATTGGGTACTCTGTCGTTTCTGGATGCAAACGCACTGCCAGACAGGTTTTACTTTGTAAACCCACGTATTTAAGAACACAAATGTTTTTCTTCTCAGATTTTACTCATATGTACTACACCGCTGGTAGAGGTTGGGCTTACCCCAGAATACTGTATAAAGAAAAACATATAGAATACATAATATTATACACATATCCTATGTCTACCTCGCGTACAATAACATATATATTTACTTCGGTTATTTAATTTGAATCAGAAACTATAAGCTTAGAGCTTGTCTCCTCGTTTAAAACTCCCGTGAAATAAATTATATTCATTACCAAAAATCAATCCTCATGAATTAGAAATACGTACATATTTCGTCAATACGCAATGATGAATCAGTGCATTAATTTAGTTTAGTTAAAATATTCTCTACTAGTTACTAGCAGTTTAATTAAATTTATTTACAGCTGCATGAGTTTAAGCTAGAAATATAATCTATTCTGCTATCCACTGTAACGCGTCTATCTTATAATTTGTTCTGGATACCTTTTCCAAAACTGTGTAAGGCCCTTGCCATCCGATCTGAAGTTTATTGTTGCTGCCTGGCAATAGAAGAAGTACCTTCTCCCCTACAGCAAGTTCCCTATCCTTAGCTTTCTTATTATAGTAAGCCGCATGCTTTTTCCTGGCTTGTCTCAAATTATCATTTGCCAGTTTCCAACTAGTTTTTAAACGAGTGGTCAGTTCGTTCACATATTGATAAGATGAGGTAACAGTCTCCTCTGCCTTCTCATCTGTCCAGGTCCTTAACAAGTTACATGTGGACTTTTAATGTTTCATACTTATTTTTCATGGCACCCGTCAGGTCCTTTACATTAGAAGCCTTGTTTTGCGGACGTTTCTTCCTTGTGCCATCACACAGGAATCTACCACTACCGATTCTTTTCCTGGGGTTTTCTCCCCACTTTGAGTTCATTGTGAGAGATCTTCTCTCTCTTTTATCTTCCTCCAGTTTACATAAGTCCGACCGAGGGATTGTCGGCTTATTCTGGGGTATAACAGTTCTTTGTACTCGCTGCATAGTGGCCATTGTAAAACATTCGAGTGAAGACTGTCTGTGAAAAGGGGGTTCCCATTCCCCTTGGTCAACATTATTATAATTATTTTTCTTTCCAGGCCTAAGTTTGCCCCGTGGCGTGTCTAGGTCCTGATTCATTTTCCCACGTGTGGGTGTTCCTTCTTTATTTTCTGGCCCAGGTTTGCCATAATGCTTCTCTTGCATTTGGTTATTATTTTTCCACCCTGTGGAATTTTTCTTGCTGCACTGTTCGCAGTCCTCGACAAATTTACTTATGTCTTCAACTTCTCCGGGCGAGAAATATCCAACAGATGTTCTTTGGCATGTGGTACCCATCTTCTGGTGTTCACCATCTAGAACACGTGTTTGTCTCATAACTCGTGCCCTATATTTCGATGGCACTACTACCTGTCCACACCCGGATATTCCTGCTTTATCCGCCCTGCAAAGCAGTCCATCGTCCAAATAGAAGTCTCCTTTCCTAGGAGGGGTATGGAGTTTTTGGAGTTTCTCAAAACACGGCTTCAGTGACCTATCTTCAGCCTGTGCCTTTCTCCACTGTTTACGAGACATTGTTTTTGGTGGTTCCTCCTCGACCTGACCTGAAGCGTGGCCATTACTACAGGTTTCTTTCTACAATTTTCGGTGTTATGGTTGTCCATCCTACACCGGCTACAATATAATCTACTTTGATGAAAAGGTTTTCTTTCATCATTCCTTCTGTCATTGAAATGTGAGGTTTTATTTTTAAAATCATTCCGAGGCCTATCAAAGTTCTGCTTATTTCTGTTATCAAATTTATTATGGTTTTGAGGAGCCTCATACGGATCTACTGGTTTTTTCTTGATACCAGCTACCTCTGCCTGAGCTGCCTGATACCTCTCAGCGACATTTATGATCTCACCCAGCCTCTCCGCGCCCTGTTCCATGAGAAATTTTCTCATGTCTGGAGCCATGGACTCTCTCATCTGTTCAACGAGTATCATCTCTTTGAGATCTTGGGTTTTCCCCAAAGAAGCCCATTTCTCCATATACGTCTCCAACCGGGCGGAGAACTGGTGATAGGTCTCACCCGACAGTAGCCTGGCATTCCTAAATTTCTTTCTATAAAACTCTCCGTTCTTTTCGTATCTTAACAGAAGAGCCTGCTTCAACATGTCATAGTTGTCTTGGTCATCCCTGCTCATTTTAGAAAACACTTCATAAGCTGTTCCCCGAAGGCCCTGAGACAACTTTACACCCCATTTTTATCTTTCTAACCCATAAGTAGTGGCTAATATTTCGTATCTGCTTAAATACGACTCAATGTCATCATCCTTTTCCACAAAGTAATCTAAATGGAACCCCATGGCTGATGAGGAGGCCCCCTGGCTTGCAGCTGAGTCGGAAGTGGATGGGCTAGTTCCATGTTCAGGAGCATGGCCTTGCAGTTCTAACTACCTTAGTCGTATCTCAAAATCTCTTTGTAATCTTTTATCTTCCCTTTCCGCCTCCAATCTCCTTTCTTCTTTCTCTCGTTCCGCCTCCAATCTCCTTTCTTCTTTCTCTCGTTCCGCCTCCCTCTGTAGACGTTTTTCCTCCTTCTCAGCCTCAGCCTCAAGTTTCTTTGCCTCAGCCTCAAGATTCTTTGCCTCAGCCTCAAGTTTCTTTGCCTCCCTATCAGCCTCAAGTTTCGTTTCCTCCAACTGCAGCCTCTTAATCTCAGCCTCCCTATCAGCCTTTAATTTCTTAGTCTTCCTAGCATCTTCTAATTGCATTTTCCTTTCCTCAGCTAACCTATGTTCTTCCCTAGTAATAAATTTATCACATTCTGAGGTGACATAGTCAATTAAGATTTGACCCTCCATATTCATTTCTTTTGCAGTCTGAACAGCCGCAGATCGAAACTTGGCCATATCTGCCATTCTGATAAATGCAAAATGTTCTAACTAACTTTCTAAATAAATATATTTTTATCTAATTAAATCTGGGTTCTGACAGTTTCTTGACTTCCCAAATCTTGGGCAATAATGATTTTGGGGATTCCCTGGGACAATAGAATGTTGTTTATGCTAAGACCCAGACCCCAATGTATGTAGTACTAGGAGAAATTCAAATGCCCAGACAAGCCTACCAATTTTTGTAGCAAAGTTGATTTTGCTGGGGAGGTTATGATGGTATCCTAACAAAGAATGAAATCAGTGTCTGCATAAACCGTGTGAGGTCAAGCACATGTAGGCCCCTGACTCTAAAAGATGATGATGATGAATTATGTGCAGGGAACCTAACGCTACCTCCCTAGATCTCACACGGTCACTCTTGTGGCTCTAGTGTATGGTGTATGATGTACCTAGTGTCTAGGGGAGAAATGAAATGATGGTACACAACACAAAAACACTTTAAGTTACTATGAGGAAGTGAATAAAACTTGTGGTTAAGTTTTTCTTTAAATTAATTTTTTTGTACAATTTATTTTGCCTGTCCAGTCATATCGTTTGGACAGGTCTTTGAAAATGAGGACAAGATAGTTTACATAAAAGATTAACTAAAATTGTGGGGACAATCTGCCCACATAACTACAATGTTATTATATGTATTTCCTGTTTGAATGTTCACAGCTTAAATTTATTCTTCTAAGAGAGAGAGAGAGAGAGTCACTGTGTATGAGGGGCTGTAATGTCATCATACCCCACATAAGTCCTGAGTATGACTTGAATTACCAAGGTTTATTTAAACCGAAACTGTCAGATGTACCGAGGTCCTTAACATATCACCTGGGGTTTCCCGTTGAAAGATAAGATATTGTGTAGTTGCAGAAATATCGATATCACGTCACACACCCAAGCTCCTGCTGTTATCTCTTGACAGCTTATGTAAAGTATAGGAGACTTCTTGGCGTAATCGTCACTCCTCAGGTTTCCTGTCACCAGCTGGCAACAGGAAACGAAACCTCTGCAACAAAAGGACACCCTGGCCTTTTACATCTGATCACTTATTCTTTTATTTACTTTCATATGTGGGTATGGGGTCAGCCTCGCGTGCATTTCAGGTGCACTCATCCCCTAATTTTCATGACTCCCACCTTGCTGTGACCACCCCTCAGGTCCCTATGGCAGATACGCCACCGTACGTTTACATAGTTTTCCTCAATAATATAATGTGGGGTAACCACATTTCCTTTTATATATATTTTTCTCATCTTTTCTTTTATATATGAATGCTTCAGGCATGTTGAACAGTGTTCATTGAACACAGAGGCTTACTAATATGCTCTAATACAATAATATTCAAACATAATCATGACAACATACATTAGTTAGATACATTTCAAAGTGAGGACTCAACAATGTCTGCTCCCGGCACGTTCTTAACTTTTTCCCAATGGCAGTATCTAACTTTGGTAATGGGATTAAACATATTAAATTCCTAAAGTATCCTTACCACAAATCAAGAAATATAAACAAATGACGCTGACTTTGCAAAGAAATGGCCTCAGTTTCCTCTGCTCCGTCCAGACTGTGAAATACTCATATAGTTATTTACTTTACTTTTAAATTTAACACAGCTGTTCTCAGCGTATCTGAATAAAATACAGTTCAACTGGCAATGAATAGTGAAAGCTTTTTGATAATATTTAGTAGCACTGGCCAATCGAAAGCTTGCGACTACCCGAATTCAAATGCAGTTTTTGAAAAACCAAAAATAATTCCAAACATGCTCTGCGTCTGGTAGTCGATTTGCCAGCCTGCTTTAGTTATGCCAATGCAAAACGATGTTAGTTTTTGGTAACAGTTTTCCTACCGCTCCCCTCTCCTTCTATACTCTTGTTACCCAAGCTAATTTGAATTTCCTCAATGCCTCTCTTCTAAGCCGGTGTCCCCACTAACGTTAAGAAAAAAACAAGCAGAAACAACAGTCCGTCTGGTCGTGCGTTCGTAGACAATTAGTATTTTCTCAACAATGTGGGTAATACTGGGACTATCATATTATTTAAAACACATTCTTGCACAGTGAATTCTAAGCTATACTACCATATATTTTTGATGTTCAGTTTCATTATGGTTTTAGATTTTCAATTTTGTCCCCGGTCATCGTCAAATAAATATTTTACACAAGACGGCCATCTTCCCCTCTCGCTATCTCGCCAGCATGTATTTTTCAAATAACTAACTTGTTTTTGTGACGTCAGAAACATTACCGCGAGGAGGCAATAAAATTGTCTGCGTGTTTTGCCTCTCTTGGCTTTGTCGCAACGTGTATATATGCATGGCAGAATGTGTCAGGCTAAGCGGGGTTGTGCATGGCGGGTTAAGAATTGGCGTTAATAATTTGTATTGTATCGTGTAACACTACCAAAAAATGTAAGGATTACTACTAAATTTGCGTTAAAGTTGACAGAATACGTTAATTCAGATAGTTATTTTGCGGCACACTTCCTCCAAATCGTTAATTATAAGTCTTGGCTGCAAAGTGTATGCAGCAGATCTGGTAAAATGTTAGTAGTACGTTTTCGAAACCGAAACTAAAACGCGTGTTAGATTTTTACCGTGGAATCGTTCTATAGGCTTTAGCACTGCACAAAAGGCAGCGTTGCTGGCGTGTGAGAGCATCACCGTCAGACACAATAGGGCTGGTTTTATATATTATCATCTTATGACTAAAATCTTACTGAAATGAGCGATTATTCTCGCAGATTTTACTACAATAAATATTAATTACTTCTTTACATTTTATATCCTACAGGAAAAATTCTATGATTTGACAAACCACTTACCTACAGAAATAATGAGAAAACAGTCTTTCACACAAATAGCTATGAGGTTAAGTGTGAAACGCAATCAATTTTAATGAAAAAGAAAAATTATTTTTAAAATTTCTAAAATTTACTAACATCCTTCTCCCCTCGCAAATCCCTTAAGAACACTACATAATATTAAATTCCACTGGTATGAATTATAAATCCACACAGGAATGAAATTATGGAACAGCCTGTGAAAAGGCTATGCTCGGATAAACTCTTTCACTTATACTCTGGCGAACGTGTCGTTATACTTTCGGGTTGCCAATGTGTGATAATTCTGATGTTGAGTCTATAACTCTGCACCTTCCTGTTACGCACGGATCATTATTATTTTTCGTTTGTATAAACATTTCTTGATATGTATGATCATTTTTTGACTGAAGTGTGTATTATGTTTTCTATGGTCAAAGGGACATAATCCGAGTTATCGAGACTACAATTTTTTAGGAGTTTGCCTTCTCTTGTATAGAGACACGTTCGGTCTATAATTTCTTGAACGAAGCGTGACCACATCTCCTTATTTGGTAGTACCAGTCAACTATGGTAGATGTCTGAAACCTTTCTTAACGCTTCTTTTCATGACCATAAAAGGCGCGACTGTGTAAGACTTTTATCTCGAATGTTCTTAGAATCGTCTTATTGTGAACGGCAACTCAGAGATTGTCGTTCTGCGCATGTCAAAAGCTGGGAGTTCGTTCTGTGTGTTCCGCCCAGTTCGGGAGTTTAGAAATGGTTTAAGAAGCGAGCGGACGCGACCTGCGTCTTGTGATTCTCTGAGGGAAATACAGTGTCTTTGTGAGTTAGTTAGCTAACTAGACTATTTCCCAGTATTATTCACGCCTGCCTGGAGGCATATGTTCATGGTTGATTTTCCGAAATAAGGTAATTCCTCTTGTATCGAACTTTATGCTATCATCTAGAGGTTCGTCATTTTGTCGCCTATTTGCTCGCCTGTGTGATGCAAAATGGAGAGGTACTTTGACTAGGATTAAGTCACCGGTATCTTTATACCTGAACTAGTTAAATATATATGGGTCGCTCTAGACCAACAAGACTATTGTCTGTGTTCCAGGATTCGTTATATCAGAGATCACGTCCAAGTCAGATGGTTAGACTTAGGAACATTATAAAGGTCGAGCTGACCTGTAGCCCATGTATGCTATTCACGTGCAGACAGTAAACGGACTGATTGTATACATCTGATCTGCTAGCATCAGAATGGGAGCATTTATTATTGTTTATGAACATTGAAGATCTGTAGCTGACACTGTTGCAGAAGTTATAGAAATTATTATTATTTATACAGCTTCACGAACTAGAACTCTATGATTTATGAATTTCTGAATCTATTGAACTGTGATGTCTTATGACGCATATATACAACAGCTGTCATTGCTGACTACAGAAATTGTTTTCAATGTGCCTTATCATCTTGCTGAACTCGTTAACTATGTTGATGTCATAAGTATCATGACTGTTTTGTGGCGTGCAATAAATGGAAGAAACTTATACAACGAAGTTACCCTTTCTATGACTCTACACGTCATGTTGCCTGTGTGATAACCCTGTGAACTGTTCCACTACCACATACACAGCAACATCCTAAATCAGAGAAGACACCTACATCTTACACTTTAATACCAGGTGTCGATAAGGGTGGCAAGTTACCACTTCAGCTCAAATCCACCCTTATCATTTTTGGTGGCCAGAGCTGGTTCTATCATCTGATATTTTGGCGCACCATATCATTTTTGGTGGCCATAGGATGGTTCACTCTGATTCCAGCTATCAAGGGGGTCAGCAAACCCAGACATCATCATCATACTAGATACAACTACAGCATCAACTACCACCTTACAAGAAATTTTATTGAAAGTATCCGGATTTTCTGACAGTTGCTGATTTTGAAACTACCCGGCGCTGCTCGGCAATATTGAAGTTTATGTAAAATTAGAAGGACAAGTACCGAGCGAATGGATTTCCTGATCTGGTGAAAAGAAGGACAAGTGCCGTAACAACTGTTCCGGTCTCAGGGGTACTGTTGCGGGTTCAGAAGGTCAAGTACCGGTTAAATCAATTTAGAAGATTCAGAAGGTCAAGTGCCGTAACAACTGTTGCAGTATTAGAAGCTCATTTCCTTCGTCATGGCTGTTTATGGGAGCAGAAGTTAATCAACGTTGGATCATTATCCTCAGAATGCTGATTACATCCTGTTCTGCACCGTGCTGACGCTGGATTTATAGAAGTTAAGTGGCCTGTTTTGTTTGTGAACTGTGCCCTTATGTTCTAACTGAGCCTTCTGTACTTTCACACTTTCTCCTATTGTTTTCATGATACATGTTTATATGTTATATGTTATTTGTTATTTGTATATTTATATGTTTATATTTCAGCGGGTTTTCTCGGTTGGGCGGTGTCTTTCAGTAGAAGATACCACGTCACAGAGGTTCTACTGTTAGCGTTTTCGTTAGGGACTGTGCGAATTTCCTACAGTGAAATTTGCTAGCGACAATCGTTGCTATATCTGTTTAGTTGTGACGAGTTGTGCTTTATTTTTGTTTCTTGTATATATATATATTTTTTCTTTTTTCTTTTCTCTCTTTCTTTGTGTTTTTTAGTTTCGATTTCGATTGTTTGTATTTGTAGGTCTCCCCTTTGCTATTATTCAGTTCTTTACGTATATTTTTGTGTATACACTGTAGCGTCATTTGTTAGTCATATCTTCGCATATTTCTTTTTAGTTTTGCTGTTTGTGTATTTGACTTATGCGAATGTTTTCGTATTGTTTGATCTTTGTTGTTGTTTACATTGACTTTGATCTTTCTTGATTGTTTACATTGACTCTGATCTTTGTTATTGTTTACATTGACTCTGATCTTTGTTGTTGTTTACATTGACTCTGATCTTTGTTGTTGTTTACATTGACTTTGATCTTTGTTATTGTTTACATTGTTGGTGACCTTTGTTATTGTTTACATTGTCTTGTTATTGTTTACATAGTTCTTGCATAGTTAGCTTTCACTATTGTTAATATATGCTCATGCACTATTGGTCTATAGTGCACTTATCATAACTAACTGGTGTTTTTTGCTTATGCACTATTGTAGTGCAGTTATGATAAATAACTGATGGTTATGCACTGATTTGGGTAGTGCACTGATAATTAAGAGGTGACTTGTGATATTATTATACATTTGATAATACAAGTTGGTGTCAACTCCTGTTTCCCACAGAGATTGGGTTCAACATAGAGATTATACAAGCACTTTATTAAGTCTTGTTGCTATTTAACATTGAAATAAGATAATTAATTATTTCAGGTTCTGTACTCACATTTTAGACATCATGTCTACATTTGAGTACTTTATTGAGCAGGGTAAAGCCCTTGGGAAGACAGGTGATAAGTTGGAAGAATTTGCGACTGTTCAATATGCCAAGGCATTGAAGTCGGAAGAAAAGAAAATGAAAGAACAAACTGAACAAAAGAGAATAGAGGCTGAAATAGAACAAAAGAAACTGCAGATGCAGGTGGAGGAAAAAAGATTTCAAATGGAAATGGAAAAAAAAAAACAAAAAAGAGAAGCTGAAAATAAGAGACTTGAAAAAGAAGCTGAAAATAAGAGACTTGAAAAAGAAGCTGAAAATAACAGACTTGAAAAAGAAGCTGAAAATAAGAGACTTGAAATAGAGGCTGAAGAAAAAAAGTTACAGGCCCAGGCTGAAGAAAGAAAGTTACAGGCCCAGGCTGAAGAAAGAAAGTTACAGGCTGAGGCTGAAGAAAGAAGGTTACAAAGAGAGGCTGATGAGAGAAAAGCAAAAATGGAACATGATGAAAAAGTCTTAGCTTTAGAGTTAGAGAAGTTAAAGTTATTGAACACTGGTAATGCTAATGATGCAAATAAGGTGTCAAATAAGACTAATGCTAAGGATTTCAAGCTTAATCTACCAGCATTTAATCCCTCAATCGATGATATAACATTTTATCTAGATAGATTTGAAAGTGCATGTAATGTGCAAAATATAGATAAAACATTATATGTGTATCATCTGTCCAAGATACTTAGAGGTGATGCTTTGACTTTGTTGAGTATGGTAGATGTGCCTGACAAAAACAACTATGAGGTTGTCAGGGCGGCATTGTTAAAGAAGTACCAACTTAACGAGGACGGATATCGTCTTAAATTTAAAACCATGTTACCAGAAACTGGAGTTGAATTCTCTGAATTCATCTCAGGCATCCGTCTTACTTTTTTACGATGGGTTGAGTTGTCTAAGACAGAAAATACATTTGAAGCTCTTATGGATTTACTACTTAGAGATAAGGTTATGTCTTCTGTTAATGAAGCTTTTCTATCTTTTCTTCATGAGCGTAAGCCTAAAAACATAAAAGAAATGGAAGAATACTGTAGCCAGTATGTTACTGCGCATCCGCACATAACCATTAGTAACTCTAAGGTGAAAGAAGGTCTGCCAGTTGCTTCGGCAGCACCTTATGGCCCAAATTTTATGCGTAAATTTCAGGGTAGCCAGAAAAATTTCAATAAAAAGAGTAATCGTAATTATGCCCAGAACCATAGTGATCAATTCCAGGGTGATTCTTCTTCCCAGAACTGGAGACAACCTAATACTACACGTTATTCTACTCCGGTTAACTTTAGAAATTTTCACAAAGGTAATCGGTATAGAGGGAAATATTTTATGCAGAGACCTCAATACCAAGATAATAGAGGTTCTCAACAGCATAGAGATAGTAATGACAGTTATGGAAACTGGAACTCAAACCAGGATAAAAATTACAGTAGGGACTTTAATGATAATTGCAGAGGCAATAATGGTCGCGGTAGATCGCAACATAAGAGAAAAAGATATCAACAGACAAACTCTGTTCAACAAGAATCTCAGGGAGCAGATAAACAGGTTAATAATGATAAAGACCATAATGCTATCGGATGCTCATCTTTTGATTTTGGTAGGGCAAATAAATGTATCCAATGCAGTACTTTATTTGATCCGAAAACCGTTAGTACTCTAAGCTGTGGTCATCCTTTGCCCGCTCTTCCTGCTAATGTTGCACATAATGGGAGAGGTTCTCTTATATTACATAAGGGGCTAGTAAATAGTAATCCAGTCTCAGTGTTGTTTGATTCTGGATGTACTACTGTCGGCGTTAGGCAATCTCTTGTAGATCCATCCTGTGCTACAGGAAAAGTCATCAAATGTGTCACATTTGGTGGCACGTTAGAAAAGTATTCTACTGCTATAATACACATTGCTACTCCTTTCTTCACGGGAGAGGTCCACGCGTGTCTACTTCCAAACCCTATTGCGGACCTTATTATTGGTCGTATTCACGGAGTTAGGGAATGTACCCCACAGCAGATTGCTGTTTGGGAAGAGCAAAACATTGAAGCTACCAATGCGGTGGTCACAAGAGCACATGCTCTGGATCCACCTCAAACTTCATTAACTAATAATGATGAAGTAAATAACCAAGATAGTCACTTGACTATTACACGTGACTCATTTATCAAATTGCAAGAAGAAGATACTTCTTTACAAAAATTCTTCATTCTAGCAAAAAAAGGTGATCCTAATCAGAACACTAATAGGAAATCTTGGATTTCTATGAAGAACGGCGTACTTGTACGTATGGTACAAGACTCGACTACGTCCACTCATTCACAAATTCTTGTGCCTAAGAGCATGAGATTGCAAATATTGCAACATGCTCATGACTCGCAATGTGCTGGACATATGGGTTTTTCCCGTACAAAGTCGAGGGTTCTTGCGGCTTTCTTTTGGCCATTTGTGAGCAAGGACATACGAATGTACTGTCGCTCTTGCAAAGTATGTCAGGAGGTCAAATCTAAAGGACCACGACATGCTGCGCCTATCCAGGCTGCTGACATTCCTATTCGCCCTTTTCAAAAAATGGCAATAGATATTATCGGTCCTTTTAGAATTAAGTCGGCTAGAGGACATCAATTTATCCTTACATGTGTCGATATGTGCACACGTTGGCCAGAGGCAATACCTCTCAAGAGCATCTCAACTGCTGATATCGCAGACGCTCTTTGGCTGATATTTTCTCGCTTGGGTTTTCCCGGAGAAATATTGTCAGACCATGGCACTCAACTTATATCAGACACTATGTCACAGGTAATGTCTATGCTACACATTAAAAGGTCTCTCAGCAGTATCTATCACCCAATGTCTAATGGGTTGGTCGAACGTTTAAATAGGACTCTGAAAACTTTACTTGGTAAAATAACTGAGGATCATCCTCAGGATTGGGACAGGGTCTTACCCGCGGCTCTCTTTGCGTATAGAGAGGTCCCCAATGAACATACGGGGTTTTCCCCTTTTGAACTTGTCTTTGGCGCGCAACCGCGCGGCCCTATGTCTTTACTTCACGATCTAATCACTGCCGATAATATTAGCGATGAGACTCAATCTTCTTATGAGTACGTCATTGCTCTTAGGCAAAAGATCATCGAGGCATGCAAACTAGCAACTTCGTCTTCAGAATTTGCTAAAAAAAAAGGCAAGGCAGTTTGCAAATAAGAATAGATGTCTACGACAACTTTGTCCAGGTGACAAAGCTCTCGTTCTACTTCCTTCAAGGGAGAACAGACTTCTAATTGCATGGAAAGGTCCATATGCAATAGTCTCCAAAATTTCTGATGTCGACTATGTTGTCGATATTGATGGAAAGCATAAAACTTTCCACATAAATATGCTCACAGAATTTTATGAAAGACCTGACTATTTGCAGCCTATTTTCCAGGCTACGGACAATTCACAAGCAACTCATGGTCAGTACTCATCTCTGTCAGTTATACAGGATGAGGAAACTACTTTTTCTGATGTCAATCTTCCTCTTTCTATGGTCCCACTTTATTCTACGGAATCTTGGAAAAACGTGACCGTTTCTCCAAATCTTTCCGCTGAGGAACATCGACAAGTTTCTTCGATGTTGCAAACATTTCAGGATGTTCTTACAGACATCCCGGGACACACACATGTCATAGAACATGACATTGTGCTAACTGATCACAATCCTATCAGAGTCAGACCATATCCAATACCTATCCATTTCCAGTCTCAAGTCGAAAAAGAGTTGGATGAAATGATACGTTTGGAAATCATTGAACCATCCACTTCAGCATACTCTTCGTCTATGGTTATTGTTCGAAAGAAGGATAATAACATTCGCATTTGCGTAGATTATCGCAAATTGAACCAAGTTACGAAGTTCGATGCTGAACCTATGCCTTCATTAGAAGAGCTACTCAATAAACTTTCTAATTCTAGATTCTTTACCAAACTAGATTTGTCTAAAGGTTATTGGCAAGTCCCGCTAACTGAACGTGCCAAACCTTTTACAGCTTTTTCTACACCTAGGGGTTTATTCCAATGGAATTTCATGCCTTTTGGTCTTATGAACGCCCCTGCTACATTCGTACGCATGATGCGGCGAATTCTCGCATATCGTACAGATGTCATAGCATACCTAGATGATATCTGTCTATTCAGTGATTCTTGGGAAGATCATTATTTGGGTTTATACGAATTACTGTCTACTCTTCGCGAGTATAACTTGACTGCAAAACCCTCTAAAGCCTTTATAGGATTTAGCGAGATTTCTTTCCTAGGTCATCGGGTTGGTCATGGTCTTTTAAAGACAGAGGACCACAATGTTTCAAAAATACTTAACATTTCGGTCCCTAAGACGAAGAAACAAGTAAGGAGTCTATTAGGTTTGATTCAATTCTACGGACGATTCATTCCGAATCTGTCCTCCATTATGGCACCGCTTTCTACTTTATTGAAGAAAGGGTCGCCTAATCTGATCCGCTGGTCTAAAGAATGTCAATCCTCATTGGACCAGGTTAAAGCCCTATTTTCATCTCCACCTATTCTTAAGTTACCTACTATTGAGAAGACTTTTGTTCTTCGAAGTGACGCCTCGTCAACAGGGATTGGGGCAGCACTAATGCAGGAGTATTCTGATACTTTGCATCCGGTGATGTATATCTCTAGGAAATTAAACGCTGCAGAAAAGAATTACTCGGTTTTAGACCGTGAGTTATTGGCTATGGTATGGTCTATTCTGAAGTTACAAAGATTTCTTCTAGGCGCACATTTCATTGTGGAAACCGACCAGAAAGCGCTTACTGCTATTCAGAGCAAAAACTTGAAGAGCTCGAGGTCCACTCGTTATGCCATAGCTCTTCAACCATTTCATTTCTCGGTTCGAGCTATCCGTGGTTCGGATAATGTAATGGCAGACATTCTGTCCAGATGTCCACACGATTCCACATGATTCTTCTGTCATATATATATATTTCCTGATATACAGTCCAATGTTATAATGACATGTTAGTAGATTTTGTCTCACTTTTTTTTTTTGAGGGAAATTTATAACATTGTACCATGTAATTATCTAAGAAGGCTTAGTTAGTGATATACGGGCCAAAAGATCACTCGGCCACATTTAAATAAATTATTTTCAGGATTGTATTAAGAAATTTACCAGTTGTCTTTAAGATTTGTGTTATTGATATTTTCGCAGCACATCATTGAAGTCTGCGAGTTTATGTCCATTGTGGAACTTTGAGGATATCAAGTCCTGTCCTACATTGGGAGCGGATGATGTCCACATCTTCTTCTATTGAATGTTTTATGTCACCGAAGATCAACACATGTATTACTTATTAATTACTGTTACTTTATATAATGTAATAATATAGTGCGGTATATTAGTAAATTACACCGCTATTTGCAACACATTGTATGATAACACATAATATATTTAATTTCATATATTGGTATGAGAATAATTTGATTGTCATTATGTTGTTGCCATCATTGTGGCGTGTGTTGGTGGCACCTTCCTGGAATATATCAGCGTATACTTAGATAAATTTTTTCTCTAAGGATCTGAGATATGATCTCAGTGTCGCTCCATGCGTTGAGCTAATTTGTTAGGTATATATCCACGCATCATACGTGCGTTAGGAGCCTAGATTTTTTCCGGCTCCAGGATTTTAAAAAAAAAATGTTTCATTTTTTTTTTTCCAGGGAGGGTGCGGTAATGTTACGCACGGATCATTATTATTTTTCGTTTGTATAAACATTTTTTCATATGTATGATCATTTTTTTGACTGAAGTGTGTATTATGTTTTCTATGGTCAAAGGGACATAATCCGAGTTATCGAGACTACAATTTTTTAGGAGTTTGCCTTCTCTTGTATAGAGACACGTTCGGTCTATAATTTCTTGAACGAAGCGTGACCACATCTCCTTATTTGGTAGTACCAGTCAACTATGGTAGATGTCTGAAACCTTTCTTAACGCTTCTTTTCATGACCATAAAAGGCGCGACTGTGTAAGACTTTTATCTCGAATGTTCTTAGAATCGTCTTATTGTGAACGGCAACTCAGAGATTGTCGTTCTGCGCATGTCAAAAGCTGGGAGTTCGTTCTGTGTGTTCCGCCCAGTTCGGGAGTTGAGAGATGGTTTAAGAAGCGAGCAGACGCGACCTGCGTCTTGTGATTCTCTGAGGGAAATACAGTGTCTTTGTGAGTTAGTTAGCTAACTAGACTATTTCCCAGTATTATTCACGCCTGCCTGGAGGCATATGTTCATGGTTGATTTTCCGAAATAAGGTAATTCCTCTTGTATCGAACTTTATGCTATCATCTAGAGGTTCGTCATTTTGTCGCCTATTTGCTCGCCTGTGTGATGCAAAATGGAGAGGTACTTTGACTAGGATTAAGTCACCGGTATCTTTATACCTGAACTAGTTAAATATATATGGGTCGCTCTAGACCAACAAGACTATTGTCTGTGTTCCAGGATTCGTTATATCAGAGATCACGTCCAAGTCAGATGGTTAGACTTAGGAACATTATAAAGGTCGAGCTGACCTGTAGCCCATGTATGCTATTCACGTGCAGACAGTAAACGGACTGATTGTATACATCTGATCTGCTAGCATCAGAATGGGAGCATTTATTATTGTTTATGAACATTGAAGATCTGTAGCTGACACTGTTGCAGAAGTTATAGAAATTATTATTATTTATACAGCTTCACGAACTAGAACTCTATGATTTATGAATTTCTGAATCTATTGAACTGTGATGTCTTATGACGCATATATACAACAGCTGTCATTGCTGACTACAGAAATTGTTTTCAATGTGCCTTATCATCTTGCTGAACTCGTTAACTATGTTGATGTCATAAGTATCATGACTGTTTTGTGGCGTGCAATAAATGGAAGAAACTTATACAACGAAGTTACCCTTTCTATGACTCTACACGTCATGTTGCCTGTGTGATAACCCTGTGAACTGTTCCACTACCACATACACAGCAACATCCTAAATCAGAGAAGACACCTACATCTTACACTTTAATACCAGGTGTCGATAAGGGTGGCAAGTTACCACTTCAGCTCAAATCCACCCTTATCACTTCCTCTACTAATTCGTCGTCCATCTTGCCCTGCGACGTCTGCATGCTCGCGTGCCATTTCAGTGCCCGTCGATCGCTAAAAGCGGGTGGGCTCTCGTAACCAACTCTTCGCCTCCTCGCTGGGTGTTCGGTGACGAGACAAACAGTGGCTTGTGGTTGCCTGATAAGTGAGTGTATGTACTGCTTTGTCACAGAGTAACCTTCCTTTGCGGCTCTTGTCTGTAACACCGCGTTTTATTTCTTTGTCGCTTTAATCTCTGCCCGCAAATAAGTGTAAGATTCTTAGCCATCGTCCAACAGTCTACCATCTTGTAATACGCAATCATGTCCGTGTCGCGAGTCCTTTGTTTTCGACCGCCAGCACTGGTCCTTCTTTTATCCATATGTGATGACAGTCGCTTTGTTTTACCATGAGATTAAAGTAGCAAACGAATTCTTTCTATACCGCACAACACAGCAACTTGTCTAACGAGCCAGGTGTGTTCCAAAATATAACGTAAGGGTGGAAAATATCAAAGGTGTGATTAAAGTTACACTTAAGTAAAAGCCGTGGTTAGGAAAAATTTCTGTAAAACATGATGGAAGAGAAATACCGGGAGAGAAACAAAATAAGAACGATGCTGAAAAAGGTACAGGGCAATAAAGAATAGGCCGACTATATCACACACATGATGCTCTACCACGAACAGTGAACAGGTAAACTTCTGCGGGCAAAGGAGATAGAGGAAGGCTGAATAATACGTCAAGAATCATCATGATGGTGCAAACACCTGGTCAGAACACTGCTGAAATGCTCAAGGGAGGATCTGTGCTTATGCTCCAAGTTCATTAGACACACAGATCCTCTCTGACTAACTGATTGCATGAAAACTGCTGGTGTAGCGTGATATAAACAATGCCTTGTTATGATAGAAAAAAGGGAAATATCGACCAATCAAATGCACGCAGCTCTCTCTCTCGCCGGTGAAATAGTTTGTAATGGCGTGTAAACAAATGGAGAGGTTTATACAAAAGAGTACGTAGACTTAGATGAATTAAAAGAGAGTGGATGGACGGAAAGACATTATATTAGTCTCGTTTGTCGAAGCCAACTATATGCATGTCAAAGGAAAATTTGCTACGTTATTTCGTTTTGGAGAAAATTACACGTAAAGGCGCCAGCATGATGAAAACTGCGTTGTCGGTCGTCTTTAAAAATTGATATAAATCGAAATTGGAACCAATTATGGAAAACTTTATATAAATAGGAAAGCAGAAGTTATGGAAAGTAAAAGGAGATATAGATAAAAGTAATGGATAACAGGGTTGAGAAGCATGAAGAAGATTGCTGGACCCAGTTAACACAAACTCGCTCGAAGTCTGCAAAAATACACAGTGTGAGAACAGAAGCATTGTATTATTCTCTGATGCGCACGCGCTCGCTGTATAAAAGGGCAAAGCAAAGGAAATTTCAAACTACACACACACACAGCAGAAGACAGATAGACTGAGGGAAAGAGACGCTCGTCAAGGCTATAATTTTACCATCTGTTGCCGGGCAGCTCTCCATCACCAAACGGAGTCTATTCTGGGTTTTTCATCTATCCTTAGAGGGTATGTAAATTTATGAATAATTAATTTGTTTATTTGCAGCTTATTTAAATAGAATTGTATCAGGATCAGGCCAGAGGACTGAACTGAAATTGAGTTGTGAATGTATAAAGGAATTCGATGCTTACCAATGTTAGCAGAAATGTCAGTAGGAGTGTTCAATTAAAACTGAAACATGAAACCCCCCTTCATTCATAACTGACTATGGGAATGCGCACCTGAGGTGACAGCCCTCAACTGCTTATTTTCCTTATGTCTTCTCCTCTCTTCGGCTTGTTGTGTGAGCTTCTTTTCGCCTAATCTGAGGTGGCGCCGTAAATAGCATCGCCACTTGGTGCGATCGGCAGCTTCATCCTCCCACGTTGATCGATTTATGTCCAGTGCCCTCATGTCTCTCTTGCACACATCTTTGAACCACAGCTGCGGTCGCCCAACTGTTCTTTTGCCATCTGCTAGTTGCCAGTAGAAGATATCTTTTGGGATGCGACCATCTTCCATGCGACGGACATGGCCAAGCCAGCGTAGTCTGCGCTGTCTAAGCAGTGTATACATGCTTTAAATGCCAGCACGTGATATTTGTCAATTAAAACTATTATACTGGAATAATGGACTTGGCACTCCAGAATGTGAAAGGCAACGGTAACATCATAATCATGTATAAAACTGTATTATATTTATTCATGTATTTTATTAGAATGATCTATGCAGATAGTCACCTGTCTTGTCTCGCTATTCTTAATCAGAACTGATCCATGTATCATTCATATACATGCAAATATCTGAACACTTTCATTCATGTACACGTAGGCTTGTGGACCCTATGATCAAAGGCTAGCCACTTGTCACGTATTGTCCCCAGGTTCATTCGTGTCATACTACACCAGAGGTCTAGAATCCTAGATCAATAAGTGCATTCCTGGACCAACACAGGAGCATCAGATATTGTCATCTACATTGGCGCCTTAGGCCCCACCAGTGCTTGGTGGTCTAGTGCAAGACTTTCAACTGACACTGCTGTGTACATTCATAGAGGACAGCCACAACACTTAAATGTTAAGTACTCTAAGTGGAAAATTCCATCAGCTATTGTGATTAGTCAAAGCAAAGTAACTAGTGTGTAGTAATGAAAAAAACAGTTCTGCACTACTAGAATAGACAAGAGATAACTTTAGTAATAAAGGAACATTTAGAGGACCATTTTATGTTATTTTAAAGATTCCAGACAGGATTTCTTAATTAAGTACTGAGTGAAACTCAATTATTAGGTAAATTTGCAATTAAATTTTATTCATTCACTTTTTCATCATTTCATCATCCATACTTTACACAAGAAGAATACAAAAGATAGATGTAAATAATAAATGATTCATTAATTGTAATCCTCTGACTTGTCACATTTATAATGTTGCAATTTTGAGTTTTAATGAATTGTTGATTATCATTGGTCACTTTTAGATGCTAAGGTCGCATCTTAGAGACCTTCACAGCCGTGACTATCCTGTGATACCAGTGCTCTTCTCTGACACTGGGACTACATTCTTGTCAGACAGAATTCTTCTTCTGTTCTTTCAGTAACTACTACTGACTACTGCACTCATAAAAACCTTTTGCCACAGCTGGATATCGTCAATGATTCTCACTCTTATTCCGGTTGTAGTTGTGCGTGAGGCTGGCAAACTCATCTTGTAAAATAAATAGTTATATAAACCATTGCCGCAGAAGTATGTAACTGCGTGGTGCAGGCCTCCTGCAAGGTGACCAGTTGCAGTGGTCGCTCCATGCTTCATAAGGAGCGGAAAGTTACAGTAATGATGATGATGGTTGTAACGTTTTATTTTTTTCAATCGAGATACATTTTGGTAAATCAAACTGTAATATTTTACTTCCACTTCAAACTTGAAAACTAAGAACAGAAAGTTGTGGAGAGACATAATTACCAACGCCAGCTGGATTGATGTGTGAAGAATATTATATAGACGTTAACTTTGTAAATGTCAATGGACAAGAAATTTACGCCGTTGGTTAAAAGCACACACCAGACTACATCTTGCTCTTACGACCACGGAGAAAAACGGGTTTTTATTGTCTAGCTGTCAATAAAATTTAGATTTTGTGTGTATGTGTGTTTCTTAGGACGGTGTAGGAGGTATCCTTTCTTGTGTTTTTGACATGTTTATTTGATCCTGACTGAGATTTGGAATCCAGTTAGATAATGAGATGTTGAGCTACAGAGATTGAAACAGTCGCTGTGACATAACTCTTATTTGCTAGTCATCGCAGAAAGTTTAGCAAGACGTGCGGATTCTTTCCTGTGTTTCAGTGAAAATTATAACTCAGCATGAGACGAAAAAAAAAAAAAAAAACAGTATCTGTATGATTCTCAGTATGATGCTTTCTTACAACATCACCTTTTTAACATAACACTTTGCTAGCGACAGTAAGCACTATTTTTGTGTGCTGCCTAGTTGGCAGAGAGGATAGTAAGGAAACTAGGCGGTGGTGTCGTTCGGAAGGTCGTAGGATTGATTCCCGGTAAACCTATCACTTCTGTTGTTTTTCTATTGTCTAGTCTTCTACTTCTTTATTTCTGATGAGTGCCTGAAACATACAAGCCTAGATCTACAGTGTAGATAATACCAAAGAGTCTTGGTATTGGCTGCAAAACAGCGAAAAACTCAGCAACTCTAGTTAAACAACAAATCTCTGCCGAACAGTCTGCAGACTAACACCGTATGTAATATAAAAAAAAAAAAAAAAAGCACGATGCATACAACGACAACAGATTAATCTACAGGATGATCAAAATTCACTCCCTATTTCGTTACGTTTATTTCTTTACTACTGTCCCACTAACCTGTTTTAGACACATGTCAAAATAAAGAAACTTAACTGTTATTTTATTAATAAAATGTAATTTACATTAACATTGCAGTTCAACGTGAGATCCGGTCAGTTTATCACATGACCTGATAGGGGGCAGCAATGTTTCCTTTCTCTTCTAACGTCTATTTGTTGGCCATTTTATATTGTTTGTTAGTTAATTTTTTTTTAAATGTGTTTTATTTTGTTTCGGAAAAAAAAACTTATCAAAACTACAACTATTGCTTCAGACTTTGATATTTGTTTCGCGTATATCCACTAGACACAAGTGTAGATAAAACCGTTTAAAAAATGCACGTAACTTTTTAAATCACCCTGGACATAGAACTAGAAAAGTACAACATACACGATATCATCATCATGTTTTATCTTGCACTCCTTACGTAGCATGGAGCCACTTCTGCCGCTGGCACCCTTGTAGGAAGCCTGCACCAAACATTCACATGCTCTTGTAGCTGTGGCTTATGTGGCAATTTGTTTTACGTCACGAGATTTCCAGCCCATATACAACCTCATATTAGTCACCACATACGACATGCATGATAATGCAGTAGGCTTATTCTTTCTGTGTCTCGTGGACTACATGTGGTATACACTACATCCCCTCGTGAACTACATGTGGTATACACTGCATGCCCTTGTGAACTACATGTGGTATACACTACATGCCCTCGTGAACTACATGTGGTATACACTACATCCCCTCGTGAACTACATGTAGTATACACTGCATGCCCTTGTGAACTACATGTGGTATACACTACATGTCCTCGTGAACTACATGTGGTATGCATTACATGCCCTCGTGAACTACATGTAGTATACACTACATGCCCTCGTGAACTACATGTGGTATACACTACATGCCCTCGTGAACTACATGTGGTATGCATTACATGCCCTCGTGAACTACATGTGGTATACACTACATGCCCTCGTGAACTACATGTGGTATACTGTCGTGTGGTGAGTCACTGGGGCAACTACGACAGTAGTTTTTGCCAGGAATAGTCTATGAGATATTAGATATAAGGTCTCTAGAAATTGGCTCGTTAAGAAAGAAAAAAAGACCTATTCGAGATAGGGACAAGAAGACAGGAATGCGAATGCTTTCCACTAGACAGTGTTTTTTAATAAATTATGGAAAGAGTTCTGTTTCCCCACGACCTTAGCTTCTGCCCTTAGATCCCGTAAAGAAAAAGCCCCCAACCTCATCTGAGTAGAGAAAGGTTCCTATAGGTGAATATGTAACACCGACAGCACGAGTGATACATTAACAAACTCTTGATAATGATCAACTGATCGTTGGGTTTATTAATGAAATATCCACACATATAGGGTTAGTAATGGTTAGAACGTGATGATGGTGAAAGACGATTCACACAAAACACACAGATGAGATAATAAAATTACAGTTAATTAAGTAATAGTTAATTAAGGATGAACTGGTGTAGAGTGAAATGATGATGTGATATGATACGTGTTACCAAAATGGTGAGTACTCTACACAGTCCATGTGTCTCTAAATGCTTCTCCTAGATATGAGGATTCACATGTATGCATAAAATGTCCCAAGTTGTTATACGTTATGTCGAATGGGGTATCTCTAAGTCGAGGACGTTCTGATGAATACTGTTGTCGTACGGAGAACGCTGACGAGATATTTGTGTATATTCCTTCACTGTTTGAGTATATCTCTGTAGTGTGGATCAACAGTTAATAGTTGTCATATGAACAAAAGGTCTGTGGTCTAATCTCCCGACGGTACTGGTCAGACTGGATATCTTCACGAAATGTTAGTGATATGTAGACTCATAATCTTGCGTATGTAGTCGTGATTCATATACTTTCGAGTCTGCTTCATAAAATGCGCTTAAGAGTGTGTTGCACGTGGTATAAATATGCGATTCCTCTTTTGAGCTCTTTTGCTTGACTTCAGATAATAATGATCTTTCGAGTGATTAGAGTTTATGATGACTCTGTATTGAACTTGTGATAACGATGTATTGAACTTGTGATAACTCTGTATTGAACTTGTGAGCAAGCAGTATATGGTGACGAAAAATGCTGCGTCCACCTTATGACTTGTGGGTGAGACAATATTCCTTTTAAATTGAGGAATGAAAGATGTCCTATGGCGAATTCTGCTAGCCAAATGTCCGTTTTTGATAACTTATTTCTGGTTAGACGTCAGACACGTTGCGTGTAGACTCAGACTTCTGATGAACTGAAGACACACAAAAGTCTTCGTAAGTTTTTCACATTTAACATCACTGGTTAACTTTCATTTAAACTACTGCTCATTATTCATCTCCCTCTCTCTGAGTTCAATTCTAATGATGTTAAATATCTTGTGCATGAGAGTGTGTGCATATGGGAGACTGTGATGATGATAAAGGTGAAATATGAACTATTAATTACCTTCTATCATCCTATCATCTTCTATGAAAATCTTCTGATTTTATTAATCAGTTATGCCAAGAATTATTTGAAACTTTATCTTCCGCACATTTTAGCTGTGAGGTTAAAATAAACAAAATTAAGAAAATGTATTAATAAGTATAAGATCTACTAACCTTCTTTTCCCTTCGCAAAATCCTTTAAGAACACAATTAATCACGGAACTGAATTATCATCCACTCTGAATAAACACGTGTATTAGGCTATGCGTTTTTGGGTTTGATCTCTTCCTCACAAGGTAAAAACCTGGACTGCCTCACTCTAGTAGATTATGCGGTATTATATATTTCTGGAAGTCACCCTGCCCAAGCTGGGCGTCCAATGTGGTCAACCCACGCTTGTCTGAACCGCGGCCACGTTTTCCCCTGGCCAATCTGGGCGTCCAATGTGGTGTCACAGAAATTAGAGTTTGATTAGGATGACCATATGTGTTTTTACCAGATTTATCACGATACAATGTGGGCTTCAAATGATAATGTCAGGCATGTGGACTCAATCAAAGGACTTTATTTCCCCCGATGAAAGAACAAATGTGGTTCTCTAGATACCGGTCGCGAGTAATCACAACAATGAAATAGCAAATGTGGATCGCAAATATGAGATGAGAGAGCAAATGTCGGAGAAAATACAGTATGAAGAATGTAGGAAAAGATGGAGCAATAAGGCCTTTGCGCTCGTTTATCACATATACACTACATGCCCTCGTGAACTACATGTGGTATACACTACATGCCCTCGTGAACTACATGTGGTATGCATTACATGCCCTCGTGAACTACATGTGGTATACACTACATGCCCTCGTGAACTACGTGTGGTATGCACTACATGCCCTCGTGAACTATATGTGGTATACACTACATGCCCTATCGCAAATACAACAGCTGAATAACACCACAAATATCACACAACTAAACAGGGTTATCCAACCATAAATCAAGCTAGCAGGGAAGTGAATATTCGATCACGCAGAGGAATAACTACGGTCACTATTTCTATGTGGATATGCTTGTATGTCGATACTCGCTGTGGGTAAATCCACTAACGTGAGAGGGCCAGGGAAGTGTGGGGGGTTCAGTCAATTAGCCCTTCTGTCATATACATTGGAAACAACCTTCTAAACTCGAAGGGAAAAACAGGTAAAGGTTACAAATATTCACGAGGGATCCGTCCTTTTGTTCCACGTTTTTTTCCCATAAGCGTGGAAATACATGCATCCTTGTATGTTTTGGTTTTTTTTTTTTTTTGGTACTTGCCTCGATTTGATTGTATGCTATAATATGATTGTATTCGTGTTCTGGCTGATGTCTAACAAAGTTTTCCCTTGCCTCTATCGAATTTGACAGCTCGCGAGGAGCCAAATGAAACTGGTTGGAAACATTTAATTTTTTTTTCCGGAACCGGGTAACATTGTTCTCTCGCTCACGTAGAATAAATTTACTCGGTGAATTCTATCAAATCGTCAATATTCGCATCTGCTGAAAGATTTTTCGTGGGAAATGCGCGGTCCAGATTCAATGTTATTAAGGAGAGCGTTTATTCGAGTGAATACGTTTATTCTGGGAAAACTCGCATTTGTGTTTGAGTGAGATGTTACATGGACTGAGATAACGAATGTATTGAAGCAAAGATCTTTGAAAATAAGTATGAAAATTTGAAGATGGGATACAAGAAGTATATTAATAACATATAGAGTATAGAAAAGTATAAGAACTACGTTAATACGTTTAATAATATACATCAGAATAATTTAAGAACAAAATTAAAACGTATCTACGCGTAGTACTCATTAGAAGAATGTGTGTCTATATAGCACCATGGCGTAGGCGATCAATTCACTTCATAACCTCGGTCTCTACCGTTGCCAATGTGCTATGTCGATGACTCCTGGACTTCCCCCCACTCCAGTCTGTCATTTTAGCCAATGGGATGTAGAAAAAAAGGGCGTATTTTGTCCTAGTAAGATGTATTACATTTCATTTCTCACACCCCCCACCGTTTAGTACCGTCCCACGGCAGTTCAGCTCATTAGTTATGCGCAGTCCATCCATTACTTTGTGTTTCTCTGTGTCTTCTTCCGACCTTCTGCTCCCACAGTTATCGCGTATTCCAGTTTTCCACTTCTCAGAAGAAAAATAAATTCAATAATGAATCTTCTCATTTGCACTGTCATCTTCTGATCTTCGCAACGATTTGTCTTCTTTTCACCAACCTCTTTCATTACCTTCTTATCAGATTTCATGGATATTCATGGTATTTTCATCATTCGTTGAAGACGCCTCATCTTAGTGGCTTTAAATAAGCTATGTAATCGTGTATTCAATGCATATGCTTCACGTCCACAAAAGAACACTGGTTCAGGGTTAGTTAGTTTCTTATCCTTTACAGGACGTGGCAATCAACCCCAGCTTTTATTGGCTGTTTTGTGATTTTTCTAGGCAAGTGTTTTCATTCAGTAGTTTGCCATTGCTTTCTGAACGGTACGGCGCTTATACCATTGTTAAAAATCCACACAAAGCGATCTTCAGGGTACCAGTGGGTAAATCTCTTGCTTTCATTGACAATAATTTGTTGCACAGTGTCTTTCTAACACGTCTTCAACTAAAATGTCAAGGCAATCCTTTTGTATGGCTCTGAAACATGGACAACAACAAACAAGAAGTTACCGACATTCATATATGGTTGGCTGCGCAGACTAGACGGGTTGAAATAGTATAACAAAGTCACTCATGTGGAACTGATGACAAGAACCAGACAAGTGCCAGTGGAACAAGAGATGACAAGAAGACGCTAGAGATGGATAGGACACACATTGAGGTAACCTGTTGATAGCAGTACAAGGCAGTCCTTGTTCTGGAATCCCAAGTGCAAGAGAGGTCGTGGGAGACCAAAACAAGTGATGAAGAGAACTACAGACAAAAATGCAAGGGATAAAGAAGTAATGGAAAGACCTTGAGCGGGTGGCACGTGACTAAAGGACTAGGCATGAGTTTTTAAAGACACATGCTCCATTGGGAGCCGAAGGGTAATGAATGTTTCTCACGGTGTTTGTAAGCTTTAAAATAAAGGTTAGTACACCACACAAATGTAAGTTAACAGCTTAGTACACCACACAAATGTAAGTTTTACAATACGGCTTAGTATAGCACACAAATATAAGTTTTATAATAACGTTTAATACACTACACAAAACACAAGCAAGAAAAGTGAACAAAGGCAGAAACAATCAAAACGGACAGAAACAAAATAAGAAACTTTTTTTAAAACGATTATGAAAGAGACGAAATAGGAATGAGAACATTCTACACAAATCGGATTATCGTATCAAATCTCTTCAAATGACGATCGCTCAGGAGCCTGTGAAATTTGGGCTAAATCTGCTCTGAAGGAGCTAAGACGTACTTAGAATTATTTCATGCAACGATATTTATTCACGGGATTCCCTGAGCCCCTTGTGACCTGTGAGCGCTTTAAGAAAGCTCGTGTGAAAACGCGCGCTATTTCTTGTCTGAAGTGTCCTGTCCTTGTTTAACAGAGCAGGTCACGTGTCTGTGTGATTCCTTTCAGAAAAGGATGTCTTGTGTTATCCGATGTCTTATCTCTCTGTAATACTCTTAGAAAAACAAGGTATGTTTCGTGCTCATGAATTTTCCAGGGAGGAAGAAGATTCCCAAAGCTGAGCTGGTGTAGGAAATGTGGCTGTGAGTAGGAAATGTGGCTGTGAGTACTGACGTGTTATTGGTCAACACCCATATTTAATATTTCTCATGAATTTCGTCTTATAGGCGCTAAAAGTTTGCCAGTTTTAACATTTATCTTGCGGTATTGTGACGAATTTATACCCCTAGTAAGATTTCTTTTTTTTTTTTTTTTCAAGTCTCGTGCTTTCAGTACGGTACCTCGACTACGTCTCCGAAATCTACTTTTCTATTATTATTATTAGAAGATTATATTTAGCGGTAATAATAAGAGATTCCTTTTTTGAAAACTTTGTCTTTTTGTTCCTAAATTGTTTTCAAGCAATCGTAAAATGTCTAGTGACAATGACTCCCAAAGAATCCATTTCTTTCCATCTTTCAATGCCAAAAATTTATCTGTTTTCCAAAGTAGTTTAGGATTCCCAGACCTTTTGTTTCCCCCTTCATTGGTTACATCCTTTTTTTTTTTATACAAAGCTCTGGACCTTGGGGTGCATCACATGCGCCATTTTTCACGAATCCCAAAGTATAAAAGTTTTTAAATATAATGCCATTTCGCATATTTCCTTTAAAACTTCAATCTTTTCAGGACACCGGTCCAGGATGAGTCATACTTGCATGTACTGGTCAGCTCCGTTAAATATTTCACGCCAAACTGCGTCTGAAAAACTATTTCATTTCTCCTGATGGCGTTAAGTTGTTCATATGATGGGATCGTTTGAACTATTTTCACACAATCAACCCACTTCCTGTTGGCCCGAATAACCCCCCTTGCCCTTCGAGATTTAAGTGCGCTCAATAAAATATAGAGGGCGTTATTGACTGCCCTTCACCTTGGTACGTCCCGATAAAATAAGAAGTCTATTGTTATTACTTGTTTTTGTTCTCGTCCATCCATTATTTAGTTTAAATGGAATATTATCCAGCAACTGCTCTCTTCCATACTTACTTGTTTAGTCCATTTCTAAACATTATTTATTCCGAATAAAGTGTCTTTTACGTGACCACAAATCTCCATTTCCCAGGGCTCCCCGAGTGACGAACTTCACATTTAAAAAAAAGATTAAAAAAATGAGCAATAAATAAGGCTGTGGGTTTAACAGGTGAACATTTATGGCGTTATATTTAACCTCTTTAAGGTCCATGAAAATTTACAACTGATTTGTACGGTGCACACCTTCTTCATGATTTAAATACAGAATATGTGTCTTAGTTTTCAACTTATCTTATAAACCTCTCTTAGTTTTCAACTTATCTTATAAACCTCTCTTAGTTTTCAACTTTTTTTTATAAACCTCTCTTAGTTATTCTTATCTTATACACCTGAAATTCATTCATCTTGTTTTGAAATGGCCCACAAACTCGTACGACGCAGTATAAATGTTGTGTTTTATTATAAATTGTAATATAGTCATGTATGATAGATTATACATGTGACGCTGGTTCATAAAGTGGTTAATCTGGTTAGAAAATAAAACGAGAATATGATTATTACACCAGACGACAAGGTTTCTTAATATTTGGACATGCTTCCTAATATCACCAACAAACCTTTTTTGTTGATTGGAAGGCATACGCGTATCTAAAACAAGGCAAACTGATATTTAAGAAAAAAAATGATTGTTAAAGAAGAACAAGAAAGTCGTAGTTTTAACAACAAGATAAAAAAAATCTTTGCACACGTCATGAGAAGACAGAAAATAAGAGAATCTGGTAACAAGAGTGAAGTTAAATCTAAAGAGAAAAAAAAACAAGGAAGACGGTTGTCGTGAGAAATTCTTATCCACATATATAAATTAAAAAGTAAATGTAAAGCCTAACAAATAAATTTAATAAAAGGAAAGAAGAATGGTAAAGAACAGTGCTGTCACAATGACTGTACTCGAAATTCCCCTTGTTTTCTAATTCGTCTGCAAATTGTAACGTTTCACGTTGATAGTAAAAGCCTACTGCTTCAATACCCGCTTTCTACGATAAAACGTGTACTGCCTTTCTAAGAAAACCCTTGAGATACGCAAGCTGACCTATATTTAATATTCCATTCATGTCATTTTATACACTAAGTTACCATAAACGAAAGACAGATGGACTAAGGATAGAAAGAAAGGGAGGGGCTGAAAGCCGGAACGCAGGCAATGCTACCACAGTCTCGCGATACACAGTTACTACCATCACGCGTGTAAGGCCACAAGCACTAGCTTTTTTTCAAATCGACAGTGATAAAAAACACTACCCATACTAGTTAGGTTTTAAAAACCTGAAAAACGCTTATTAGGAAACATGACATTATACTGGTTTACGTTTGAAAACATTACAGTACCCAGACACCACATCGTATTCGAAGTGAACAGGAGGTAGAAGAAAATGAATATTTTGAACGCAGCCCCTTAGCCCCATTAAATTTATATATTTGGGTTCCTTAGGACTTGCTGACAAAGAATATGTTAAACGTTACGCAAATAGTCTTGGAATTAACAAATTATAGCCAAAAGAAATAGTGAGGGATGTCAGACAACACCAAAATCAGAATCGCTCAGTGGCAGATTTTCACACCACCATTGTACGGGAAATAGGCTGACATGTTACCTCCTATTTGATTGGCGGAAAGTAAATGTAAGGCTAAACACGATTAGTCGGACTATAAATATTGATTCTTTGTTGTTGGGGAAACGTGAGTAGGAGTACTTTTTTTCAAACGCTTGTGTAAACATGGCACGATTGGTTAGACCCGCCAATATAGTCGATCAGAGGCGTCAGGTCAGCACCACATTTTCAAATAAACTTACTAAAGAACCAGTGCGTTGAGCGCCAGTGCATATTTTTCTAAATAAAAGCCTGGGACATCGGCAGATCGAAATTGTGCTATATTCATTGCCAGTCAACGTAACTGTGTATTATTCCATGAATTGTGGTAAGCTTGAAATATTTGATATCTTTTTAATGAAAATTGAATGTAAATTGATAATTTATGTCTGTATATATGTGTGGTTCAGTAGCGAACATGAGGTAAAGCCTATATAGTGCTCCAACCTGAACAGAAGGTGTCGGAGGAAAGTAAAACTACATGGAATTGCCAAACAGTACACTGACACCTATCTTATTGACTAGAAAGAAATCATGCTGAAATTGCAGAGGCGTAGTAACCATTAGGGAGGAGTATACTGGTGAAAATTGTTTCAGATGAAGATAGCAATTGGCCTACCGCTCTGAACTCAGTGTTTGTTATGTATTGTGTTCAGTCTGGAAATTTATTATAAATTAGTTCTGAAATAGGAGGTACAACCTTCTTGTTTCAGGGACCGTGGTCCTAAAGTTATTGAGCAGCACCTGGTCTGAGCTTTGCTGAACCTAGAGGCTGACAGCATACTCCTGGGTCCAGATAGTGACCAGTGAGGTGTCTCCAGAACACAGGGAGGCTATCGAGCAGAGGAGTCTTTTCCTGCCGCCATCACGAAAGATAAGCGTCTGTGGCCAGAGGAGCTCAACATTATGCCCCCCATCAAAATCTGACTTTATAATAAAACAGAGGGAAAATACAGTGTTTAAATTGATAGGAACTGTGAACTTTTCCCCATACTATTTCCAAGATAAACAAACACTTGAAGTCATGATGACAAATAACAACATAGCTTGAAAAAACAAAACCAGTATTACCTCATATTACTACTACACAACTGACACACATAGGATAATATTAATAAAATATGTCACTACAAGGTTCATATTGATAAATTCTGTACATATAAATTGTAATTACAATTGATTGTGATTCCTGGTTCACTTTGTATTTGAATCAGGACACAAATATTAGTGAAAGTAATTAATACATATTTATATTTGAAAATTTACCAGTGCCTCATTTAAGATAGTCTTATAGAGTGTTAAATGTGTGTGAGTGTCACAGTGTTGTCAAGTGTGGTGGAATAAATTAAATTGTTTATCTGTCTGTTGTTGTTGTGACTTACACTTCATCATATACATACCCTAGACATTTAACGTAGTCATCACAATATTCCAGAATAATTCTGACTGAGTTATAATGTGGTAGCAAGTAAGGTTATCTGTAAAACACTACACCTATTAGATACAGATACCTTCACAGCTGATCTCAGTCAGTACACTAAGTCCCCTATAAATATTTATAACATCCCACTTTACCACAACGGTGAGAGAAATACCTATTGTAGCCGTATTCAGAAAAGAACGTTCTCCTTATAACAACATTTGCTTGATCTGTGAGGAAATTGAAAATTAAGCTTTGTCAAGGTATCACATGAGGTAGGATATTTAAATAAACGATTGTCTTGAGCTGATGGCGCAGGACACGAGAAATTAGCATATTTTTGCTAATTGGGGAGCTGAAGTGTTATATATGAATGAATACAGATCGTCAGAGAAATAACTCCAGTTTGCGCCCTTGTTTATGCTCCAGTTTGCGCCCTTGTTTATGCTTTTGTTTTACATCAGAAATTAAGCTATAAGGAGAAAGCTCTTTTCTGACTGCGGCTACATCAGATGGACTGCTTTTTCTAGTGAGGTTTTTTTTATTTTCCATGAATTTAATATTTCTTTCCAGAAATAGATCTACGAATGTCTAACTGGAGCTACTATTAAAATGTGAATATGGTTTTAAATAACAAAAACAATAGAAGGCACAGATAGCTTCTTTCGCAGTGGAGGAGGCTTTCACACAGAAGCTCTGCATGTTCGGACATGCACATTGAATTCACAAATTCATGAATGTTGCGAGGAAACGGTCTCAATTCATTGGGAAAACATAGAACTATAGAAATAAGAATTATAATTAAAAGTGGCCGCACTTTTCGGAACCTTCATTATCATTACTTTTCAGCTTCCACGGGGAGGATAAGACTTCAACAAACGCATAAAAAAAACCATTCGGTTCTGAAAAGTACTATGCTTTAATCCCCCCTCGGGGCCGTTTCACCCACTCCTGTTTCATAGGAGGTGGTTTGTAATGAAGCGAATTCCGTCATGGGGGACCAAAATGTCTGCTATCTTTCCTCGGGTACTAAATCGATAGGAGGTCGGTATATCATACTTTGACTCATCAGTGGTGACAGAAGGTGGTGAAAGCGTTAGACAAAAATACTGGTACCAAGATGCGTCTGTGTGCTAGCGACGGTAGCAACCATCGGCGTCGTTTATGCAGTGGTTGGATTGAGCAAATAGGAAGATATTATAGCACCCTACTATGTACAGCTGCTGCTTGTGTTCCACATGTATGTACATCCAATGCAAAGGAGACTATGCGCTGTACAGACATGGACTCATCAGATCATATCGGCTGCACTGGATCTCTAGCGGCATCAGTCTCGTGCACTGATGATGACCTTTAATAGGATCTTTCCTAGCCATCTCTTGATGCTAGCGCGCTGTATCCTGTTGCACGTGTATCTTAACCTTTTCCTTCCACTACGGTTTTCAGCAACTTGTTGCGTCTTTTTTATATGAGCAAATTGATTATCTAACTTTGATCCCACTCATTAAGTCTGTTTAGATTCCGAGCTTTTCTGTGATTTCTTTATTTGTTTTCTTCCATTTCCATGAAAAAGCATGGACAACGATGTTTAAAAATTTACTACAGACTTAAAGTAATTTTCTATTTTTGTTGTTTGTTTTGTGTGTAATTTTTTTAAACGTACGTGTTGCTTCAAAATAGCATTTAATTTCTCCTCGATCAGTGATACCTATGTTTCACTCTGCTGTGTGATTCATTAACCGTGTGCTAGCAGAGCTGTAGATCTAGCGGTACCTGATCATGGTATTGACGGAAACAAGTTTTATCGTTCACTTTATCCTAGACCTGTTCACCTGCTGTGCCTTGACTTATTGCACACCATGATCTGAAAAAGTGCAGACGGCTGCAGGATTTCATGGTGTAAAGGTAGATGCCGAAATAAGTGTAAAATATGGGGGAAAATTCCTAAAAACAGGGTATTTTTGGTACTTTTCTTTAAACGTTTTGTTTTTAACTTCAGCTGATCTATAAATATTAATCACGTTTCAAATCTTTGACGCTAAAAATCGAAACCTTCCATTCATCGTGAGAGCCGGGACTTTGCATTAAACTCCCTTTCTTTTTACAATTTAGTCTGTTAACTTTTGACCGTCATTGACTAAGCCGATTTTATATAGTAACTAAAACATTCTAACATAAGGTGGAAATACCTCCATTATCTTCTTCTTCTTCTTCGTACACTCTCAGACGTCCACTTGAATGTTCTCAAAGAAAGCAGTAGTCAGTTTGAGGCTATTTGAATCCCCGTAAAGCTTTTCCACGAAAGGAGCTGGCGTCGGCCATATGCACTTTCTCTGTACCACATATAAGGGGCAACTTAGAAGCAGATGTTCAGCAGTCATTTTATCAGTGCCACAGTTACACTGATCGGTAGTTCCTATCTTTAGCTTGTTGAATAGATGGTATCTCAATCAGGCCAGTGTGGAGTCTGAAGATTACCACTTGTTCTCTTCTGTGGAGCCGGTAGTAAGCATCATTCTGTGTGTGCCCTGGATGTTCTACATTCCGTTTGTTTCTGTAACTGATTCTGATAAAACTCTTTGCCTCCTCAAAAGTTACGCCTGCATCAGGCTGAGGTAGATGTGAACCTTCTTTTGCCATTCTGTCAGCCTCTTCATTGCCGGCGATATTACAATGAGATGGGATCCATTGGATCACAACACTCTTGAATCGTCGACAAAGTTTGTGGAGCACTACTCTGAGATCATCCAGGTCTGTATTATTTTGGCTTTTCAACGTTGCAATTACTGACTGTGCATCAGTAAAGAACGCAACTTGTCTCTCTGCCGTTTCTTCTGTCAATATAACCTCTGCCGCAGTTTTCAAGGCCTCTGCCTCTGCTCTGAAGTTGCTGGAGAATCGTCCTGTCGCCACTGACAGCCTTTTTTCTGCACCAGTGCTTAAGGTCAGAAAGACACCGCCACCTCCATTTTCTGTTGCATTTGTTAAACGTTTTAAAGCAAGGGAAATAACAAATTACGAATAAAAATTATGTTTCGTTTTTGAAGGGGTCGGATGGTAAATGGTGATGTGCCGATTAAATAAATGTGTTTATTCAAACAAACTAGGTCATTGAATCTTTTAGTTTAAACACAGCGCTTAGCACTGAAGAGCGTTCTAGAGTGAGCTTTACATTTTGTGCTTAAATTTATGAATTTTACTTAACGAAGGTGACAATATTTAGTTATGACATACAATCATAAAACAAGTGTAGACAAGAAAAAAAAAAAAGCTTTAGGGATCCAATTTTATCATTGTTATCATATGTACTAAGAAACCGAAAATAAATTTTGCTAACATTTTATTGCATAGAATAAAAAATGAATGTCTAGCTATCATTAATCAGAAATTCGTCGTGAAATTCAGTCACTACCCGTGCCATCTTTTCAAGGTTTTTCCATCTCTTTTTCAATTCTTCCATTTCTGTCTCTAGTTCTGTGTTCTTCTGTCGCCATTTACCCGTCTTACTTTGAGGATTCAAGAACAAGCACTGTCTTGTAATGCTATAAGCTGGTTTCTTCAATGTATCCTATTCATTGCCAGCATCCTCTACTCATCTCTTGTTCCACTGACAATGATTCTTGCTTTCAGTTCTACAATGTTGTATCATGTCAATCTTTCTATTTGTCGCAAGTATCCATTTATTAAAGATTGCATATTCTTGCTTGTTTTTGTGTTTGTTCTATTCGTGTTAATATGTTGATTAAAATGTGAACAAAACACCACCCAGAACAGGTATTTAATATAATGCTTATAGCTGCCATTCAAACCAGCCAATTGTACGCCAGCCAACACGTAGTAGGACATTTTGGTGTGTGTGGGGGAGGGGGGGGCGCGCCAGACGTCATCCTGTCAAAAAACGACATTGAACACAAGTGTTTATTAATGCACACTTAACATTCACAACGACGAAAGAACTTTGCCTGCTATCTAATTTATCAACAGCACGTAATTTGATGACGATATTTTTTTTTAAACCAACCGAGTTAGAAAAATGATTTCAATAATTTTGGGAAATTGAATCTGTAAACTGTATATTGTGGAGGTGACGTCTACTCTCACGGTAAGGTCTAGGTATCGAGTAACGGACACATTCGTTAATTTACATTTTCTATTTATACTTTATTGATCGGGTTGAATATAAATGGGAATACTCGTCGGAAAGTTTTTAAACTGCAGCTCTGTAACTTGGATCGGTAAACGACAATTTGTTCAGTGTGGACGTATTTCTGTTTCAGTGGAATAAAGGATTTAAAAAAAAAAAAAATATAGAAAAACAGATTGAAGTTTGTAAAATTTATTGATAATTTAAATAGTGGATTTCGCTGTCATTTTGTGTCCGTGAACTGAAGGTTTAAATTTTGTCAAGTGTTTTACTTTTTTCTTTGGATTCTTATGATTCGTTGAGTTGTTTCAAATTATGGGAATATCACTTCGGTAGCAATATTTTACGTTCCCTAAGCGACAGTAGTCATTTTAGATGGAGGGAAATACGCAACCAAGCATGAGTAGTGAAATATGAGTAGTGAAATATGAATAGTGAAATATGAGTAGTGAAATATGAATAGTGAAATATGAATAGTGAAATATGAGTAGTGAAATATGAATAGTGAAATATGAATAGTGAATTGCACAAAATGAAATACAGGAATGAAACAGAGTAGAATGTGGAGAGACGGTATTCACGGGTTGTAATCATTTGATTTTTCTTTTTATGTTTCTGACTTAGCTCTTGCGTTCCTTTCCCTGACGAATGCCGTCTGGCAGCAACGTTGGCAATATTGTCTGTTGTTCACCCTGGTTGACTACCAATGGTCTAGTTTATGTAGGAATCAGAAATTATGCTTGTGTGGGTGCGTATGGGAGAGAAATGGGAAGGAGTATATTTTAGATCAATAGTCAAAGAAAGGATAATTCTACTGCACTCTCAGGCCTGTCGTACAAGGCAACTAAAATGAGGTTGTACATGGGACTAGCAACCTCATGTACAACGAACCGGCGCAAAAACCATCACTGCAGGAACATATAAATGATTGGTACAGGCTTCCTATGGCAACTATCTACGGTGCTGGCTCTATGCTAGAAGACATGCGCGAAGAAATAGATATGATGATACTGATAATATCACAGGATACTACACAACAACGGTCAGTGCGCCCGTTCTTTAGCATAAATAAGTACTACTAATTTCCACTGCTGACTGTGAATACGTTTAAGATGACATTCAGTCTTTACAGCGAAAATAGGTGAACTCAGCTTATGTGACAACGAATTCAGTGACCATACAACATTATGTGGAAATAGAAGTGGTCAAAATAGAATAGTGATTTATATTTTTAAGAGTGACAATTATTTCTGAACCTTCGAGATCAACCACGAGTGGTGGACGTGGAGAAATTCAAAATGGCTGAAAAAATTCTAGTGATCACAGAAATGGACTTACTGACAGACCTTGTGCAGGTGACTGGTTTTTCATTGTTGGTGTCTGTAGTTGTTAACCGTGTTAATTTTTAACAGACGTCTGTCTGTTGGTCTGTATCTGTCTGTGTATATGTCTATCTATCCAAATATCTATCTTTCTTTCTATCTATCTATCTATCTATCTATCTATCTATCTATCTATCTATCTATCTATCTATCTATCTATCTATCTATCTATCTATCTATCTATCTATCTATCTAGCTGTCTGTCTGTCTGTCTGCCTGCATGCCTGACTGTATGTCTGTCTGTCTGACTGTCTGTCTGTCTGTCTGCCTGCCTGCCTGCCTGTCTGCCTGTCTGTCTGTCTTTGTCTGTATGTCTGTCTGCCCGCCTGTCTGTCTGTCTGACTTATTTCTCTAATTGTGCACCTTATGTTTCTCACTGACTATAAGGTCAAGGCAGTCCTATAGCAGACACTGACTATAAGGTAAAGGCAGTCCTATAGCAGACACTGACTATAAGGTCAAGGCAGTCCTATAGCAGACACTGACTATAGGTCAAGGCAGTCCTATAGCAGACACTGACGCAGAGAAGTGAAGTGTTAGAGACGTTATATTACGTTTTAGCTTTGTGAGGTGGTGGTGGCCAAATCCAACTATCACTGCCTTCGCCTTCCCTAACTCACGACCAGAGTCAGGTACCCATTTACACCTGAATTGAATGGAACGTGACACAACCTAGTTTCAAACCTGATAACTCTGCGTCGAGAAGCAAGCGTTCTTGCCACTCTGAAACTGAACGCTCAAAACATATGTAATTCCAACTTTTTAGTATGCCATAATTTTTGGGTATACTATTTCTTGTCCCTCATTTCTCGTAGTCCTTGTCTATGTTACCCACATTTTCAAAGAACACAAATTGAATAAAAAAAAAGCCACAATATATGGAACAGGCAAACGACTTCAGATAGCACCTAAGGGTCCTTTTCAGGACCAACCTTTTTCAGGGCTACCATCGGCTTAACATGTAAAACGAAGGAATCAAACAATCTGCCCTAATTATAACAGTTATAACCAAAAGGTTGAAAAGGGTATTATAAGCGCTATACTGAAGCAAAATGAAGAAGGTGTTTTTGGTTATATATATATATATATATATATATATATATATATATATATATATATATATATATATATATATATATATATATATATATATATATATATATATATATATATATATATATATGTGACAGCACCATCTTGTCATAGCCATTTTGTCTGTCGTTCTCCACCCTTTTACTACAACCTAGCGATTTGGAAGCCATTTTTTCGTTACCCAGTCAAGATCTAAAAATAGAACATTAGTCATGCCCGCTGACAGAGCAACAGCCAATCAGAGAAGAGAAGCGCTAAGACTGACCGCGCCTGAGTTTGGCCGGTTGAAATCTTCTGTCATTTCAATGCTAGACGCAGAGAGAAGAAGTCGCCAAACCAGAGTTGAAATCTGAAGATGCCTTGAACACGTGAGTTAATTTGGGTAGAAAGTGATAGTGTTAGAAAGAATATAGGAATGTAGGTCTGTCACCTATTTGGTATCATTTTCAACGAAATAGATAGAAAGATGTGTTTCCAAAGGAGATTTCTTCCAGGACATTAGATTTAGTTTTAAAGTTATAAATGAGTGAAAATAATGTGTGGATAGATTTTACTAGTGTTAAGTCAAGATTGCGGCTGTAAGGGTTTAGTAGCAATTACACTGACAAACAACATTTTTCTTTCTTATATAAGAATAAGTGTTCTTAGGTCAGTTTCTTGCGCTGATTTCAAATTTGAAATCCGTTTATCTCTATCACGTCGGGTTCTTAAGATATTTGTGAATAAATATATTTTTGGGAAACCGTTATTTGCTCCGTTTCATTTTTACTATATAACTTATTAAAAATTAATAAAATGCAAAATAATTGTACTTTTTATACTGCTAAAAGATGCATGACATATGTTACGCTACTTCTCAAATAGTTACTGTATTTTGAAATAATTCTGAGTGAAATATGGCTTCTAGAAGTTGTAGAAATTCGGCTGATCTGTTCTGTTACGTGTGCGGATATTTTACCGATCGTGTTCACCAGAAAAAACTTTACAACATTGCTAAAGAAAGCATATGAACTTTATTTCGATTCGAAAGTTGATGATGCAAATAAATCTTGGATGCCAAATGCAGTTTGTTCGACTTGTGCAAATATATTGGCAGGTTGGTTACGAAAATCGCCGAAGCATAAGTCGATGCCTTTTGGAGTGCCAGTAATGTGGCGTGAACCGACAAATCACGCTACTGATTGTTACTTCTGCTTGACAAATATCTATGGTTTCACTTTTAAAACTAGAAAGTCTGTGGTTTATCCAAATATTGAATCGGTTTCGAAACCAGTGCCTCATGATCCAATCACGTGTCCGATCCCAGTTCCACCAGAACAATATCCGTTGGACGTGAATGAACCATCAGAAAGTGATTGTTTACCTGTTTAGAAACTAATTCTGACTCGGATTATATACCGGTGAATGATGGTGTTCACTTAATTAACCATTCAGAACTTTCAGATCTAATACGTGATCTCGCTCTCACCAAAGGACAAGCGGAATTACTCGGTTCGCGACTCAAAGAATGGAATCTTTTAGCGCCTAATACTCCGATATCTAAATTTTGTCATAGACACAGAGAACTTGTTCAATACTTTGAGATGGATGATGACATTTGCTATTGCAAAGATGTAAAAGGTCTAATGGTGCACCTCGGTCATGAGAACATAGTCAACGAATGGCGACTTTTCATCGACTCTTTCAAGACTAGTCTAAAAGCCGTGTTATTGCATAATGGAAATTTATTTTCATCAATTCCAGTAGCCTACTCTGTTCATATGAAAGAAACTTATGACAATATGGCTATACTTTTGGCAAAAATAAAGTACAATGACTACCAATGGCGGATTTGTGGAGACCTAAAGGTCATTGCAATTCTCACGGGCATGCAGAATGGGTATACTAAATTTTGTTGCTTGCTATGTGAATGGGACAGCCGCAACAGACAGGAACATTATGCAAGAAAGGTGGGGCCTATCACGGATCGTATGCAGCTCGGGCATAAAAATGTAATACACGAGCCATTAGTTAACAAAGACAGCATCATTTTACCACCGTTACATATAAAGTTGGGGCTCATGAAGAATTTCGTAAAAGCGTTAGATAAAACGAGCAAAGCTTTCACTTATCTTCGAGAAAAGTTTCCGCAAATTAGCGATGCAAAGATAAAGGAAGGTATCTTTGTAGGACCTCAGATTAGGAAAGTTATTGCAGACAAACAATTCGAGAACTTGTTACATGGTAGTGAACTTCGCGCATGGATGGCATTCAAATCGATCGTCGATAACTTTTTGGGAAATCACAAATCTGTCGACTATGTGCATATTGTTAAGCAGTGCATAGATGCATACAGAATTATGGGCTGTAACATATCCCTCAAAATCCATTTGCTCGATTCGCATCTTGACTTTTTCCCTGACAACCTTGGCGAAGTCAGCGATGAACATGGAGAACGATTCCATCAAGATATCGCCGTAATGGAGTCACGTTATCAAGGACGGTGGAGTGTGACCATGCTTGCCGATTATTGTTGGATGCTTCATCGCGATGTACCACATGCCATTCACCGACGAAAGTCGACTGCAAAGAAATTCAAGCCTACATAACTGTTATACTTCTTGTACAAATGATGTTGTAATACTGTATGCGTTGTTAAAAAACTTCAATTGCGTATTTCTAGAGATCCCGACCTGATAGAGAAAAACGGTTTGCAGATTTAAAAACAGCGCATTAAAATTGACCAGAAAAACATAAAAATGTTAGAGAAAGAAAAAAAAAATTTTTTTTGTTAGCCAGTGTTATTTCATTCATCAGACCGGGCAAGAAAGGCAAATTTAGTAGGAGAGTATTTCATACATGGGACTGGACAGAGATGTTATCTGGGACTGTAATTTAGATAATATTAACTTGTTGGCAAGATGGCAACCGGGGGGCCACGTGTTGATGACTGTGCATAACGAAGGCGCCAGTGAGTCTGCATTAACACTCTTAGTTATCACGTGTTATAGGCCTAGTAATGTTACGTTATTTTATATTGTGTGAATTGACACGTGGGTGATTATATTGTGTGAATTGACACGTGGGTTAATGTAATTTTCTTCAGTAATGGAAGGGACAGTTTAGGTTAAAGTGTATTTCACAATAATTGATCATAATACTACTGTATTTCTTTACTGGGTTACTTTGAGGCTACTGTATATATTTAGTGGGTTACTTTGAGATTAGTTTAATTACATCTTTTGTGTACACAGTTTTGTAGTGCTAAAGTTCCCTTTGAGAAGATGAATCTAGCTTTAGGTATTTAGATTTCTGGTGAGCGCAAGGCCACTCCTTGGTGCGTAAGGCACTTTGAGACAGAGGTGTTTCTCTGTTTGCTGCTTGCAGAACATGGAAACACCAATGCGGCTGGTGTCCATTACAGGCCCACAAGAAGCATTTTTATGCTATTGCAGTGGTTGCTTCGGTAACGATGCGTTTCATATGATGAGATTCCCAGTCTCATCAGTGGTCATATACGACATGCTTGTTGCCAGGCGCACCAGTCGTCACTTACGACATGCTTCAGAGTGCAGAACGAATATTGATGTGGATCGGTTGCGAGAGAGTAGCTTATTCTCATTATTGAGAGTATTCGTTGTACATATATGTGATAGGGTGGGCGAGATAATGATGATGATTATGTTGTGATTGTGATATCACTCTCTTGTCACACTCGCACCGACCCGAACAACAATAAAACTCTTGATTCTAGAGGCAGGGGCTATATTTATTTTTACAGCCCATTCAGTGACAAAGCAAACATTAAACAAATAAACTAGCGAACATAACACCAAACCAAACAAACACCCAACAGTGCCCGATGCTAATGTGCTCAATGCATTTACAGTTTGGCTCTGTCGTCTGTTCTCTCTGGCGGCTGATACTAGGAAAAGGTCCGCTGGTAGCTCGCTATCTCTTTTTATAGGCACTAGGCTAATCACTCACTTTACTGCGCTAGGCGTATTAATCTTGACTACTTAAATATCACACGCGATTATCGCTTAGGAATAGCGAAAACACAAATAAAACCTACAGCTATTTAATATAACACAATTCTACACCACAACTTAATTTAAATGCATTATTATGGCATTTTCATCAATCTTCTACTTCAGATTTTTCACAACCCAGGCTCGCGCCGTCACGTGATCTGACAGTCACGTGGGCCGACCGAAAATATATGGGCGACAAACATGCCTTGAACTGAAGTGGGGGTGGGGCCTCAGGGGTGTCTTCCCGGCCCATCACATATCTCCCTCCTGATTTTGTTGTCGTCCCGACAACATCACCACCTCTGGCGCTTCGATCGTAGCCTCTTAGATCGTTGGTGCTGCGTATGACTCTTTCTCTGCGGCGATGCTTTAGGCTGAGCTTCTGTCATCGGTACAACCCGGCTGGGGACTGTCTTGGTCGACATGTCCCTAGTTGTGCTTTGTCGGGCTGGCAGTTGCTGTGGTCTAGAAGATTCGCCTACTTGTGCCGCGTCGCTGCTGGCTTGTGACATCTGCTTGCCAGTGCATGTAGCTGTCGAATCTGTAGGGGGATCGCTCTTGACGTGTTCTGCACTCATTTTGTGTGGACGGTGGCTTACATTCCCCACAGTCTGCTTTTGATGAGTCTCCTCTGCTGAACCTTGATTTGCACTCCCTCCTATCTGCTTAGGACGGGTTTCCTCCCCTAGACGACGGGTAATTTTCTCGGCGCCCTTAGTGTGACAGTTGTCACGGTCATCTCTTGGCTTGCACCCGGAAGGAAACCTGGTTGTGGTAGCACGTCTCGGGAAAGAGCTCTTTGAGGGACAGGCGGCTATCAAATGTTCAGTTGACTTGCAATGAAAACATCTCTTCGGAAGCGGGCCTTGAGGGCACTTGGCTGCCATGTGGTCTGACAAGTCTCCACAATTGTAGCATCTTATCTTTCTGGGCTTCCTCTGTGCCATGGGTCGCTTTCTGCTGCCCTTACACTCTTGACCGCCAATGCCGCATACATAAATTGCTTCCATGCCCTGGACCGATGGTTTGCTGTCAAACTCTACTCTCTCATTTCTCGCCAGACTCCGGAATCCCTTTCTGAAGATCTTGGTCTGATGTACAAATACATCAATACCTCCATCATCTGGCGTGATGAATCCCCATCCCCTGCGGACACTGTACCACTTGCAAACTCCTTTTCGCCTTGTCGGTGCAGCTGCACTGGTCGGTACTGTCAGCTCACTGCTTTCGTTAACAACAGCTTGACTCTCACATACCAGAACATGCACCTCCTCGTCGTGCTTTGGCTGTTCCCGCGGACACACCTCCTCGTTGTGCTTTGGCTGCTTCCGCGGCTGGCATGGTGCTCTCTTTCTCTGCACCTCCTCTTGTGCTGGCGAACTGGACTCTGACATCTGTGCTATCTGGGATTTTAGGAAGGATAACTCTGCTCTGAGTGCCTCCTCCTCCTTCTTAACTTCTGCACTTGCTATCTGGACCCGTGTCTCAGGCTTTTTACTTCCACCATAAACAGCATATTCCCAAGGGAAATTCCTGTTCACCTCACTGACTTGTGGTTGCTCGCTGTAGGCTTTCGATGCTAATGTGCTCAATGCATTTACAGTTTGGCTCTGTCGTCTGTTCTCTCTGGCGGCTGATACTAGGAAAAGGTCCGCTGGTAGCTCGCTATCTCTTTTTATAGGCACTAGGCTAATCACTCACTTTACTGCGCTAGGCGTATTAATCTTGACTACTTAAATATCACACGCGATTATCGCTTAGGAATAGCGAAAACACAAATAAAACCTACAGCTATTTAATATAACACAATTCTACACCACAACTTAATTTAAATGCATTATTATGGCATTTTCATCAATCTTCTACTTCAGATTTTTCACAACCCAGGCTCGCGCCGTCACGTGATCTGACAGTCACGTGGGCCGACCGAAAATATATGGGCGACAAACATGCCTTGAACTGAAGTGGGGGTGGGGCCTCAGGGGTGTCTTCCCGGCCCATCACATATAGTTGAATATTATTCTATGTCCATTTTATTATTATTTAATTATTGTTATGTGTAGAATAGTTTGTGAGAGCACGTGGGCTCACTTGGAGATATATATTTCTCTTTTAGCTCCTTATGGAGCATGGGGTCACCAATGTGGCTGGCATCCACATGAAGCCCTCACCAAATATTCATATGCTCGTGCAGCAGTGGTTTCGGTAGCAATCTGTGTTACATGGTGAGATTGCCAGCCTCATGCACAACACCATACTAGTCTCACTGGACGACAGGCATGAGTGTGTGTGTGTGTGTGATAGTTGAGTGTGTCAGGTGGCGTGGAAGGCCTGTTTGGCAGGTGAGAGTATCGTTTCTCATTATTTAACTATTATGATTTTAACTAGTCGGTGCTTTGTTTGCTTTCAGGATTAGCAACTGAGCACATGCTGGGTGTTTTGTTTTGTTTGCTTTGTTTTATTTGTTTAATGTTTGCTTCATACGCTTGGTCACTGACTGGGTTGTATGAATAAATACAGCCCCTGCCTTAAGAATCAGTTTTATTGTTGATCGGGTCGGTTGCGAGTGTGCAAGAAAGTGATCACATATCACAACATCATCATCACCATCATCTCGCCCACCCTATCATATATATATATATATATATATATATATATATATATATATATATATATATATATATATATATATATGTGTGTGTGTGTATATATATATATATATATATATATATATATATATATATATATATACTACACTACAAAAACATGGAGAACAACAAAGACAACAACAAAAAAGTTACAGACTTTCATAAATGGGTGCTTGCGTAGAATAGAAGGATTAAAATGGTATGACAAGGTTACCAACGTGGAACTGATGACAAGAACCAGACAAGTGCCAGTGGAACAAGAGATGAGAAGAAGACGATGGCTATGAAAAGGACACTCATTGGGGAAACCTGTTGATAGCATTACAAGGCAGTCCTTGTTCTGGAACCCCCAGGGCAAAAGAGGCAGAGGTAGACCAAGAAGCACATGGAGAAGAGAGCTGGAAACAGAGGTGAAAATGATGAAAAGAACGTGGAAAGAACTTGATGATGGCACGTGAAAGGAGGACTTGGCATGTGTTTGTTGAAGGCCTATGTTCCTTTGGGAGTGGAGGGTTATGATGATGATGATGATGATGATATATATATATATATATATATATATATATATATATATATATATATATATATATATATATATATATATATATATATATATATATATATATATATATATATAATAGAGAAGATAATCAGGTGTATCAGATGATACAAGGATAGAATGCCAGTCAAGAGTTCTGGTCTTAAAAGTAATACTCCAGTCTTAGAAGTAAGCACTGGTGTATAGTTGTCACAGGAATAGTCAGACTGTGAAAATCACTGGCCCAGATTGTAAGAAGTAGTACCAAGATTTAAAGTGTCTCCTCCCCACAACTATCCTATGATAAACTAATGCTAGGGGATAAGTGAAATGACTAAGAACTTTAAACACAAATGGTAAAACGTAAACAAGTCCTCAGGTGCAACTAATGAATCACACTTATATTGATTTTATTTTTCTGCTGTTTTGAAAAGAGTAATAAAACTATTCACACAATATTCACAGATTTAATATTATCTCTGTGTGGGCAAGCGTTAAAGAAATTTTCGTTTCCCAGCTCAAGAGCGCTGGCGGCCGCTGTCTCGAGAGACTGCGCGTGGTGATCCCGGTAACGGGCCCTCCTAGTTCATCGGTTAGCGAGGCAGTAGTTTGGCTCCTGTGTCCGTAAATCGCAGCCCCGGTTGTGATGTGAGCAAGCCGTCGCATCTCCGTATCGTGGCTCGACAACAGTCTCGAAAAAGGCCCAGCTCTCGCAATGAGTTGTGGGCCGGCAGTCAGTAAGCTGGTGTCGTTTTCGGCCCGTCCTGTCTGACTAGGGGAACGTCTTGTCGGCAGGCGGCCAGTGGTTCTTGCAAGAATAAAATCGCCGGGGCCGCCGGGATCCGCTTTGCACAGAGCGCTGTCTCCGTCCCCGCGAGAGCGACGAAATGGTCGAAGAAGACGCACGTCTGTTCGGACAGTTATCTGGTTGATCCTGCCAGTAGTCATATGTTTGTCTCAAAGATTAAGCCATGCATGTCTAAGTTCACACTGTCTCACGGTGAAACCGCGAATGGCTCATTAAATCAGTCGAGGTTCCTTAGATGACACGATGCTACTTGGATAACTGTGGCAATTCTAGAGCTAATACATGCTTACCCCTCAGACCTTCGGATCTCGAGGTGTCTGCGTCCCTTATATGGTCAGCAACGACTGGAAGGGACGCAAAATGTCTGGCATTCCCCCAGACCCTCTGCTCCCGAGGCGTCTGTATCCCTTATATAGTCACAAATGACTATAAGGGAAGATGGATTGGAGGGTAAGTTCCGTATCCTTCTAGTGACAGGCGGTTGCTACTGGTGTCAGACTGTAGCGGCCAGACCGTTCCTCTGACGTCCAGGCCGGGTCTTGCTGCATTTGCAACAGCTCGATCTACAATTGCCCAACCTCGTGCCACCGAAAGATATTTCGGGAGGTACGCTCCTATGGTCAGTAATGACTGGAAGGGAAGATAGACATAGACAATGTTATCTCTTATCTTAGTAACTGCAGGAATGTTCTTTCCTTTTAGAGAAATAGTGTTACAAAACAAAGTCACTTATCAATTGAATCAGTAGTACTGTCCTTTTCAATTCAGGATCTGGAATACTATTCTCTTGGCTAGTAAAGTTAATGAACACTTGCTTTACCGTTACTAGAATTACTGTTCTTATAGTCCTTTGACTTTATCACAAGATTATCATCATCTGACGTGCTACTTGAAATAGATATGATATCTGTTTTAACTGGTGTTTCATATAAGCTTCTTTCAGTTCCTTTATAGAACACTTATCTTGGTTCCCGGATACTGATGACACTGTACTGTCATGGAGTTTATCAGATCTACACACAAATAATATTCATCACATAATAATCCTGTAATAAATGAAATATATACATGATAGTTTTTATAATTCAGCTTACCCTCAAACTTCAGAAATCAACACTGGACATTAATGGCTTGGCAGGCTGCACACATGTGTAGATGGCAAAGGCGTAGTGGCAGACTCTGTTCTGCGTCCAGTCTGTTTCAAAACTTTTTCAGTGTCCCTTGTTCAAATTGCGCTCCCCCTTTTTTATTGGCTAACACGTTCCGATGAGAGAGGATGACGTCACAGGCATGTTATGTCTGCTTAATTTGTTCGCAAGATGAATGAAATTTTGACTTCTGTACGAACTGTTCCATCTCTTCCTTCGTCGTTCTACACTTGTGTCCTTCCGATTCTGTCCATTTAGATCTCGTTAGAACCTGTCAGTGCAGAGCTACCATTCATCTAACTTTCTTATTCGTCCGACCATTTAACATTCTCCCACATTGCTCGAAAAATTATAGTCACCCTATCAACTAACAATTGTATGCTTTCAACCTACCACATCTTCCGTTCCGATACCACTCCAGCCATAATACATATATGTGATTATAGAGGCAATCTCCCAGAATCGAAACATGTAAGTCTTCCTGCTATTCGTCCATTCTGGTCGTTATAACATCATTCAGAAGTTGGAACTAAAACACAGATCACTTTAATAACAAGGTGGCCATATTGTTAGGCATTGTGACCCTTCTCGCTCGCCGTGGCGTGATTGCGTGATATTCATACAGACACCGCCGCTTTTCAGTAATCGATTCTACAACCGTATTGGAGACAAATTTTGCCACAGAAGAGACACCCAAATTCTTACTCAAATCAATCATCATCATCTTAGCTCTTCATCTCCCTAACAAACGTCTGCCAAGTCTTCCTGTCCCGTTCTATCAGCTCAAGACCTTCTTCTTCCCATTCATTTCTGTCTCTAGTTGTCTTCTCTCTCTGTTGTTCCTTGTTCTCCCTCTACCTTTCTTATCCTGGATATTGCAGAATGGGGACTGCCTTGTAATGCTATCAGCAGGTTTTCTCAATGTGTATCCTGTCCATTGCCAGCTTCTTATCAACTCTTGTTCCAATGGCACGTGTCTGGTTTCTGTCATCAGTTCTACATTAGTGACATTGTCATACCAATTCAATTCTTCTATTTTACGTAAGCATCAATTTATGAAAGTCTGTAATTTTGTTGTAATTATTTTTGTTGCTCTCCATGTTTCAAAGCCATACAATATTCAGATCTCTCAATTATTCACAAAGTAATTACTTTACCACAATCAACCCGACATTACATTTACAACTAACCACTGCGTGGTTTCTCTCATTCACTTGTTAAAAAATGTATGCTTTCATAATACGTCAAATGATTGGTTCAGTAATAAGCAGCATTTTTCCAATTTTCCGAATTTATGCTAAGAAACAAGAGTTTCATTTTAGGCTAAATAGTATTGATTGACGTGTACCAAATTTTCCGCACTGATAGCTAACTTTGTGTTATAATATTATTGCCTTAAAAAAAAAAAAATGATTTCCCACAGATTTCAATAAAATGCACTAATAGAACTGCAGAAAACCAGTTTATTTCTGCAGAAAATTATTTCGAACATGTTTGATTTTGCACTAGATGTTACGTGTTTTGAGAACTGATCTAATTTTTTTTTCTTGTTCTCTCCCTAGAAATGGAAGCCACTATTCGATCAGGTAACGAATCACGTGTGTTGCAGTTATATATGTGTGTGTGTGTGTGTGTCTGTGTCTACGTGTTTGCATAATCACACAAACAAATAAACTTATACTGACATTCATCTCAAAGTGCACGCATATACACGCGTATACATTAAGATACCGCAGCGCAAACAGGCAACACTAGACAAATGTAGGACGGTAAATAGAAAGCATTTGGTCCCAAAAAAGTAAGAAGGCATGTAGCGAAAGGTTTTCCTATTATGATAATAGTGGTAGAGCAGAAGTAGAATCTCTCTCCAGAAAGTATGAAGTTCCAGTGCCCGAGAAGTACACTGGTATCACAAGTGAGTTACAGCTGTGAATACTCTGAGCTGGACAATAGATTTAGGCTTCAGAAGTATAAGTTGCTACTTTCGCTATCGTAACCCTATGTGATAATATAATTAAATTTGAAAAGGTAACTCAAAATTTAACAGTTAAAAATTTAACAAGTCAAATGAGTACAATTATCCAGTTTATTATGTACATCTATATATTCTTGTAATGATAAATGGGTGTTGGAAGATGGTAAAATGTATGATTATTTACAGTTACAAATTAAAATAACTAATAGAAAAAGTCTTGGATTTATCTTCCACTGAATTTACAACAAAAGGATTGTCACATTATCTCTTGCCATCTAGTTGTCATCATTAGACAGTCGTTTAGAAACTGCTCACAGGACTTGTTGGATGGATGCAAAGAAACTCAACTTTAGCCACGTCTGCTCGAGGTTCCTCCGACACACTGGAGTACGGAAGACTTTCCTTCAGCCCGCCCTATAACTACGGGGGACTAAGGTGTTGAAGTTTGGTTGACCTCTAGGCTTCAGTGAGCTGGATCAACTTCTTCAAGTCTTTAGTTTCTCGATCAGGAATGATCATAAACATTGATCATAAAAACCTGGAACAAGAAGTAATAGGTGGCCATGTTGTTCCAACAATCTCACCACCAACTACTGTTCATGATGCGACCATGTCTTCAGTGTTTGTATATAAATGAATGAATCATGGTAGTATGTTACAGAGATAGCATGATAAGATAATGTATACTGTGCAGAATTAACAAATTACATGAATAAATCATAGGTTATGATACATGGGTGCGATATAACCTTTGCCTTCCACTTATGGATGTCAAGTCACTTATGTACTTGCTGGTATGTCGTAAGCTTCCAGGCAAGAACTAGCCATGATATATGTGGCTAACCAATTAATGGTTATGCTTCCTGACAATGCCGGTGAAGGTTATCTCTGGTTAGCGTCATTCTCTTTTTTATTATATCTGATACAGATCAGACAATCAGAAATAAAATCTGAAATAAAATGATATTATTCATACATATATCTTTAATAAACTTACATACCCTCTTAGGATCTATAAGCTCACGGTGAGATTATTTTGGTTGAAGTTAATCTGCCCTGCATGCAGCGTGAAAAAAATAACTTTTCTTGCAGATACTGTCTTCCAGTTTCTCACTTTGGCTTCTGGATTTGGTGTGTGTGATTTTCAACGCGTCCCTCTGTCCTTATATTTCAGTCTCTCGCGCGTACGAGAAAGCACCTCTAAAAGTCCCAAAAGATTTTCGTTTCATCTCCTGGTTTGAGGCTATTTGAAGCAATCTGTGTTTTTCCTGTACTTGTTTTTTTCTTCTGTTCACTACACACTTATATTCTTCCGTCCTTTCTATGTATCATTTCTTTTTCCCCATATGAGGCTTTCATTACATATAAGTTTTATACAAATCCGTTGAGGCTTGTTAGTGTAATAAATTTTTAAAGATTATTAGCTAACTTTTAGCCGATGTGATGAAGGTGAAAAATATTAATTATCTTTAAAACTATTTATATTTGAATAATATCCTTTTGGATATAATTCCTAGTCTATCTCCTTTGTTGAATTATTTTTATTTAATATTATTCCAACCGGGCGTTCTCCGGTAGTTAATAATTTAATATCCAGTAAATGCAAACTTTGAAAGTCCGCCATTCATTCTTATTAGCTATTTCATCATTCTTCGGTAATACTGTATGGCTTTTAACTGTAAGTCACATTTCCCGTCTACTACAAACTTCAAAGAAAGACCGCCGCGCTGACCTTGCGCTGGTGTGTGTGTGTGGGAGTCGCGCTACACGTTTTTTTTTCCACAACAAAGCAAGAGGAACCAAATTTCGCTACAAGGCACAACTAAAAACCGTCAGCTGGGAGAAACTAACCGATAAGGGTAAACATATGATGAGGTGGGTCGAGCACTACTCTGAGCTTTACGCTAGAGAAAATACCGTAACCCCTGCAGCCTTTGACGCTGTCAAATTTCTGCAAACTATGGAGGAGCTGGATGCTGAACCGTCATTGGAAGAACTCAGCTAGTCCATTGATAACTTGGCCTCTGGCAAAGCACCGGGTAGCGACGGGACTCCTCCCGATTCAATCAAATACTGAAAGAACTCACTATTGCATCCCCTGCATATGGTGCTGTGCCAGGGTTGGGAAGAGACAACTATCCCTCAAGACATGCGAGAAATCACGATTGTAACACTATCTAAAAATACAGGAGACAGAAATGATTGCAATTACAGAGACATCTCTCTTCTTAGTATTGTTGGGAAGGTTTTTGCCAGTCATCTTAATGCGACTACACAAGTTAGCTGAGCGCATATATCCAGTGTCGCAGTGTGAATTCCGATCTGGTAGATCGACAATAGACATATTTTCTCTGTGCCAACTTCAGGAAAAATCAGGAGAAACAGGCCTTTATATATCGCCTTTATAGACTTCACAAAGACATTTGACCTGGTTAGCAGGGGTGTACTCTTGAAAATCCTCCTGAAAATAGGCTGTCCCACTGAATTGCTGGAAACTATAAAGGCATTCCATGAAGACATGAGAGGGACAATCCATGAAAGGGACAGTCCAATATGCTGGAAGCACATCACAGCCCTTTGACATACGCCCTCTTCAGGATCTTCTTTGCCTTAATCTTGAAACATGCATTCAGAGATCCAACCGAAGGAATATGCCTTCACACTAAGGCAGATGGCCGACTGTTTAACCTCGCAAGGCTGAAAGCAAAAAAAAACAAAAATGAGAAAGGTCATTATAAGAGACTTGTTATTCGCTGATGACGATGCAGTCGTCACTCAAAGCCAAAAGAAGCTTCAGAGTTTGATGAATCACTTCACCCAAGCATGCAAGGACTTTGGCCTCACAATAAGTCTAAAGAAAACAAATGTCTGGGTCAGGATGTATATGTTGCACCAGTTATCACTATCGATAACTATGAATTAGCAGTGGTGCACCGATTCACATACCTAGGGTCTACCATCAACGACACACTCTCTCTGGACACAGAGATTGACAGCCGCATTGGCAAAGCTGCAGCAACCTTTGCCAGCTTCACAACGCGTGTTTGGGGAAACTCCAAACTCACAACGAAGACCAAAGCTGCTGTATTTAACGCTTGTGTCACCAGCGTACTTCTATACGGCAGCGAGAGATGAACAACCTGTGCTAAGCAAGAGAGAGGGCTGAATACCTCCATCTACAGTGTCTACGCCACAACCTCGGTGTTTCGTAGAAGGATGGAATGACAGGTGTCGAGGTGTTGTCACGTACTGGGCTTCAAAGCATGTATACACTGCTTAGACAGCGCAGACTACGCTGGCTTGGCCATGTTCGCCGCATGGAAGATGGTCGCATCCCGAAAAATATTTTCTACAGACAACTGGCAGATAGCAAAAGAACAGTTGAGTGACCACAGCTGAGGTTCAAAGATGTGTGCAAGAGATACATGAGGGCACTGGACATTAATTCAGCAGCCTGTGAGGATGAAGCTGCCGATCGCACCAAGAGGCGATGCTCTCTACGGTGCCACCTGAGATTGGAAGAAGGGAGATTCTCGCGGCAGGCAAAAGAGAGGAGAAAACGTAGAAAGGAACACTAGGAAAATAAGTTTTTTCAACCAAGCGTGATAAGATTTAGATGCTTCACCTTCAGGGAAGTACCTAGGTTTTATTTATTAATTAATTTATTTGTTTATATTTATTTTTATATTCTTTTAAGTTCTTATGTCTCCTATCTAGCCTTCACTTTCTTTCTTTTCCTGACGAAGGCCTTGTGGCCGTAACGTAGACTACTTTCTTTGTCTTTTGTCCTCGTAAGACGAATCACCTTTTTTCGATTTTTTTTCAAACCCATCCATAGGAAAATAAGGGAGCTGTAACCTTAGGGGCGCACTACCATAGTTATGACTGAAAGGGCTATGATTACACTGGCTAACAAAAAAAAATTTTTTTTTCTTTCTCTAACATTTCTATGTTTTTCTGGTCAATTTTAATGCGCTGTTTTTAAATCTGCAAACCGTTTTTCTCTATCAGGTCGGGATCTCTAGAAATACGCAATTGAAGTTTTTTAACAGCGCATACAGTATTACAACATCATTCGTACAAGAAGTATAACAGTTATGTAGGCTTGAATTTCTTTGCAGTCGACTTTCGTCGGTGAATGGCATGTTGTACATCGCGATGAAGCATCCAACAATAATCGGCAAGCATGGTCACACTCCACCGTCCTTGATAACGTGACTCCATTACGGCGATATCTTGATGGAATCGTTCTCCGTGTTCATAGCTTACTTCACCAAGGTTGTCAGGGAAAAAGTCAAGATGCGAATCGAGCAAATGGATTTTGAGGGACATGTTACAGTCCATAATTCTGTATGCATCTATGCACTGCTTAACAATATGCACATAGTCGACAGATTTGTGATTTCCCAGAAAGTTATCGACGATCGATTTGAATGCCATCCATGCGCGAAGTTCACTACCATGTAACAAGTTCTCGAATTGTTTGTCTGCAATAACTTTCCTAATCTGAGGTCCTACAAAGATACCTTCCTTTATCTTTGCATCGCTAACTTGCGGAAACTTTTCTCGAAGATAAGTGAAAGCTTTGCTCGTTTTATCTAACGCTTTTACGAAATTCTTCATGAGCCCCAACTTTATATGTAACGGTGATAAAATGATGCTGTCTTTGTTAACTAATGGCTCGTGTATTACATTTTTATGCCCGAACTGCATACGATCCCTGATAGACTAAACATTTCTTGCATAATGTTCCTGTCTGTTGCGGCTGTCCCATTCACATAGGAAGCAACAAAATTTAATATACCCAGTCTGCATGCCCGTGAGAATTGCAATGACCTTTAGGTCTCCACAAATCCGCCATTGGTAGTCATTGTACTTTATTTTTGTCAAAAGTATAGCCATATTGTCATAAGTTTCTTTCATATGAACAGAGTAGGCGACTGGAATTGATGAAAATAAATTTCCGTTATGCAATAACACGGCTTTTAGACTAGTCTTGGAAGAGTCGATGAAAAGTCGCCATTCGTTGACTATGTGCTCATGACCGAGGTGCACCATTAGACCGTTTACATCTTTGCAATAGCAAATGTCATCAAAGTATTGAACAAGTTCTCTGTGTCTATGACGAAATTTAGATATCGGAGTATTGGGCGCTAAAGATTCCATTCTTTGAGTCGCGAACCGAGTAATTCCGCTTGTCCTTTGGTAAGAGTGAGATCACGTATTAGATCTGAAAGTTCTGAATGGTTAATTAAGTGAACACCATCATTCACCGGTATATAATCCCAGTCAGAATTAGTTTCTAAAGCAGGTAAACTATCACTTTCTGATGGTTCATTCACGTCCAACGGATATTGTTCTGGTGGAACTGGGATCGGACACGTGATTGGATCATGAGGCACTGGTTTCGAAACCGATTCAATATTTGGATAAACCACAGACTTTCTAGTTTTAAAAGTGAAACCATGGATATTTGTCAAGCAGAAGTAACAATCAGTAGCGTGATTTGTCGGTTCACGCCATATTACTGGCACTCCAAATGGCATCGACTTATGCTTCGGCGATTTTCGTAACCAACCTGCCAATGTATTTGCACAAGTCGAACAAACTGCATTTGGCTTCCAAGATTTATTTGCATCATCAACTTTCGAATCGAAATAAAGTTCATATGCTTTCTTTAGTAATGGTGTAAAGTTTTTCTGGTGAACACGATCGGTAAAATACCCGCACACGTAACAGAACAGATCAGCCGAATTTCTACAACTTCTAGAAGCCATATTTCGCTCAGAATTATTTCAAAATACAGTAACTATTTGAGAAGTAGCGTAACATATGTCATGCATCTTTTAGCAGTATAAAAAGTACAATTATTTTGCATTTTATTAATTTTTAATAAGTTATATAGTAAAAATGAAACGGAGCAAAGAACGGTTTTCCAAAAATATATTTATTCACAAATATCTTAAGAACCCGATGTGATAGAGATAAACGGATTTCAAATTTGAAATCAGCGCAAGAAACTGACCTAAGAACACTTATTCTTATATAAGAAAGAAAAATGTTGTTTGTCAGTGTTATTATTATTTTTATTATTATTATATAAAGCTACAGGCATATATACCCAAATGCAGCCATACTTAGATCATACATCCATACATACATTAGTATACAAGTAGATACGTGCAGTGACGCATACAAACAAGCATAAATGCAATCATACATACATGTGTATACATGTAGGTACATCTACTAGTATGTACAAATGCATGCATGCATACAATCATACATACGTGCATGTAGCGTGAGGTTTTTATTGGCTCTAGGATCAGTATAGTACTGACAATACAGAAGTAGAATTTCTGCAGAAAAATGGTGAAGTCCCAGTGTATGAGAGAACTACTGGTATCACAAATTAGTTACGGCTGTGAATGATCTGATCTCGAAAAATTAGTAGAGAGGAGACAGTCATAAAATGCCACCCCGCTGTGTAACTAACTGTGATATTAAAAAAAAACAAGGAAACAGATTTCACTTAACAATTATAAAACTGACAAGTCGTTCAAATACAATTTCCTTATTATTTATTTAGTATATACACTATCTACTCTTGTGCTGAAGGGTGGATGTTGGAAGATGGAATGTAATGGATTTGTAAGTTTACAAATGATTTCCAATTATAGGAACAAAAATTATATCAGCTGTGCTGTTACTCAATTATAGTAAATGTATCAGCGGTGCTGTTAATTAAGTATATAAAATTGATCAGCTATGCTGTTAACCTTGTCTCTTACCACGCTAAATCACTTTTTCTTCCTTGACCGTTAAATGCTCACAATTGCCGACGGAAATGGTACTAATGTGTACTCATCTCTCAAAAGTTCTGTCCTTCTTAGTTTGATTCACACAACACGTGCTGAGGATCGTTCCTTTAGCCCACCCAAGACTGAGGGGGGACTAAGGATGTAGCTCCGGTACAATCACTGTGCTCCTGCGAAGTTCCAGGCAGCTGGATTGACTCGAACATACGACCTCAGGTTGGATGACACGAATAAAACATGTAACCAGTAAAAATAGGGGCTAATTTCTGTCATCAAGCCCACTTATTTCTAGTGTATATGAGATGAGCGTGTGTCTCAGGTGTCTGCAAGTAGGACATGGCTCAGTATGATTTAGCAATAGCGAGACAAGACATGTGTCTACTTGCAAAACATTCTTTCTGATAAATTAATACATGAATACATCCAATAATATAAATTCAATACATGAATACATCCAATAATATAAATTCAATACATGAATACATCCAATAATCTGTACACCTTGGTGTGATACAACCGTTTCCTTCCCCCTGTAATATACCAGGCCCTCTCTGACAAGTGATATACTGGCTGGTTCTGATACATTCATAGTAAAACAAAAACTAGTCATTTTAAATATATACAGACGTAAGCTATTTTCTGTTTCAGATTGGAGTTATATGAGACAAGGACTGTTTGGTTATATTTCAGGTTGGAGTTATATGAGACAATAGATTGGAGTTATATGAGACAATAGATTGGAGTAATATGAGTCCTAACAAGGACTGTTTTGGTTATATTTCAGTTGGTTTTATATGAGACAATAGATTGGAGTTATATGAGACAATAGATTGGAGTTATATGAGTCCTAACAAGGACTGTTTTGGTTATATTTCAGTTGGTTTTCGTCTTCATCAATCATATCAGGAAATACAATCATTATACCTAATTCCCCAAGATACAATCAGTAACCTGATACATTCATAGTGAAACAATTTATATTAAATATATACAGGTGTAGGTAGTATAAATGACACACAACAAATACAAACATTAGATATCTGCTGTAGGCCTATTCTCCTACAAGTTTCTAGTAAGTATACTTACCCTCTAAGATTTATACAAGCCAGATTTTGACTCGACTAGTGAAGCAAGTCTGCCCGGTCAATGCAGGTGAGCAATAAAGCAGACATGACAGCTTTCTCTTCCCCAGTATGTAGTCTAGCTGGCTTCGTGTTGGTGTGTGTGATTTTGAATAAAACTCGCCCGTATATATAGGTAAATGCAGGCAACTTTTACTGCTTAAGGAATGCTTTTGATTGGTTCTTGGCGTGGCAAGCTGATTGGTTATATGCGGTTTGGTACAATCCGTGGCCGAGACCGAGTCCCGAAAAACAGGGCTAATGCCTAATTTTATTCTGTCTGCCGCCATATTGGGAGAACAAGATGGCCGTGACCGAGACCGAGTCCCGAAAAACAGGGCTTATGTCTAATTTATTCTGGCTCAGAGACTGGTGAACGATGCTCGTTGATTGGCTGGGCATATTTGTATCTCGACATAGTGTATTAACTAAGAAGTGGGTTTACACACGCGTTTTACGACAGTGCATGTCATGCCGGAGCATACATCAAGATACATACATATATTCCCTGGTATCCATAAATACAGGGTAGGCCAGTGAATCGGCGATTTTAAAAACATCACGAATAATCACCACATACAATTAATTAGTCCTGATATGTATGGACGGAAAGTAGACATCAAAGCATTTTGTGTAATCAATTAACTGTCGGAAAGTAATATTTTGAAGACGACCTCCATTTCGCTGTAGACTCTTGGTCAATCTGATGCGTAGGTTAGCCATCACTCTTAGCAACAATGTCCACAGGAATTTGAGCAATCTCTTTCTGGATTCGATGTTTTAACTCCTGAATTGTGCGTGGTGCTGGTGCACTGAAGGCTTTTGATTTTCAAATACCCCCAGAGAAAGAAATCGCACGGAGACTTTTTTCCAGCTAACAGCAACAATGAGGAGGTTTTGGGTGGGTTGTCACAGAGATAAATGAGGCCCAGAAGGGAGCCATGAGCAAAAAAAAGGTTGAGAACCCCTGATGTAGAGTATATTTAACACTTGATGACTTTCATTTTTAATATCTGAGTTATTTTGTTTGGATGCTAATATCTGAGTTATTTTGTTTGGATGCTAATATCTGAGTTATTTTGTTTGGATGCTAATATCTGAGTTATTTTGTTTGGATGCTAATATCTGTCTGATTCTATAGAATGTTGTTGTGACCATCCTTGTTCTTGTCTTGATTTATGTTTCACGCCTGTCAGCCTCTGACCTTATTGTGCGCAAGATACGATAATTTTTCGCTTATTCTATTATCTTCGCATTGATTGTTACTGTTAAAACTAATGTATACCTGTCACAAAAAGTAGGGGATATTGAATTTAAAAGTTATCCAAAGACAATATATTTCAAATTAGTTCATTTATTCCTTCGTACAAGTAAACTTGAGCATCATAACAAGACATTTGCGGTATAAGAAGTGTTATGGCTTTACTCACATGATTTTAGTCGCACTGGCAACCAAGGCGGGGTAGGTACTTCATTTTCACAAAAATATTCCAATATTTCTAAAAACGTGTAGGGCCCCCGTTTGCCGCTAAACATGCAATGCAACGACGACTCATACTGCAAATAAGCCTTCTGATGTTGTCTTGAGGAATTCTCTGCCACTCCTGCTGAAGGGCCTGGGCTAACTGCTGAAGAGTCTGTGGAGCAGCTGGACGTTGTTGGACGCGTCTATTCAGGAGGTCCCACAAATGCTCAATAGGAGACAGGTCGGTGGACATCGGCGGCCACGGTAACGTTCGGATATGCTGCATCTGAAGGTGATCTTGGACGACACGAGCACGGTGAGGACGTGCATTGTCATCCTGGAAGATGAAATCTGGTCCGTGCCGTTGAGCAAATGGCACAACGATAGGCTCGATGATGTTGTCACGGTAGTAGAGCCCTGTGATATTGACCTGGCATATGTGAAGGTCGGTCCTGTCATTCATACAGATGCGTGCCCACACCATTACACTGCCACCTCCATAACGGTTGTGTGCAACAGTTGCAGGAGGCATATAACGTTCATCTCGCCGTCGCCAGACACGAATTCGACGATCACGAAACTCCAAAACGAAACGGGACTGATCAGAAAACATCACTGATGCCCACTGTTGATTGGTCCACCGATGATGACGTTGGCACCAATCCATTCTTGCTCGCCTGTGTTGTGGTAACATGGGCAAAGCTACAAACAGTCTGCGTGAGGTCAGTTGCACTTGGTGTAAACGGTTTTGTACTGTCTGAGTTGAGACCCGGATCCCAGTGATCTGTTGAAGGTGTTGCTGAAGTTGAGTAGCATTTGGAGTCCGAGTTCTGAGGGCCTGAGTAACAAGAAGTTGATCTTGGCGGCGTGTAGTGACGCTTGGGCGGCCAGTCCGAGGCAGATCAGCCACTGTACGGAAATGTTGATACCTGTTCCACAGTCTGCTGACAACTGACTGTGAAACACTGAGGTTCCGAGCAACGTCCACTTGCCGACTTCCGGTTTGCAACATGCCTATGCCTATCCATCTCTGCTGTTCTGTCAAACGTTCCATGACGAAGAAAAGAAATTGTATCTGTTGCAGAGTCTTTTTATACCTGTCCATGGTGAGTAGTGTTCATCAAACCCGAGATACACGCATTTTTGTGAAAAAAAATAATGTGTAAACTTTACGGATGGGCCCCACCTCTGTTCTTGGGATTGGCTTACTTATCACGAGTCACCAGGTCAACATGATATTGCACGTGAGAGTGGAGAAGAGCGTGCTCGATATGTCCATACAACCATTAAATTACGAAATCCACTCTTTTGTAAAATAATACATACCATCTTAAAATATCCCCTACTTTTTGTGACAGGTATATATGAAACAAACGTCGCAATGAAGGGAATTAACTGCTAATTTGTAACATAAATGATAACGACGTTAACATTAAGTTCAGCGTGAGATCCAGCCTGTTCAAAACATGAAATTAAAGCGGACATGAATTTTAGTTTCTCTTGTGTAACTCCAATTCTCGGTTTTATTCTTTTATGTATTATCTCTAAAAATTGAAAAGAAATATGAAACTTATTAGGAAAATATCAAATGGCAGTAACTGCTCTACATTCATCTCAAGGAAGTCCAATAGATGCAAGGGAGGATGTGAAAATTAAAAACATAGTAAGTCACTTGTCATTCACAAAGTAGATCAGGTGTCATTTGAAACTTTATTTTTATAAAATTTTAAAAATATTGTTACTATTTCAATTGTTATTTTTTGCACGACAATCACGGCTTCAGATTAAGGATTCATTTGTCCAAAACTTAAAATTAAAACGTATACATGTATATTAAAATACATTATCGGTAACGCTGTGTGATATCAATGTTCTGTTTATTTATTCCTGAAACAGTACGACCCATACCGACGGGGGGAAATATCTATAGAGGATTTCATGTTTCTCCTAAGGCATCCTCAAATCAGGGCCGAACTGGACCCGCACACGTTAACGGTCCTGGAGATCAAAGCCGCAGACCCACAACGACGGTCTGTTAGCTACCAGGAGTTTGTCAATATGGTATGTACAAATACAATGTTGTTTTATCGCCGTGTTTCTTCATTACATCCTTCTTAACTAACTGACGGACTGACTGGCTGCCTGCCTGCCTGGCTGGGTGATTGACTGCCTGGCTGACTGGGTGGGTGGGTGCGTGCGTGCGGCTAGCTTTACTTCATCTGAGCTTTCCACGTCAATCGGTGATCAGAAGTAATAACTGGGTCAGTGGTTCCCAACCAGGGTTCCGCAGTTTTTGAAAACTCACGTTGTGGGTTCTATCATAATAAAATCTTCGGAAACGATGACCTAAACAGTTGGGTTCTCTTCCAGACCAGGGTTTCTTTTTTGTCTACTGTTTGACCCCTTTGATTATCCGATGAAGGCTATGGACCCTTTTGACTGTCCGATGAAGGTGATGGACCCCTTTGATTGTCTGATGAAGGTGATGGACCCCTTTGATTGTCCGATGAAGGTGATGGACCTCTTTGATTGTCTGATGAAGGTGATGGACCCCTTTGATTGTCCGATGAAGGTGATGGACCCCTTTGATTGTCTGATGAAGGTGATGGACCCCTTTGATTGTCTGATGAAGGTGATGGACCCCTTTGATTGTCCGATGAAGGTGATGGACCCCTTTGATTGTCTGATGAAGGTGATGGACCCCTTTGATTGTCTGATGAAGGTGATGAACCCCTTTGATTGTCCGATGAAGGCTATGGACCCCTGTGACAAAACGTCTGAACATGCTCATTTGTGTGATCTCTCACACCTTCAGCCCTCCGGCAGTATCCTTTCTTTTTCTTCTTTTTTCTCACTCATCGCTTTTATTTGGCATAAATCATGCCTTTTCATTTGTATTTTCACTATTTTTCTCTATGCTGGACATAGCATGGTGAAGTCTCTAACACGCCACTCCCATATGGCAGTATTTGCTACGGGAGTAATTCTTATCTTATTGTGTCGCATTCACGCTTCACGAAGATGTGTTAAGTTACGCCAGGTTATTAGACGGTCAGCGACAGTATTTTATCACAATATCGGTCTGACCATCTTTTCAAGCGACGAGGCATGTTTATCTAAGGAGTGTTGAATAGAACCAGATTTGTTTGTCTGGCGAAACACATGATAACCCGAGCATGCAAGCGCTTCTGGGTCATCCCTGCTACACCAACATTACCGTCTGTGTGACAGCTGTGGGCAGACAAGTGATATAATCGCTTCCGGCCGCTTGGCAAAAAGTAATCATGGATTTATTACATTTTAGACAATACGAGTCTACAAATGTGTTGGTGAGAGTGTATGCAAGATATCATATTCTTTTCAGTGTAGGAAATATTTGGAAAGTGCCACACTCGACCTGTTTGAAATGACTGGATCTTTCTGATTAGATTCATAACATCATCGGAGGGAAAATAGGCTGACAATTTCACAGTTTTTCTTTCTCTGTGATTTGCACGCTCGCCAAGACAGCATCAGACCTTCGCCAGAGTGAAGAACTAGATTTATAATTCCTAATTGTTATCCGGACCTGTTATTGGAGAACTAGATAAGCACAGGAAATCTCTTTAAAATTTTAATAAGGAACACCGGGACGGAAACTGAAGAAACACGGAGTCAGAAGGGGCAATCTATTGTGAAATTAAAAGAAATCCCAGACACGTGTAAGAGAAAGATTCGTCTCTTTTATTCATCTGTGCGACAAGTCTGTAGCCAGGATTGGCGTAAGTTGTGATTTACATTTCATATTTTATTACTAACATGTAAACTAACATATATATGTATATAGTACCATGTGAATTTTATTGTGTGAAACTCGCTATTGGATGTCAAAGTCATTTGAGGCTGGCAACCTCAGCGTATAGAATGATGATTCATGAACCACTACTGCACTGGCTGGTGATTGCTTTATTGATAGTTTCGTAAAGAGAACTAAAAGCATAAAGTAGTTCCAGGTTCCCTATGGAGCAGGGAGGGAAAGATGAAAGAAATGATGTACATTCTAAGAACATAGACTGACATTTTCAAAGTAGTATAAATGTCCCTATAAACATATTCACTTTAAAATTAATGTAAGTTTTCAAGCTTCAAACCAGCGTAAATGTCTATGTGAAAATATTCATTTTAAATTAATAGAAGTTTCAAACTTGTCCACAAGTGTAAATGTAAAAGAAACATAAATGAATTTATATTGTGAACACTTTTCAAACAGCGGAGATGTAAATGTAAAACATATATCTGTACGTTTAGCGTTTTCATTTAAATGTAATGTAAAGCTAAAGCTATTCCGTTTAAATGTAAAGGAAGATTTATCCTTAGGGATTAAATTTAATTCTCATTGAGGGTAAATTCTGAAATGGGATGGTAGAATAGAAAAGGAAGGGGGGGGGCGGGGGGGGGGGGGGGGGGGGACGTAAATGTGTCGGAAAAACGCCATACTCAGAAGGGCGTTTTGTTTCTATTTCTATTACCAGTGTTTGGTGGTACCAGCAGAAAGGACCATTTCTGGCACAAGCAGGGACAAGCGGTTTATGCATTAAGACGGCAGACCAGCCTTGAAGACTCTCCTAGACTTTCCTGGGAAACGAGCTTCACCCTATAAACTTTGACCAGAGACGAGCGAGAGCAGAGTGAAAGGAACTGACCCAGCGGGAGAAGAAACTAACAGTGGCAGCTAATTGCAAATATTCGCTGCCAAAATTGACCTCCTTTATTCAGTTAAATCCCAATCAAGTGATGAAACTTTTCCATAACTATTCAATTTATTTTGCAACTGTTAAAACTTAAAGTGATTATTACATTTTGTTAATTGTAATGTTACAAATTTAACATCGATTTAATCCTTTTAAATGTACTACATGTTTGTCTCAGTCAAAGTTACTAAACACACTCTAAACAGAGCTATATTATAATAATAATTCCACTGATTAACTCAGGGGTGGGGGCTTAACAAGCTAGAATAACCATTGCTTACGTTCTTCATAAAAGTGTCGGCAGATTACAGAATTAACGTGCTCAGCGACAGCCAGCATTGTTTTCGCTTATCTGAATATCTTATGAAGACTCCCTTGTGATAGAAGCTTTAGTACTCTTCTATCGACAATTCTGCCAAGAGTAATCTTGTGTAAAGATAGACTCCATTGAAGCCTATAATAGATACTCTTGAGTTTTGGCCACTGTTGGACCACTACTGCAAAGCAGGGGAGGCAATACCGTCTCAACCCCTTTGATTGTCCGATGAAGATGATGGACCCCTTTGATTGTCCGATGATGGCAGCGGACCTCTTCTTGTGACACAAAAATCTACATAAAGGCATAATAAATAAATAAAAACTTTACATTTCAAATTTTAGATTAAGCACACGGGCCCCCTAGAACCCATTCATGGGTCCCCAATGGTCAGTGGACCCACAGGTTAAGAAACCACGTTCTAGAGGCACGTTGTTTGTCTCTGAGCACTGGTTTGACGTTCTAGAGGCACGTTGTTTGTCGCTGAGCACTGGTTTGACGTTCTAGACGCACGTTGTTTGTCGCTGAGCACTAGTTTGACGTTCTAGACGCACGTTGTTTGTCGCTGAGGACTAGTTTGACGTTCTAGACGCACGTTGTTTGTCGCTGAGCACTTGTTTGACGTTCTAGACGCACGTTGTTTGTCGCTGAGCACTAGTTTGACGTTCTAGTGGCACGTTGTTTGTCACTGAGCACTAGTTTGACGTTCTAGAGGCACGTTGTTTGTCGCTGAGCACTGGTTTGACGTTCTAGACGCACCTTGTTTGTCGCTGAGCACTGGTTTGACGTTCTAGACGCACGTGATTTTTCGCTGAGCACTGGTTTGACGTTCTAGAGGCACCTTGTTTGTCGCTGAGCACTTGTTTGGAGCACTGTCGTTTATTTGAAAGGGAGAGCACGGTGGATGTGGGTTTTTTTTTTCCTTGATTGACCTTGGTTATCCGTGTTCTGAACCCACACCTCTTACGATGACAGGGCTTGTTGTATTCTAGTACTTCACTAATCTTTACTATTCAGTTCCCTGAGGAGTACAGACCTTCAACAAATTCATAATAATCCCTGTCCTGTGCCACCCGTTCAAGGTCTCCTTATGTCTTCTTTATCTCTTTCATGTATGTCTCATAATCCATTCTCCGTGTGTTTTTCAGACTCTTTTTATTTCTCTTGATGGGTAAAATGTATGTGAGAATAAATAAAATCAGTATAAAAGACGAGAGAAAGGAAGGGCAGAATGTCAGACGGGCCTGCGTGCCCAATTCTCAACCCTTTGAAAATAAAGTTCGTTCGTTCGTTCGTTCATTCTCTTTAACGAGGGATCCCACAGCAAAGACTGCCTTGTAATGATATCAGCCGGTTTCTCCTCTCCTTTTCCCCACGGATTTTAGGTTCTCTACTTCAGTACATCATTCGAAGATCTCCTGCCTTGTGTTTTCATCCCCTCACCCCTTCTATTTTCCCCTCCACATTTCGGGTTGATGGCATGTTTATGTACACGTGAATTACATCGAAACTACAGAGTTCAGTGATTATGTTGATTTGTGTGGTATTATATTTGCCTTGTTTTTAAAATATTGCATAATTTCCAGCTTGCAGTAACAAATATATCTTCCGAACATCAGTTCTTAATATGTCTTTGATGTTCTGTCACCGCCTGACCGTGTATCAGCCATTATATATTGAATTTATTGATCGAAATATTTGTTTCTTAGTACAGTACTATGCAGGTCAGGATTTGAGGATTTTTCAAGGTGGTGCGAGACCTCGTCAAGGCGCTCTCCCCCACTCCCCCCCCCCCCCCCCCCCCTTAAAAAAAAATATTATGCAGTTCTGAATGTACTCTTACAAGACTCATTTTCATGGTATTGAATTGGATCACTCTGTAATTTTCGGAAATGATATTTACTGTAGCACTTTTTACAAACATAATACACTGATGTTTTTAAAATCTTATTGTTGGTTTTTCCCCCTTTATCCATGGTGAATTACAGATTACAAAGAGCTGGTTTTGAAAAAGGAAACAATATTGACGTATTTTCACGAAAAGCTGAGCGAATTTTTTTTCAATGTTCGTTACATTACGTTCCACTTCGACAATTACTAATATGGGGATTACGCCATCAACTTTGTAAAGATCATCAATACATTATTAACAGCTGCTGGAGAAGGATTTTGAGTTTAATTTTGTGTACTGCCATTGCTGTGATGACCAAGTGTGCTGTTTATCGCTGTTGAGTATACTATGTATCGCTGTACACTTGGTAATACAACATCGCGGTCATACAACTTAAAGAAATAAGGTACCTGGATTAGAAAACGGTGCAGGAGGAGATAGACCTTGAGGGTGTCAGATATCTTATTTAAAGTAACACTCTTTGACAACACACCAGGTCGCACTATGAGCACTAAATCAGAAATCATAACTAACCCTACCTGCCACGCGTTATAGCACCATCAGCATATTAAATAAAATAGTAGGAAATCGTCATCATTGCCCGACCCACAGTAAGTGACTGTGATGATGTCACCATGATACAACGTTAAAATATCTCCAAAATTAACGATGAAATGTAGGGTTAGCACCATCAGCATATTAAAAAATAATGTCATCATTGCCCGACCCACAGTAAACTGTGATGATACTGGACGACATGCGTGCTAGGAGACATGCTCGCCCATGCCAGCCCTTCCCACCGCCATTTAAAACTAACGAGTTAGAAGTGCAGACGAAACGTTTACCCTTTGTAGACGGGAGAGAACGGAGGACACAAAAAAAGGAAAAATATGACTGAACACGTGTTTGAAGTTCGAACGGCAAAAAGACGCAAGTGGGGGTGAAAGAAAAAAAATTCACGTCCCCGAGTTGACATAAAGTAAGGAAATGGACAAGAAACGGACATTAGCTCTTGATCGAGACAGTCATTTCTTGGGCGTGTTTCGATACTTGGTCTTTATTTGAATGCCGCGGCAAAACACATGAGGGGAGGTTCTCGAACAAATTTCAAAATTTAAACTTGAGAAAAAATATGTTTTTTCTTAATAATAAAGTTATGAAAATAAAACCTAGCTAGTTTGATAGCCCATCTTGAGCAGAGAAATAATATGCTTTCATTTATACAGACGGATAGATAATAAAGAAGATATTGACAAAAGACTGTATTGTTCATATCATACAAGCGACTGCACTGTTAACCAATGTCAATAAACGTTACCAAAATCTTGGCCTTGAGTCTGCAAACGTAAAAATCGAGCTGTAATTAAAGAGAGGGAATGTGGTGGAGAATTGTAGCTAAAAATAACTTAGGCAGCAGATTCGTGTAGGAAATGCATGTAAAACCAAGTGTGTTTTTATGAAAAAAACAAGTAGAGACAGACGGACTAACAGACCGTAATACATACTTGACTGAGATTTGACTGAAGTGACTTTTGGTTGAAGATTTGAAAGCAAGGGGGGAAGTCGGCGATTGGTCAACGCATTTTATAGTAGCGGGATAGAGAGGTGAAAGTTTGCCATTCGACATAAGTCTGTTCAGAGACGCAGTTTGAATCCCTGATGGTGTTAATTCCATACGAATATAACTATATAGTGGGACGCCATCATACGGCCAGCAGCTCAGCTGAGTTTTGCTAGTAAATTTAACTGTGTTCTCAATTCTGAATTCTGGTAAGAATGAACAATATTTATTCTGTATATTTTAATAATTCGAGTGATTGATACTGCCATATTATAAAAATGATTACGACAAGTAAGTGTTCGCTCTAGATCCCCAGCCCTAGATCAGGGTCTAGAGACATACATACACAGAAAATATATAGGCACGCCTAACTGAAACTATGAAAAAGGATCTAGTGTTGAGATCAGTGGAACATATCACCTATCTTATTTAATAGCAGGAAGCTATTGAACATATCTCAGATGCAATGTAGTCTTGGGGAACTAATACTATGTGAAACCAACTTGGTAAGATGTGCTGTGTGGTCAGAGAGATCTGACCCAGTCTATGTGGTGTTGTTGTTGTGTAGTGTTGTGTGCAGAAGTGGTTCAGGAAGTAGAGTTCTGACACATGACCAATACTTTTGTTTCAGAACTGTGAGTTTCTATTTGGCACCAAAGCGGTGTCAAATGCTGTAGTAATATATACAAGTGTGGACCAGAGCAGTCTATCATTGTGTCAGAGCAGCCGTATATTGCCCCCAGCACGGAGAGGTGGGGCCACAAGACTTTTGTACAGGATCGACGCAGGCGAGATAAGTTATATCTGGCCTGCTGGACTTTCACCAACGACATTTTCAACTAAATTATCCCTAATTTACCAGTAAATAAAGCCATGACATTGGGGAAATTAAACTATATATATTTATTCCTAAAGTCAACGGACAATGTTTGGCAGTCATAGACTGGGAGTGATTACACCATCCCAACAGCATATCTGGTTATAAGTTCTCCTGTGACTATCTTAATATAATTACTATTAACCAGTCATTTGAAATAATTAATTACACATTTTCCATTTTATTATGTCATATGATTTTGCATTCAATTTATGATTCCATAATATTTCTTATGTTCTGGCCAACTAAACATTTGGTTCAGAACAAAATAAATTTATCAAAAGATTTAACTGTAAAAAACTAAAATAGCCTAAGTTAGTTCAGTGTGTTATAAATTTTATTAATATTATTAGACTTCTTAAATTTCTGTGTGTGTGTGTGTGTGTGTGTAAATTACCACTACACATTACATATCAGTACCCTAGATTTTTAACGTAGCCACATTCATTAGAAAAAAAAAGATATGTGTGAGGTCGTAAGTGGTAGCAAGAAGGGCCTTCTGTAATTCACATCTACATTTATCTCAGGAGCCTTCACAGCTGACCTCATACATCACACTAGGTGACATCAACCATACAATACCATCAAAATCCACTACATATATTGGGGTCTTGTCCAGGGATAATTAGCTTATCAGTAATATTAGGATCTCCTGGTGGGAGAATTAAAATTAAGGGAACAAATTGTAAAAATTAAAATTGTCCCTTAAAATTGAAAGTGAAAATAAAAGTTGGTGAATCTTAACAGCCATTGGTAATTAATTAGTTAACTGGCTAATTAGAATTACCTTAGTCTATAGTAATTGGAATTACTTTAGTTATTTATTGGTTGGATTTTTACCCTGATCATTGTTATTTTGTGTGATGGCTGAGCTAGCAAAGTTCAGATCAGCTGCTGTGCTAACGGCGAAGGATATGGGAATGGATGGTCAGGTTTTAATTCAGTATGTAACTGCTGAATGTGACAAGTATATTGAAAGGGAAGATAGGAGGGTAGTTGAAGAGAAGAGGTTACAAATTGAGGCTGATAGAGAACTTAAGAGGCTGCAGATTGAGGCAGAAGAAAAACGACAGCAAAGGGAAGCAGAAGATAGAAAGTTGCAAAGAGAGGCAGAAGATAAGAGAAGGGAAGCAGAAGATAAAAAGGCCGAAAGGGAGGCAGAAGATAGAAGGTTGCAAAGGGAGCACGAATTACGACTAAGGGAGCTGGAGTTACAAGGCCAGGCTCCTGAAAATGGTGCCAGCCCTTTTGCCTCAGATGCTGCAGCTAGTCAGGGTGCCTCAAACTCAGCTATGGGGTTTCATTTAGACCATTTTGTTGAAAAAGACGATGACATCGAGGGGTACCTCAGTCGTTTTGAATTATTAGCTACTACATATGGGTTAGAGAGAGAGAGGTGGAGTTTAAAGTTATCACAGGGACTGAGAGGTACTTCTTATGAAGTCTTCGCAAAAATGAACAGAGAAGACCAAGACAATTATGACATGTTAAAGCAGGCTTTGTTATTGAGGTACGAAAAAAATGGTGAATTTTATCGTAAGAAATTTAGAAATGCCAAACTGTTGTCTGGGGAGACATACCACCAATTCTCTGCCAGACTGGAAACCTATTTGGAGAAATGGACTGCTCTGGGGAAGACCCAAGATCTTAAAGAGATGATCATGATAGAGCAATTGAGAGAGTCCATGGCTCCAGACATGAGAAAATTTCTCATGGAACAAGGTGCAGAGAAGTTGGGGGAGATTTTAAATGTCGCTGAGAGGTATCAGGCAGCCCAGGCAGAGGTAAGTGGCACTAAAAAGAAGCACATAGAAACTTTTAAAGCTCCACAGCCATTTAATAAATTTGAAAATAGAGAACAGGGTAATAAGGGCAGGACAAACTTTGAACGGCCAAGAAATGACTATCGAGACAGAAACTCACAGTTCAATGACCAAAAATACAATGAAAGAAAACCGTTTAACCAAGGAAAAAGATGGTGCAAATGGTGCAAGAAAGATAACCATAACACCGAATTTTGTAGAAGGAAACCTTCAAACATTGCTGCAATGAAGTCGGGGACTCAAAGATTAAAGGTTAATCCTAATGGACAGCAGGAACCTTATCACCCCCCAGTTTGTGAGGATGTTATTTGTAATGGGGTCACCATAAGGTGCCTTTATGATACAGGTTTGGATTATGATTCAGTTGTGAAGTCTAGCCTAGTAGACCCAAGTCAGTATACCACAGAAACAGTGGAAATACAAGGGGCGACTAAGGACATACCACTCATGACACTTCCCATCGCAAGGATAACGGTGAAAACTCGCTATGTGGAAGGAGAAATCAGAGCAGCAGTGATAGATGAACCAATCTACCCTCTGATATTGGGGTGTAGATACGTCTTCTTGGGGAATCCCGAGAGACCTGTGATCATGGCGACAGTGCAGACCAGGTCACAGAAAAAGGAGGAAGAAGGTGAACCTATAAATGCTCATCCAGAGGAGATGAGGAAGGCGCAGGCTGAGGATAGGACACTCAAGCCATGTTTTAAAAAATTGCCCAAATGCCACACACCTCCAAGCAAGGGGGAATATTTTATGAAGGACAGATTGCTATATAGGAAGACAGGAACTAGATCCACTGGTCACGGACAGTTGGTTCTTCCCAAGGTATATAGGGCAAATTTAATAAGGAGCTTACATGTTGGAAAAGATGGTGACCATGAGAAAGTCGGTACCATCTGCCAAAAAGTTGCTCGAAAATACTATTGACCCGACGTAAATGTCGATATTGAAAACTTTGTAGAAGCATGTGGCGTATTTCATGAGGGAACACCCACAAAGGGAAAATATGTGCAGGACCTAGAAACGCCACGGGGCACTCTTAGGCCTGGAAGGAAAAATTATTATAATCAGGTAGACAAAGTGGAATTGGAGCCCCCTTTTCACACCCAGTCTTCACTTGAATGGATTAACATGGCCACTATGCGACGAGTACAAAGAAGAAAATTACCCCAGAATAAACTGACAATCCCTCGGTCAGAGTTATATAAACTGGATGAAACTAAAAGAGAGCGAAGATCTCTCACAAGCAATCTAAAGTGGGGAGACAAACCCAAGAAGAAAATTGGTAGTGGTCGATTTGTGAGTGATGATTCTAGGAAGAAAAGTCCTCATTATAAAGCTTCTAATGGACGGGACCAGACGGGTTCCATGAAAAATAAGTATGAAAATTTAAAGGTCCAGATGTAGCACTATTAAGGACCTGGACAGATGAGAAGGCAGAAGAGACTGTTACCTCATCTTATCAATACGTGAACGAACTGACCACTCGTCTGAAAGCTGGATGGAAACTGGCAAATGATAATTTGAGACAAGCCAGGAAGAAACATGCAGCATATTTTAATAGGAAGGCAAAGGACAGAGAACTAGCTGTGGGAGAGAAGGTGCTTCTTCTACTACCCGGCAGCCAGAATAAATTACAAATTGGATGGCAAGGTCCATATACGGTTCTAGAGAAGGTGTCTAGAACAAACTATAAAATTGACAAAAAGGGGAAGGAGAAAGTTTATCATGTAAACCTTTTAAAGAAGTATCTGGACAGACCACTCCAGGAAAGCACCCCCTTACTGACCTTGGCTATCGCAACTCAAATGCAAAAGGAACCACTCACCTCGCATGAATACCCATTACATCCTTGTGAAACAGCGGCACAAGTAAAAGTCAGTAAGCACCTGACTAAAAATCAGAGGGAGAGAGTTCAACAGGTTCTGGAGGAACATACAGATGTATTAACAGATAAACCAGGACATACAAATTTGCTACAGTATGACATGAAACTGGTAGACTCAAACCCAATCTGTATGAGAGCCTATTCTATTCCGTTCGCGAAGGAGAAGGCATTGAAGGAAGAAATAGATTATTTGTTGAAGGAGGGGATTATTTCACACAGTGAATCATCTTTTAGCTCCAGTGTCGTTTTGTTGAGAAAACCGTCTGGGGAACACAGACTGTGCATAGATTACAGGAAACTGAATGCTGTCACAGAAGGACAAGTGGATCCATTACCAGACACAAAACAGTTATTTGCCAGATTAAACAAGGCAAAATACTTTTCAAAGGTGGATCTTAGTAAAGGCTATTACCAGATTCCAGTGAAGCCTGAAGTGAGACCTTATTTAGCGTTTAGCACATCGGAAGGACATTATGAATTCAACATGCTACCATTCGGATTGAAAAATGCTCCGAGTGTATTTTCAAGGATGATGCGCAAATTGTTGGATCCCCTGAATAACCCATGTATCACGAATTTCATGGATGATATTCTCGTCGCCACAGAGACATTTGAAGAACACATTGACGCTCTAAAAATGTTATTTGATAGGCTTAGGGAGGCGAACTTAACTGCTAGGCCAACAAAATGTTGTATTGGATGCAAAGAGTTGGAATTCTTGGGACACACTGTATATCAGGGTAACATGACCCCTGATCCCAAGAACTTGGAAAAACTGCAGAGAGCACCTAGACCACAAACAAAAAAGGACGTGCGATCATTCGTGTCGTTATGCGGATTTTATCAAAAATATATCAAAAATTTTAACTCTATTTGTGCTCCTCTGACTGATCTGACTCGCAAGGGACTTCCAGATAAAATTATTTGGACTGCGCAATGTGAATTAGCTTTCCAAGAATTAAAGGAAAAAACTCACTAGCAAGCCTATTCTCAAATTGCCTGATTTGACACAGGACTTTGTGGTGAGAACAGATGCAAGTAATGTAGGCCTCGGGGCGGCCTTGTTGCAGAGGTCATCTTCACCCGATGGGGAACTGAACCCAGTCGCTTATGCAAGCCGCAAATTGAATAAAGCGGAACAAGGATATTCCACAAGCGAAAAGGAATGTTTAGCGTTAATCTGGGCAATAAAGAAGTTTCAAATCTATCTGTATGGTAGGACTTTTGTGGTCCAGACGGATCATCAGCCCCTCGTATTCTTATCTCAGGCTAAGCATGAAAACGCAAGACTGTTGAGGTGGTCTTTATTGTTGCAACCTTATCAGTTTATTATCCAATACATCCCAGGGTCATTGAATGTCGGTGCAGATTTCCTCAGTCGGCACCCCTGTGATCAAGATTAGATAGTGGTAGGCGTGAGGAGAGATTTTATCTATGTGTATCACTGGTTTTGGAACTTGCCGTAGTGCATGTTCTCAGGTGGGGACATGTGTGATGATGTCACCATGATACAACGTTAAAATATCTCCAAAATTAACGATGAAATGTAGGGTTAAAAATAATGCGTAAGATACTAGGAGAGACATGCTCGCCCATGCCAGCCTTTCCCACCGCCATTTAAAACTAACGAGTTAGAAGTGCAGACGAAACGTTTACCCTTTGTAGACGGGAGAGAACGGAGGACACAAAAAAAGGAAAAATATGACTGAACACGTGTTTGAAGTTCGAACGGCAAAAAGACGCAAGTGGGGGTGAAAGAAAAAAAATTCACGTCCCCGAGTTGACATAAAGTAAGGAAATGGACAAGAAACGGACATTAGCTCTTGATCGAGACAGTCATTTCTTGGACGTGTTTCGATACTTGGTCTTTATTTGAATGCCGCGGCAAAACACATGAGGGAAGGTTCTCGAACAAATTTCAAAATTTAAACTTGAGAAAAAATATGTTTTTTCTTAATAATAGAGTTATGAAAATAAAACCTAGCTAGTTTGATAGCCCATCTTGAGCAGAGAAATAATATGCTTTCATTTATACAGACGGATAGATAATAAAGAAGATATTGACAAAAGACTGTATTGTTCATATCATACAAGCGAATGCACTGTTAACCCAATGTCACTAAAAGTTACCAAAATCTTGGCCTTGAGTCTGCAAACGTAAAAATCGAGCTGTAATTAAAGAGAGGGAATGTGGTGGAGCATTGTAGCTAAAAATAACTTAGGCAGCAGATTCGTGTAGGAAATGCATGTAAAACCAAGTGTGTTTTTATGAAAAAACAAGTAGAGACAGACGGACTAACAGACCGTAATACATACTTGACTGAGATTTGACTGAAGTGACTTTTGGTTGAAGATTTGAAAGCAAGGGGGGAAGTCGGCGATTGGTCAACGCATTTTATAGTAGCGGGATAGAGAGGTGAAAGTTTGCCATTCGACATAAGTCTGTTCAGAGACGCAGTTTGAATCCCTGATGGTGTTAATTCCATACGAATATAACTATATAGTGGGACGCCATCATACGGCCAGCAGCTCAGCTGAGTTTTGCTAGTAAATTTAACTGTGTTCTCAATTCTGAATTCTGGTAAGAATGAACAATATTTATTCTGTATATTTTAATAATTCGAGTGATTGATACTGCCATATTATAAAAATGATTACGACAAGTAAGTGTTCGCTCTAGATCCCCAGCCCTAGATCAGGGTCTAGAGACATACATACAAAGAAAATATATAGGCACGCCTAACTGAAACTATGAAAAAGGATCTAGTGTTGAGATCAGTGGAACATATCACCTATCTTATTTAATAGCAGGAAGCTATTGAACATATCTCAGATGCAATGTAGTCTTGGGGAACTAATACTATGTGAAACCAACTTGGTAAGATGTGCTGTGTGGTCAGAGAGATCTGACCCAGTCTATGTGGTGTTGTTGTTGTGTAGTGTTGTGTGCAGAAGTGGTTCAGGAAGTAGAGTTCTGACACATGACCAATACTTTTGTTTCAGAACTGTGAGTTTCTATTTGGCACCAAAGCGGTGTCAAATGCTGTAGTAATATATACAAGTGTGGACCAGAGCAGTCTATCATTGTGTCAGAGCAGCCGTATATTGCCCCCAGCACGGAGAGGTGGGGCCACAAGACTTTTGTACAGGATCGACGCAGGCGAGATAAGTTATATCTGGCCTGCTGGACTTTCACCAACGACATTTTCAACTAAATTATCCCTAATTTACCAGTAAATAAAGCCATGACATTGGGGAAATTAAACTATATATATTTATTCCTTAAGTCAACGGACAATGTTTGGCAGTCATAGACTGGGAGTGATTACACCATCCCAACAGCATATCTAGTAATAAGTTCTCCTGTGACTATCTTAATATAATTACTATTAACCAGTCATTTGAAATAATTAATTACACATTTTCCATTTTATTATGTCATATGATTTTGCATTCCATTTATGATTCCATAATATTTCTTATGTTCTGGCCAACTAAACATTTGGTTCAGAACAAAATAAATTTATCAAAAGATTTAACTAAAAAACTAAAATAGCCTGAGTTAGTTCTGTGTGTTATAAATTTTATTAATATTATTAGACTTCTTAAATCTCTGTGTGTGTGTGTGTGTGTGTGTGTGTGTGTGTGTGTGTGTGTGTGTGTGTGTGTGTGTGTGTGTGTGTGTGTGTGTGTGTGTGTGTGTGTGTGTGTGTGTGTGTGTGTGTGTGTGTGTGTGTGTGTGTTTGTGTGTGTGTGTGTGTGTAAATTACCACTACACATTACATATCAGTACCCTAGATTTTTAACGTAGCCACATTCATTAGAAAAAAAAAAGATATGTGTGAGGTCGTAAGTGGTAGCAAGAAGGGCCTTCTGTAATTCACATCTACATTTATCTCAGGAGCCTTCACAGCTGACCTCATACATCACACTAGGTGACATCAACCATACAATACCATCAAAATCCACTACAGTGACAACAGATCAAAGGAGTATTTTAAACAGCAAATTATAAAAAAAAAAAAAGAGTTTACTGTTATATCCTGGTGTTATTCTTCTTTCTCCTCCTTTTCAGTACTTCAAGGTATTACGTGATGTTACCGTGGGGTGTATATGTTGATTCAAATATAAGGCATATATGTTCAAGTTTCTTGTGTGTTTGTTTATTGTGTCATTCAAGTCAAGATACTGGTATACTACCAGAGATAGTTATTCTTGATGATGTTCGTACCCAAGTTCGTTCCAGAATTCCTCTGTGGTGTTTAATGTTTTTGTGACAATCATTAGCATACATAAAATCCGCAGGTAACTGCATACACCTTCAACAGGAGGTAGTTAAGAAAGTCTTCAGGGATCCAGGAAAACAGTTTATTATCTTGAACATAAAATCCAAAATAAAGTCATTTGCATACAATTACAATTCCTCGTGCAAAGTAGTGTCATGATATACATTTATTTTTCCCCCTTGTATTTCAATCCAAATTTGGTACAAATACTTTGCCTGGTTATTTTTAGGTATGCTTCTCATATTTATCCAACATAGGGGCAACTGATAGCCGGGTCTCTACCTCTTGTATGACTTGAGTTAATTTGACATTAGAGAGCTCAGTTTTCATTTCTTATAAGTTCAGATCGTTTTCCCAACATTTAGGCATTTCTGGCCTAACTAGGTTTTATTCTGAAAAATGAAAAAGTCACACGAAGCTGTACTTACGGGTAATATGAATTCCCAACCATATAAAAATTATCTGCTTCACACAGAGTTGATATCTTGATAACTTCAAGACCAGCAGTTGGATGGACTAGGGCTACGTCCGTACAAACTGGCATCTATAGATCAACTAACTTCGGATATGCGAAATCTGCCATCGCAGCGGTGTGTGCGCTTTTACCACCTTTTGGTTGGTTAATCTAATACTTCTTTATTTATTTTATTGGATGTCATATGCTTACCGACGGAGGGTCTCGGCGATTCCGATTTACGTCATCGGTTGCTAAGCAACTCCGGCCAAAAGATAGCGTTGAGTTGCTATTTAACCTGGTTTCGACAAGTTTCAGTTTCAATCTGATACTAGCGTAACTCGAGTCTTTATTTCAATAAAACATCGTAACTGTTCTTCCTAATCTAACTGATAACTATTAGCACGAATGATGCTATGGTATCAGTACTAGGCCTTCCGGTGACAGCGACAACTGTACAAAGCATGTACATTAGCCCTTGTAGATGTGCTTTCTTCATCCGTTTTATTTTACACGATGTGGGTGTCCGCTCAGTTCATAAACCTAGCATTAGTCGACTTTTAAACTTGCTTCAGTTTCTTCCTATTATGCCTTTTCACCTAGTTTCGCACATTTTCATGATAAAATGTCTCGTTTGTGAGATAAATACCAAGAAGTTACAGACTTACATCAATGGATGCTAGCGCAGAATAGAAGAATTGTGCTGGCACGACAAGATCACTCATGTGGAACTGATGACAAGATCACTCATGTGGAACTGATGACAAGATCACTCATGTGGAACTGATGACAAGATCACTCATGTGGAACTGATGACAAGATCACTCATGTGGAACTGATGATAAGAACAAGACAAATGCCCCTGGAGCAAGAGATGAAAAAAGGTGCTGATGACATATAGGACACACACTGAGGACACCTGGTGACAGCATTAGAAGGCATGATTCTGGAACCACAGGGTAGAGTTGTAGAGGTATACCGAAAACACACGGAGAAAAGAACTGGAGGCATAAATAAAAAATTCGAGGAAGTCATGGTGAGATCTTGAGCTGATGGCACGTGACAGAAGAACTTGGCATGGGTTTTTTTATGGCTCCCTGAGGAACTGGAGAGCAATACATGAAAAAGTACATAAAACCTACTAGAAGGAGGAATACGCCTTTCTTTGTCTCATTGTGACAAAACGGTTTGTGCATATACTTTGGGGTCCTTCTATCTCTCTTTCATCGTCCTATTATTTGGGTGAACTTTTCATAACTGTCGTTCTCTGCGGCAGTATCACTTCATTTTCGGATTCATCGTCCTATTATTCGGCATATTCTATGCCCTACATTCTTTGCTCTGAAGCCGCTCCCAGACATGTTCACGTTTCACTAGGTGAACTGTAGTATTATCGTGGTTAATTAGACCTGTCAGCGGATAATACGTTTATCACCTTAGGCGTCTAGCCACCTTTGATTGAGACGATCTGTGCTTACCCAATGTGGTCGCGCACGATCGATGAAAAGAAAGCCATATTGTCTGTCAGAGAAAACCGCCCGGCGGATGCACGAAAACACAGGTGATAATTAGATAATCGCCTCCGCTGGTCCAACTTGGTATCAATATTACCGATAACCTGTCTGGGGAGATTGTGTTGGAGCAGGAATGAGTTCACATATTTGTTTGTGAGTTTGCATACAGATGCAAGTGGAAGTATTACAGCCTTATTAGAAAGAAGTCACGCGTTGGAATTTTAAAATATAATATTTTAAAACACGCGGGGGATATTATGATTTAACACCCAGACCCATTTAATTCTAAAGAGCTTACCATTGTCTTAATTGATGAGACTGCATCGCCACGTCAAGCTAGCAATTCACCAGAGCCAGAAAGAGAGGGATCGGACAAAGGATTCCAAAATTATAAGTGACAGATCGAAGTATTTGGGCAACTTTAAAACTTAAAAGTAAACCCGCATTTTTAAATACAAAGACTGGAGACCTAAGGAATCAGATCACCCGTCATAAGAGGAATACTAAAATTTCCAGACCAAGTGATTCGAAAGCATCAACGTGCTGTGTCCATTCTAAACTGTGCCAGGAGATTGTATTCCCAAAAGTAACTTTGGGGTAAGTGTAAACATTTATTTTACAAATGTGAATTTGACATGTTTTTCTTGCTAAGTGGTTATAAATGAGCCTGACAACCTCAGCATATGAAAATAGTATATTCATAAACCACTACAGCACGCGCTAGTGTTTGTTTTATGCTAATTCGCTCAGAAACGTGAAAGCAGCAACAACCCCAGACTCCAAATGGAGCAGTGACGAATAATGATTACATCCCATGTGCATCAAGTGTATAGTATCATTTTGTGAGATATATGTACCTTGTTAATTGTAATTCAGGCAAATCATTGCATTTCGCGCTGTCCAAGCACGTATTTTCCCAGTTTAATACCCAGAAGGATATTGGTGATTTCTAATCATCTTTCCCGATTTACGCTGTGTATACTCAAGAATTTAATTATTCAGAGAGGCTAACATTGGTGAGTGGACACCGAGACAATGCGCCTGCTAGTTTGCAGCCCACAAATGTACTTGGCAGAGGCATTTGTTTTTTTTTATTTTTGTCTAAAGTTCGTGGAACGAAGCTATCAGACTGTTTGGGGAACGAGCAGACGGTTCGTGATACGAAGCCGCAAGACGAAAGTTCGACGTCACTAGTTGTGAAGTAAAAGCAGGGAATCAACACCAACAGCCTAAATTGGACAAGTTGTGTGAAGAAGTACCCTCATCACAGAAGAATTAACGAAGCCACGGCTGCAGGACTCACATAGACCAGCTAAGTTTTTTTGTACACGGAAACAGCAAAAGGACAATTTTTTTTTTAATATCAATCCTCAAACCAAAGTCTCAGTGAAGACAATTTAATTACCCCTAAAATTCACCATCATTGCATCGTTATTTTAACCTGTTAAAACTAATTGATTATTAAATTTGTTACATGTTATTTTAAAACTAAACAATCATTGTTTATTTAGTTATTTTCAGTATGAAAGCAAACGTATGAGCAAGACTCTTTAATATATCTATACACTTAGACATATATTTACATCTATAGAGCTAACACTTATAAAATAACTTCGCTTGATTTACACCAGCTGGGGGCTTGAACGGGCTAAAACCATTGCTTACTTCTTCACAAAAGGCGACGGATCAGATATAAGTTAATAGTGCTCTGCCCTATGCAGCATTGTTCTTGACTTCTGAATTACCTTGTGAACACTCCCTGGGGATAGAAACGTCATTACCCTTCTATCTACAACTCTGCCAAGAGTAATCTTGTGCGAAGGTAGACACCTTTGAAGACCCATATCAGATACTCTTGAATGTTGGCCACTGGTGGACCACTACTGCAGAGCTAAGGGGAAGCAATCCGTGAAACTCATCGGAGAAATGAAGATGTATTATATTGTACTGATTATTTAATATGCTGATTTACTTAGTTTTTCCCATGGTGTTCTCAAGTCATTGTAGCTTTTGGATTCTCTTTGTCGGAGAATATAATTAATGCACATTACAAATAAAGATATGTCGAGCTGTGGCTTATAAAAATGAGAGTATAATTCAAACCATAAAGGATACAACAAATTGTAATGATCACTCTAGTTGTTGTTACCAAATGCATCAAAACGTCAAAAAATCAACTTCCCATACATTTTCTATAGCAGAGAGTAAAAATGAAAGGTTAGTTATCATTAATCAGTAATTCGTGGCATCTTTGACAAAAAATTATAAATGTGTGAACTATGTGACGAATTATTGGTTTGGTTTCAAGGACCATTATCATCGCACACGGACAACTCCATCAGTGCCCCGATCTCCTCCCTTACACACTGAGGATCTCAGCACAGTGCACGAACTCCGCAGCACCAGAGAGGATAACAATGTGTGTATACAGGAATCACACATTCTATCCATATTTTTTTGGTGGGTAGGTTTCAATTTTTAAATTTTGCTCTTTTACGATTTCCAACTTCCGAGGGATTTTTAACGTGCGCAACATGCACAAGAGACCTACTATGTTTGTTTCCCTTATCCGAGAAGACTAGATGTCTGATCTCACTGTCCATGAGATGAAAAAAAGGGGGAAGGGGGAGTATGACAGCATTAGGAACCACTGTTTCTGACAAAATTTCTATCAACTATATTTACGTTACTGGGAACTGACCCCTGTACCTTTAGAATTAGAGGCGGACGCTATTCATCTTAGCCACTACGACGAATTATTTATTAATGATAACTGGCCATCCACTTTTATTCTATAATATAGAATGTATGGAAACTTTATTTTTGATGCATTTTGGTAACTACAACAAAAAGTGGTCCCTACATTTTGTTTTATCATTTACTTGCTTTATGAATTAAAGCCTTAATTGAATATTAATTTTCAGAATCGTTGTCACCTCCATCGAATGGAGTTCATCTCTGAATACAAATATACGATAACTGTAAACAACAAACGTAAAGTTCACAAAAAAGTTGGTCATTGCTAGAGCTATGTCTGAAATAAAAGACTGCGGTGAACTAGTTGTTTGAGAAAACCTATTGATTTGACCGGCACGTCAAAGTTCACCATCCGACGATCACGCCATCAAACACGAAACATAATTTATATTCGCATTTCATTATTTACCCGTCTTTAATGGAGCCATTTCCACCTTGTTTTACAGTGTTTTCGTTATTTTGTACAGTCGGCTGGGTCCATGTGGTCAAAACTTGATAACCAAGAAACGGAGCTCCGTGCAAAGTTTCAGCTCTCTGCGATGAGTGAAACAAATATATTTTTAGCTTTAAAAAAAAAAAATGAAATGAGACAAATAATAATTTCTCATGTGATTTTAAATAAAAGTTGTTATGCATTAAAACTCGGAATTTACGTGTCCGAGGATTAGCATTTTAGCTGAAGCATTTTAAAACAAAACATTATGCAGTCTATAGCATTGATTGTTTATCCGGATAATCTGAAATGAGAGTGTGACTGGCTAAGCGGTTAGAGCGCATGCCTATTGGCAGCAAAGTTGCCGGGTTACGTGATCGAAACCTGGTAGCGCCACACTCCATTCTACACAGCTGTACATGGGTACTTGACTCTGCTCTTGGGTTGGGGAAGGCATAGACACAAATGAAGAGGGCAATTAGATATAGAAATAAAGCGAATAAAGAAAACTATTTTAAAAACTTGAATGAATGGACAGGGCAAGAAGACTTGTCGTGTATTTGTTATAGACCTTTGCTTCTCTAGGAGCTCAAAGATAATAATGATGACATTAGTGATATTAAAGCGATGTGAACATATTCCTTTATCTACTGCCGGGGTTTTCAACAGGGGTTCCACGGAACCCTAGGGTTCCGCAAGAGGTCACCAGAGGTTCCGAGAGAGATCGTGACTGAAAAAATATACGTCTTTTTTTTAATCGTACTATTACTCGAGGCGACATCTCCGGTTACTATGTCTAACCTGAGACTGATTTTACGTGAGTACCCCTTTTTCTCTGTACAATGACAGGTGTCCTCTCGCCATTGAGGCAGATACTCGCCGATTTTGGAGGTACCCATTAGAGCTGGGTCGGCTCAGGCGCCGTCCAGGTTATTCCAGTCCCTCGTCGACAATCGATTTGATTTTCTTTCAAATGTCTTCGCCAGGGCTCGAATTATTCCGGTCCTAGTCCCGGTCGACGAGACTCCTTCAAATGTACTCGCCAGGGCTCGAACCTGGATCATCCGATCGCCAGCGCAGTGTGGTAACCATTAAACCATCGCGGCTCCCTGTCGTTTTTTTTTAACTTTTCGCGCCGGGTAATGCTGGCGCTCGCTCGCTGTGGTGGGTGTCACATGATTTGCCTCCCCTTTGCTCTGCAATAGTGGTCCACCAGTGGCCAAAACTCAAGAGTATCTAAAATGGGTCTTCAAAAGTGTCTAACTTCGCACAAGATTACTCTTGGCAGAGTTGTAGATAGAACGATAATAATGCTTCTATCTCAACGGAGTATTCACAAGATAATTCAGAAGGCAAGAACACTGCTGCATAGGGCAGAGCACTATTAACTTATATCTGATCCGGCACCTTCTTTGGAGTTTTAAGCAATGGTATGGCTTGTTCGAGCCCCCAGCTGGTTTAATCCAGCGATCTTCCTGTTATAAGTATTTTTGGCTCTATGGCTGTAACTTTTTGTATATGTATTAAAGATTTTAGATCATACATGCGCTCTCTTATCTATAAGAACTGAATCAAATATGATTTTTTTAAAAATAACATATAACAAATGTAATAATCAATCAGTTTTTAGCAAATTTAAATAAATATGGATGAAAGTGACTTTAGATGGTTTTACAAATTGTCTTCACTGATACTTAATTGGGGACTGTTGGTTATTATTGTCCGTTGCTTGCACCTGTTACAAAAAATCTTAACTGGCTGGGTACTGCAATGGGTCGTTGTCAGGTCTTTTGTGATGATAACGGTTCTCTAAAGGCATCTAGATGAACTTCACTCCTAATGTCAAGGTGGGTGTCTTCACAACGTGTCCACTGTAGGTAGTTGGTGTTGAACCCAGCTTCTTGAATCACATGATAGTGGCGAAAATTCTTACTTCAGGCTGGTCTGGTACTAAGAACCGTCTTGTAGCTTCGAACCACGAACATTAGGGAAAATAAAAGAACAAATGCCTCTGCTAAGTACATTTGTTGATTGCACATTAACCGACGCATTGTCTCGCTGTCCACCCAACAATGTTAGCCTCTCTGAATAATTATTCTCCCTGAGCATACATAGGATAACTCAGGGAATATGATTAGAAATCGCCGTTATTCTTCTGGTTACTTAAATGGGGAAAATGTGTCTGGACAGCACGAGTGCAATGATTTGCCTGAACTAACATTATAAAAGTACACACATCTCACAAAATGATACTATGCACCCTAAGCACATGTGAGGTAATTATCTCACTGCTCCATTCGAAGTCTGGGATCGCTTCTGCTTTCGCTTTCCTGCGCGAACTAGCATAAAGCAAACATCAGTGCTTGCTGTAGTGGTTTATGAACATACTATTTTCATATGGTGAGGTTGCCAGCCTCCTATGACTGGTATAACAACTTAGCAAGTACACACATGTCAAAATTCACATTTTTAAACTATAGGTTTACACTCACCCTAAATGGGATATACAATCTTCTGGCACAGTAGAATGGACACAGCAACGCTGATTAATTACTTCGAACACTCGTTCTGGGGTAGTTTCAGAATCACTCTTATGACTTGGTTTGTCTGATTCCTTAAGTTTCCAGTCTTTGTATCTAAAATTGCGGGTTCTCTTTTAAGTTATAAAGACGCCCAAATATTTCGATCTGTCACATTTTAATTTTGGAATTCTTTGTCCGATCCTTCTCTCTGGCTATTGGGAGTTGTTACTTGACGTTTTTGAAAATGCAGTCTGATTTGTGACTCTGACTTCGTTAGATTATATTTCCATTTCTCAGTCCACGTCCCAGATGGTATCTTAGACAAGCTTGCCAATGCGCGCTAAAGTTTAAGTTAAGCTCTCGATTTAGACCAATCCTGTCTCTTTAGAACTATGTGGGTTGGGGTGTTAAATCATTACCAGCCCCCGCGTGTTTTAAAATATCAATTTTAAAATGTAAACTCGTGACCTCTTTCAAATATGGCGGTAATACATCCGATTGCATTTGTGCGAACTCACAAACACATCTTCGCTAATACCTTTCCAAAAAATAATCTCCCCAGACGGGTAATCTGTATTATTGATACAGAAATGGGCTATCGGAAGCGATTACATATTATCACCTGTGTTTACGTACATCTCCCAGACGGATTTCCCAGACTGACCATCTGGCTTTCTCTCCGTCGATCGTGCGATAACACCTTGTGTCAACAATGACCGTCTCTATCAAAGGTGGCTAGACGACTTAAGTGATAAAAGTATTATCCGCTGACCTGTCTAATTAGCCTTGTAATACTACGATACACATGGTGAAACGTAAACAAGTGTCTGGGTGTGTCTAGGCAAAAATGTAGGTGCATAAAATATGCCAAATGAGAGGACGATAAGTGTGAAAAACAAAGAAATAAATTGGTAATGCAGGAGAGAACAAAGAATGTAGAAGGACGTTCACCAATATCGTCACAGAGGGTAGTGACCAAGCAGCCCCGTACGGCAGTGCGCAACAGGACCGTGTTCACTCTTGCACATACCATATTTCATTAGCATCTTGTAGAGTAGAAATGTGTGGTAAGACATTTAGGCCTACTTAGATAAGGTTAAAAAAAATCCAGTAGGAAATATTTAAAAAGCAAAACCTGAGGTTTCTTCTACCTGCACTACTGACTTACATTACAATTTATATCTTTTGTGCCAAGGGGGGAACCACACAAAAAGAGTATGCTGATAAGTTGACCAAAATAAACAGATTCACAGAAAAAAAATAATTCTTTACTTAACAGAGCATTGAAATTTATTGGGGGGTGGAGGAAATTATTATGTTTACAACATACTGATCACGCTAAGGTGTAGATATAATCGTTTTTATGCGGGGATTCCCTGAGACCTGACAATTATTTCAAGGGTTCTCCCAGGACAAAAATGTTGAGAAAGGCTGCTGTACTGTATAGGGCATAAAGTTCCTCCCGTAGTGAAGAAAAAAAATCTCATTGATTATATGCACTTTGATCGTGAAATAAGAATTGTTTCGGAAAGTTCATACGACGGCGCTCTTTTCTGTCAACCGTTTTTTATTATCTTCAAGCTCGAAGTCGAGAACCCCACGCGCTAGGAATCGATACAATGTGTGGCTATCAGCGTTTGATCTTCATGCAGATGTCATTAAACTTTAACCATGATCCAGATACAGTCATCAGCTAACTATTGACCATTACGTTTTTTTTAAATTCATTAATCCATTAATTCATTAATCCATTAATTCATTAATCCATTAACCTTTCCTTCTCCAAGGAGCTACACACTTATGCAAAATCCTCTTGTCCCCTGCCATCCGCTCAAGGTCTCTCTGCGCTTTCTTCATACCTGTTATTTCTGTCTCCACGTCTGTTACCCAGGGGATTCCAAGACAAGGGATGTCTCGTAATGCTATCAACAGGTTTTCTCAATGTGTGTCTCATTCACGCCAGCGTTTTCTTTTCATTTCTTATTTCACTTGTACTTTTTTGTTTTGTTTTGTCATCAGTTCCACATTGGTGACCTTGACATACCATTTCAATCCTTCATTTCTACCCAAGCACCCAGTTATGAAAGTTGGTGACTTCTTGATTATTGTTTTTGTTGTTCTCTATATTTCAGAACAACGACAACAACAACCGAGACGTTGTGGACAAAGATAACGCTATTTAGATAAAGGTTCAGGATTCTGAAAAGATTAACTGATGCAGAAACAAACCCCTGTTGAGCCGCGGATGTATTTTTATTAGGGTCAGGGCCGTCTTAACAGCATTGTAGGTCCTGGGAAAAGCAATGCACTGGACCCCTACCATCCCTACCTACCCACGGGAATAAAAAAGGATGTCTTATGAACAATATGGCAGCATCCCAGCATGGGGCCCCTAGAATCGTGGGGCCCCTGGGCACTGCCCAGTGTGCCCATGCCTTAAGACGGCATTGAGTAGGGTCAACAGTGTCTATAATTTAAGATAGTATGTTCAACAGCCGCGGTTTAATTTTGACATTATTCTTCCACATCATTTATTGTATACAGGGTAATTGAAATGTTCTAATTTGTGCTGCGTGTTTTGACCATTAAATAACACATTCTTTATGCTTTGTGTGTATATGGAGTTTTGGGCTGAAAACTGGGTGTGAGTTGGGATTAATGAAAGCCTGGGATATATGGAATTACATTTAATTTCATACTTCTTATTATAACATCAGATGAGCTAATTATAGATATTCTTTGTGTGGTCTAGTATTACTTACTGTTGCTATATCTGCATTTATAGTTTAATATTTCATTTATTACCATTGATCTATTTAATTTTTTTCCCTATTTTTTTAATTTACGAACATTTGGCTGCTGATTCCAGCTATAGTCCGTTCGGAAATTCGTGCCCACAGAAAGCGTCAATTTTCTCCAAAACTGTTTGTTGTATGGACATGAATTTTTGCATGCAGTCTTAGATTTCCCATGCAGTTATTAAAATATTTTTTGCCCTTACAAAACTCATGTCATGTTCGAATTTTCTTCGTTACGTTATATAAAAATTTCTTACTGTTGTCTGGGTTAATTTTTAGTAGTTTTATAGGAAAGTTACAAGATCCGTTCAAAAATATTTTTTTTTGTTTGAATTAGTGTAGTGACTACATGTCCGCACGAGTGCGCACCTATTTTACACAGTCGCGATTAACTAATTCAAACCAAAAAAAAAAAAAATTTTTGAACGGATCTTGTAACTTTCCTGTAAAACTACTAAAAATTAACCCAGACAACAGTAAGAGTTTTTTATATAACGTAAAGAAGAAAATTCGAACATGACATGAGTTTTGTAAGGGCAAAAAATATTTTAATAACTGCATGGAAAATCTAAGACTGCATGCAAAAATTCATATCCATACAACAAACAGTTTTGGAGAAAATTGACGCTTTCTGTGGGCACGAATTTCCGAACGGACTATAACAATAAACTGAAACACTTCATTGCAAATGTATGTTCTGCTCATCCAAGTGTTTCCCTGGGGTCAAAGACCTCTGCCCAAACTAATCCCGTCAAGGAGATGACTTGATTGAGCTCCGTGTGACAGAATCGGGCGCCCCTCTCGATCTCTGTTTCACTCCGGCAGTAATCGGTGCATTATTGGTACTGATTTTATTGCGTGCTTTCAATTGTCGCACTTTCTTTCTTTCTTTCTATACTATGTAGCAGACAGTTTATATTTTCAAGTATTCTTTCACTACTTTCAGAATATTGTGTCTTGTCTGTTATCTGACACTCCTTGTGGATGATAAACACCTCACATTTGCAAGGAGAGGTAGAGATAATATTACGAGAGGCAGGTTGGTAAAATTCCCTTGTACCAAGCTTGGCCGTGGCAGATTAACACGTACATCGCCAAGCGCTATCTGCCTAATCACCGATAAGATGGGTACGCGCATCACCAAAGCTTGGAATACGGGGAGACAACTTATGGACAGACACAGATAAGAGATTACTTTCTGATAAAGTAATGAACTGTTACTTTTGGAACACGTTGTCATATGAGGTTTGTGGTGGATTTGATGTTATGAAATGTTGTTGTTTTGTACTCTTAGTGTACTGAATGAGGTCAGCTGTGAAGGTCCCTGAATATAATAAATATTATGTTAAGTTACAGGGTACCTTTCTGCTACCACCTTTATGATCTCACTCAGACTTATTCTTTGACTAGAAAGTATGATGATGATGACTACGTTTGGTGTCTAGGGTTATTAATAAGTAGTGTAATGTTGCATTAACCAACTAAACATATAAACAGGTATTTTATTATCCAACACAACACAACAGTACTACAACAATCACATACACACTACACTTTAAAAGACTATCTTAAGTAAGTCAGTGGTTGAATTTTGTGTAACGTTAATAATTTTTTTTCAATTTATTATCCTGACTCTATTTTGTTTGAATCAGGATTGACAATCAAAATTGAAATCAATGGAATTATTTACAATATTCAATTTATACAATGGACCTTCTGTCCATAATACAAGTATTAATATAATCAAAGTGTGTAGGTGTAGGTTTCTAAATAGGATAATACTGGTATATGTAAAATGGTAGGTTGTTGGTTATCATCACTCCCTATCGTTCATTTTCTTTTCATGAATCACAGGTGGAATTCTTTTATTTGATAATGTCAGTTTTTATTTCTAATAACTGCGGTTCATAGAGGTTGAGACTCTCGGTGCCAAACGGGCACTTAACTTCGAATGAGAACCCTGGTAATTCTTGTCCTAGGCTCGATGGACCCTCTGGTTCACTTCATAAAAGGCAATGGCCTCCAGTACGTGCCCGAATATTGCAACAAAGTCAGGAATCAATCAGTTCCCACGAGCCTGGTTTTATGTGACTGTCAGGGCCACAAAACCCCTGAAATAAGAAGGTTATGCATCCTTCTTTATAATAAGTATACAATAATATTCCACAGTTAATTATAGGTACAGTACAAACAAACGTATAGGGTCAGCTCTTAATGGCAACCTATTGTACCACTATATGTTGAAGTGACATTGTATACCAGTATTCCTCTCCCCTAATGGTTACAACCTGCCATCAATGGTACCTATACCTTGTAGCGGTATGGCAGCTTGTGTACCCTGACAATCCCCAGAGCAATGCCAGTGGGAGTTTTACTCCTGGTAGGTTCAACCATGCTGGACTGGTCTGCGTGGGTAGGGGTCAGACAAAAGCTGGTACCCTGGTCCTCCAGGTTGGGGGTTTTAGCACAGGGCCGACACCCCTGTCTGTGTAAAAAATCGCACACGTTACGGAAACAGCAATAGATGAAAATACTTTGATGCGGGACGGACATCCGGAGTCTCAGGCTCGTATGACTGACAGTGGTGAAAGCCGAAAGGAAGCCACTGGCATGAAAACGGATGCCCAGACCGCAAAACACGAAGCCAGAATGGGTTTTTGGAATGTCAGAACTATGAATGAGGCAGGAAAGCTGAGACAGATCACAGCAGAGATGAGGAATTACAAACTACATATCCTGGGAATAAGCGAGAGCAGATGGACAGGGATGGGGAGAATAAAAACAGCCACAGGGGAAACAGTACTTTATTCTGGTAGAGAGGACGGTCAGCACAACGAAGGTGTAGCCATTATCCTTAAGAAAGGAATGGAAAGGTCTCTACTGGAATGGAAACCCATTAACAACAGACTAATAAGAGCAAGACTGAAAGGGAGATTCACCAACACCACAATTATACAATGCTATGCACCAACAAATGACAGCGATGAAGAGATCAAGGATGAGTTCTATCAACAGGTACAAAAGGAAATGGAAACTGTACCCAGGTACGATCTCATTATAGTAATGGGAGACCTAAATGCGAAAGTTGGAACACATAATAATTTTAACGAAAGAGTAATGGGGAAATGCGGCAGTGGAACAGTAAATGAGAATGGGGACAAATTAATAAGCTTCTGCAGTATTAACAACCTGGTCATTGGAGGAACACTTTTTCAACACAAAGAAGTGCACAAGTTAACATGGGAATCACCAAACGGACGAGACAAAAACCAGATAGATCACATAATGATCAATGGCAGATGGAGACATGCACTACAAGACGTAAAAGTAAGAAGAGGCGCAGATGTGGGAAGTGATCATCACCTAGTAGTAGCAAGACTGAAGGTGAAACTCAGAGCTGCTGGACCAGTTGCAGTCAAACAGAAAAGATATAACATCACGAAACTTAAGGACCCCCTCACCAGAAAAGCGTTCATGGTCGACGTAAAGAGACGATATCTGATTACCAAAAGCCAGGAAAGAACAGAGACCGACGATGTGGACCAGAAATTCAACACCATCTCAACAATATACAAAGAAAGCAGCAAGTCATGCTTGGGATTCCAGGAAAGAAAGAGCCAAGACTGGATAACACCAGAAACGCTAAACACCATAGCGAAGAGAAAGGAAATGAAAAGGAAGAAAACAGAAGCTAAGTCTCCCAGGTTAAAGGCAATATATAGTGAACAGTACAGTCAGCTGGACAAGGAAGTAAAACGTCAAACCCGTGCTGACAAAAGGACATTTCTGGATGACCTTGCAAGACAGGCAGAAGAGGCAGCACTGAGAAACGAACAAAGCACAGTTTATAAAATAACTAAAGCTATCAGTGGAAAACGAGGTGCAAACAACATAACGTTAGTAAGAGACAAGCAAGGAAATCTCATCACCACAGCACAGGGGCAGGAAACAAGATGGGCAGAGCACTTCAGAGAAACACTGAATAAGGAACCACCAGAGACTCAGCTGAATGTTCCTGAGGCTGAAAGTGACTTAGACATAAATACAGACATTCCACGAAAAGAAGAAATTATCACAGCTATCAAAGGGCTAAAAAATGGAAAAGCGCCTGGTCACGACAATCTGAATGCTGAGCTATTCAAGGCAGACCCTGAACTAGCAGCAGAACTATTAGAACCACTATTTGCACAAGTCTGGGAAACTGAGACAACACCAACAGAGTGGAGTAAAGGAATAATTGTTAAATTGCCCAAGAAGGGCGACCTTGCAGACTGCAACAACTGGAGAGGAATTACCCTCCTCTCAGTTCCCAGCAAAATACTAGGCAGGATAATCATCCAGAGAATTTCTAAAGCAGTTGACCATAAACTGAGGAAAGAACAAGCGGGCTTCAGAAAGAGCAGAAGATGTGCAGATCACATATTTACCCTCAGGAACATTATAGAGCAGTGCTCAGAATGGCAGAGACAGCTGTACATTAACTTTGTTGATTTCGAAAAGGCTTTCGACAGCATACACAGGGACAGCCTATGGAAAATTCTGAGGGCTTATGGAATTCCCAGCCGCATTGTTTCCATTATAAAAAGCCTCTATTCTAACTTTACGTGCAGTGTCGGATCGAGTAATGTAACTTTCGAAGTGAAAACAGGAGTAAGACAGGGATGCCCCTTATCAACAACATTATTTTTGACAGTCATAGATTGGGTGATGCGCCAGACAACAGAGGGCAGTCCAAGAGGTATTAGATGGACAACGTTTTCTACACTGGAAGATTTGGAATATGCAGATGACATTGCACTGCTCGCGCATTCACACCAACACATTCAAGACAAAACCGATAGACTGAATAAGTATGGCCAGCAGGTTGGCCTGAACATCAATTTGAAGAAGACAGAGGTCATGACACTAAATGTGGGCAATCCTGAGCCAGTAACAGTAAGGAACCAGAAGTTAGAACAGACAGACACATTTACTTACCTAGGAAGCATAGTAACACCTGACGGCGGAACAAGCAAGGACATTAACAACAGAATGAATAAAGCGAGAACAGCCTTTGCTGTTCTCAACAACATTTGGAAGTCTTCCCAATACAGCACAAACACCAAATTAAGACTGTATGAGAGCTGTGTACTTTCTGTGCTTCTCTATGGTGCGGAATGTTGGAGAGTAACAGAGAAGGAAATGTCAAAACTGTCCTCCTTCCACACAATCTGCCTAAGGAAAATTCTCCGAATCTTTTGGTAACACCATCAGCACCCAAGAACTACTTATTCGGAGTAACCAGAAGGACATGCACACCATCATAGCTGGCAGACGCTGGAGTTGGGTTGGCCATGTCCTCAGAAGGGACCCTGATACCATCACAAGAACAGCTATGCTATGGACCCCCGAGGGAAAGCGAAAGAGAGGCCGACCAAAAACAACTTGGCGGAGAACTGTGGAAGCTGAGATGCAAAGAATGAACCACAGTTGGGGCACTGTACGAAGGATGGCCGCCGACCGAGCAAAGTGGAATCAATTTGTTGCTGCCCTACAAGACGCCACCAGGCGTGATGGCCGCTGACTGCTTTGACGGTTGGCGGCTATGGATCAAAGATGAAGAATGGTTACAACGCCTCTGCAATTCCAACAGTAATCTTTTTCCATACAATAGGATAGGTGTTATGCTCCTTGATGACAATCATATATAATTTTGTAGTTCTACACCTCTCTGATAGGCTATCATATGATGGATCAATCTCTAGGCTTTGCCTAAGTCTGCCATCGACTCACTTACTTACAGTCGTATGTTAGTATCTCACATTCAAACTTTATTTTAAATAAAATGGTTAATAAATTCAATCTTACCACAATTTCAATGAATATTACACACAAACAACGATGACTGGCAGATCTGGCCCAAGTTATCACTGCCCTGTCCAGAAGTTTATAATATTTGTATTTAGAATTACACTTCTGTTCTCATCGTCTCGTGGCAAGATTTTTTAAAGAAATGGCGTCCTAGCCTAACAATTTTTCCTCAATATCAACTAAGCTGGCCAATAGAAGCAGACGACTATGAATTTTAAATCGAACTTTAAAAAAACAATTCCCAAAATACTACGTTTACTACTACAAGTATATTTTTAGTGTTAGGTTAACCAATCCCCTCTCGCCTTCCTTTAAACTACAGCCAATCAAAATCTTGGTACCTTTTAGTCCTATTTACTCAAAGCTTTTTTCAAAATATGTTATGAAAAAAAAATTAAGCAGGCGTGATCTTTTATCTCGTCTGTCCGTCTTATCATACATAATATTATTGCCATTATTTTGGTTATTTTTGTACTAGTGGGTAACTGACACCATATTATTGCTCAGGACATCATACGGCATCCGAATATATAATTTTTATGGCCCTATGTATTATGGTTCATAATTCCATATTTTTTCTATGTTGGTCTTCAAAACTAGAAACTACCACCTGTTCCATTCTTTTTCTAACTATTTTCAAAATAAATACGAGAATCTTTCGTAGTACATTAGAATTAAGTCATTCCTTATAAGAGCTAAGGTTGTTTACATGACCAATTGACGAACATTTTTTAGTTTTGTATCGTAATTTGAAAAGTGCCCAAGGCTATGTTGCTCGAGTTGGCTTTTGTGAAATCAACGCGAGACGGCGTTCTCTAGGCTCTGTCTTTCCATCCCTCCCCTCTTTTATTCTTTTATTCTTTCACTCTCGTCTTGGCAATCCGACTTGACCTTGCAAAATTGTTACATTTAATCTCAAGGACGAATTTTTCGAAAAGACAGTATCTTTCGTTCGGCTATTAGGTTTATCAGAATCAACATGCGGGCGGGCGTAGGAGAATACTACGCTGGACTCAATTTTTATATTCTATCCTATTTTTGACTTTATGCACTAGAATATTATCTCATTTAGCTATTGTATTGAGAATATCGTCACAAGGTTAACGACATGTTCGCGAGTCCGCACGCAAGGCATCTTTAAACTTTTCAAATCAGTGTAAACATAAATGAAAACATATTCAGTTTATATTGTGAACACTTTTCAATCAGTGGAGGTGTAAATGTAAACAGACTCTATCTGTATTATTAACCTTTCCATTTTAATGTAATGTGGGGAGCCGCGCTAGCGTAGTGGTTACCACACTGCGCTGGCGACCGGGTGACCCAGGATCAAACCCGGGCGAGGACATTTAAAGATTTTCCGTCGACCGGGATTTGGACTGGATTAACTTTTGAAGAAGTGTCGTCGACCAGGGACTGGCAGCTCCTGAGCAGACCCAGCTCTAATGGGTACCTCTGAAATCGGCGAGTATCTGCCTGAATGGCGAGGGATACTTGTCTCTGTGCAAGAAAAAGGGATACTCACGTAAAATCAGTCTCAGGTTAGATACACTAACCTGAGATTTCGCCTCGAGTAATAGCGGGCGTACGAAAAAAAAAATGTAATGTAAAGCGAAAGCTATTCAATTTAAACGGAAAGAAAGTTTTATCCCGAGGGATTAAATTTAATTCTCATCGAGGGTAAATTCTGAGATAAATGGGATGATGAAATGGGAAGATAGGGACCCATAACCATGGGTTGGAAAACGCAATACTCAGAAGAGCGTTTCGTTTCTATTTTTTACCATAGTTATTGGAACCAAGTGAAGGTAGAAGTGGACTGACGTTGTGCGAGATGCCATCATAAGAGGGTCTTATAGACAGACGCAGGACCAGCTTGGCCGTTACTCCTTGACGTTTTAGGAACGTGCGGCGCCTTTAACCTTGACCAGCGACAAGTGTGAGCAGTGTACACAGAACCCATCAGCGGGAGCAGAAACTACTATTGGCAGCTAAGTGAAAAATATACGCTGCCAAAGTGAACTTTTCCCATCATCTCTACTATAAATCAATGATGAAACTTTTCTTCTAAACTATTCTATTTATTTTCAAACTGTTAAAACCTAAAGTGATAATTAAATTTTGTTATTTGTAATTTTACAAATTTAACTTCGATTCAATCATTTTAAAGTTACTGCATGTTTGTCTCAGTCAATTTACTGCACCCACTCTAAACAGAGCTATACCAGAATAATAAGAATTCTACTGAGTAAATAAGGGGTGGGGACTTGAACGAGCTGAAATTAATAAGTGCTTAATTCCTTCACAAAAGTTGTCGGCAGATTCTAGAATTAACGTGCTCAGCCTAAGCAGCATTGTTTTCGCTTATCTCAATATCTTGTGAAGACTCCCTTTGTAATAGAAGTGTCATTACTTTTTATCTACATCTCTGCCAAGAGTAATCTTGAGCGAAGGTAGATACCTTTGAAGCCCATATTAGATACTCTTGAGTTTTGGCCACTGTTGGACCACTACTGCAAAGCAGGGGAGGCAATAGCGTCACACTCCGCATGATGCTGACAACACCTTCCTGTATATGGAAGCCACTTTGGTGGTTCCACGCTCCTCAAGAAATTTAATAGGGTCGGGTGAATAGCATTATATTCTTAATTTGATATTGCAAGTATATATTACTAGATCATTATTATGCCTTTACATTCTTATTATAATTTTATTAACAATTATATATTAATTTTTATTATTGTTATGCAAGATTTGACTATATTATGCAGTTCCTTTGTGTCTATATTCTCAACATTTGTTGCACTGTTATGGGTGACTTGCACACCTGTAAATATTCTAACCGGCGTGTACTCATTAATGCTACTAATTGATGTTTTGGAGCTCATATGGGTGCTAGTCTATTTATAATACTTCCACCCTGTTTTTTTTTGTGCTAACCTGTATTCTTAGAATTCTGACTGTTAACTGACGCCTGACAACACTTTGATAAGCTAGGTGAGTCCTGGCTAGCATCATTTTGGTCACGTAATTTAGTATCAGTTCCTTACTCCGCAGTCAGTTTCCAAGGGATGACTCCTCAAGCTACTTCTAGTGCTGCCATTGATGTTAATCCGTGTGCACCTTTTATTATACATAATTCTTGGTATTGAATTCCGTCCAATTTCATCTCGTTACTCAGGCACATACTATGCTTGTATATTGTATTACTGTCCTGTAATTAAGTATATATAGAACATTCATTGACTTAGTGCCTGTCTCCTTTCAAATATCTTAGCGTATTTGTAAAGTACTCTGCAGGACTCCACCTGTTTATTTATGTGTTTATTCCAGTTCAGCTGTAGATCCAGCGTCATGCCTAGGAACTGGGTAGCTTTAACAGAGCTTAGGTTTTCACCACTGTATGTTTGTGGGCATTGTCTTTTTTTTTTTAAACAGTCCTACCTCTTTTGGAAAGTCATTCCCACTGTTTCTATACATTCAACTGAAATCCCCATTTTGCCATCAGTGCATATCCTTTTTTTTTTTAATAATTTTTATTTATTCATATAGATCTTCATAAAAATTGAGTTTTTCCCAGTCCTCTATACTGCAGCATCATCAGGAAGCTGTGACAAATTGTTTTTAATACTAGCCATAATGACGGAAGTAAATCAAATACTTTAATATATTTTTTAAATACTTTTAAATTCAGTATAAAAGTTCTTTGATGACAACATTTTTTGTGAAAGTGCGTGGATCTGTTTCAAAGAATGTTCATGCTCTTCTGCAGACTGATTTGCTCGTTGTGACTGACGCTGTGCTTGTCTTTGTGCCGCTTCATGTTGTCGTATTGCTGCTTCTTCTAGAGTCTCGCTTGCTCGTTGTGATTGACGCGATCGTCTCTTCTTCTTAGCATCTGCAGCTCGTTTTGCATCCATCTTATCATTTTGATCCATAATAATAAGTCTGCAATACTTTAAATTAAAATGTTGTCTTGAAGAAACAATCAAAAACTTACATTTTAAGGTTATTTTTAACAAAATGATGAGATAAATCCGTTTCCGGAATGAAACTGGGTTCTACACCGACTTTTCTTCGTTGAGTGTTACTATTTTCGGGAGAATACATATAAGGGAAACAATACAATTACTGTCTAGCTTTAACCCCAGTTGCATCTCTTAGACGTGACCGACGAACAAACGGCGAGAATTATGGAGTTTGATGATGATATTTAAACCCATTATATTATACATTGTAGGAAGTAATACTGATCTTCGGGAAATTCCATTGTGCTGCTCCTATAGTTCTGGCCTCTCATTGTTTACCTGTACAGTGAAATATCTGTCGGGTGAAAAGTTCTCATGGTATTTATATGTTTTATCTGTTACTCCTATCTTCTTTGTCTTAAAGACGGCGTCTTCTCTCTAGCGTTCACCACAGGCTCTATCTATGTATAGGAACACTGCCACTGTGTTTTCTTTGTTTTAAAGTTCTGATTTTACTTCGTGTACTGTCGTGAATTCTGATTCACAACACGTCATTCATACCCAAATGGTACGCCATACTTTAAACAGCGTATCCTAGACGGACCAATGAAACGGCGTCTCTATTCCATTGTTTACAATAAGTATTAGGCATTCAACATGGCCAGTCCAAATCTGTGTAACCCAGTTGGGTATGGAATTAAACTACAGCATTATGAGCGAAGTACCGCCTGGAAGAGGTCAGTAATTTAATAATAGGACTGTTACTGTATAAGTAGGTGTTAAGACTTCCACAAAAAGTATTTTAATAACAGGGAAAAGGGAAATAGAATGCATCGAGACATTTAGGAACCTAGGATAATACACTATCATCATACCTAGGAACTTATACAGCTTGATCTGACTTTTGATGTCCATACACTCTTACTCTTTTCAGAGAAGGGGGTATTGCTTATAAGACCAGTCCCTTATCTGGCACTATCCTGGTATCATCTGATATAACTTTGTGTCCAGGATATCTTATATTTCAAAGAATAAGGAAAAATCCTCTCGTGACATGTACCAGTTTGATTAGGTGATCAATAGTGCATCTGTCCTTCCTAAATCTAGACTGAATCGGGCTAAATAGCTTGTTCTTTTTTCTCTTGTTTTTTTTTAAAGTATAAAAGGTGTGTCGTTTATTTACTTTGGTTTCTAATATTTTAGCTAAATACGAAGTTAAAGAATTTGGTCTAATATGATGTTTATCTTTTTTCTGGCTTTAGTATTGGAATAATTACTGCTACTTTCCACAGCTTGGAAATGTTTCCTGTTCCAAATTCTTTTAAAAAGGGATGTTACAGATGACGTAGTACTTTATATTTTTCTTCAGCATTTCATAACTCAAGATGTCATGCCGTGATGTTGTATTTGATTGTTTCCTTCATTGCATTTTTCGCTCCCTCCATTGTGATATTTTCGTTCAAATATGATTTGTAATCTCTGAAAGGATGGTCCGGTGCGCGTGAAGTTAAAATATGTTTTATTGAATCAATCGACCTTGTATGCCCAAGATCGCGGTCAATGGGCCACATTTGAACTAAAACATGAAAACTGTGTGCGTGGAACTAATGCAGTGTTTACACAAACATTATTATTTGGTGGACGAAGATTGGAATAGACAGCAAAGGGCGAGCGATCGCAACAACAGGACATTAGAAATAATACTAGCTAGCAACTGGCCAAGAATTATGGTGTGCGATTTCTGTCTCTTCCCTTCCACGTTTCCATTTACGCCGATCACGTAAGCCCGTAAACACATACACACACTTAAAACACATACACACACAACACATACATACACTTAAAACTGTCGTGAACAAAAGCACTTTTAAAAACTTAAAACGGATGACTGATTTGGAGAAAAAAAATTGTCCTCTGCGGGAATCGAACGCAGAAAGTTGGTTTAGAAGGCAACAGTTCTAACTATTAAACCACTGATACACTTTGATATGTGGTGTTTTTTAATCTTAACTATGTTCATGTATTTTTGTTTATGCATCGCCTAACAGAAGTGAGCCCATGTATGTATACTTGGAGTCACTATGTACCCGGTAACTGAAACATTTGATTAAAAAAATGCCAAAACACGCTGATCACCGCATCGTTTGGCTGACCACTTCAGTCAAAAACGTGTCCGTTCACATCTGAGAGTGTTATGTTTGTTTACTCCGAGTACCAGTTGTCAAGGGATGTAATTGTTTGCCCTCGCTTGGATTTTTGTATTTTAATGATTGCCTCCCTCAGTTAGCGTTGCATTGTTTACGTGTCAGACATACCAAAGAAACTTTAAAATAAGATAGTCCTTACTGTCTGTTCAGATAAATATATGACTTTTGCAATGCGAATAAATTAACTTCGACTGCACATTGGTTAATATTTCTCTAATAAACAAGAATGGTTGCAGATTCTATGGCGTTTTAAAGGACACAAATAACTCCAAGTCTTGGGGCACTTTCGTAATGTAGCTCTTACTGAACGTAACCCGAAGACTCGCATCGCAATGTCGTCTTTACAACGTCATTAATTTTTTGTTCTTTGTTCAGGCAAACATTTTAAATTAGATTTATCTTGTGGCTCGTAATATCTGGAAATGAATGCCCCAGAATTATCTTCGTTCAATTAAAAAATATATGAGATTAAAAGTCTGTGAGTCTGTATGTATCGTATACAATTCCGCATGCCAGGAAATTTTTTCTTCAAGTTTGGCAGAGTTACACTTTAGGCCCTTTAGTGTAACGCCATGGGGTTATTTTGTAACTTAATATTTTAATTATGACAGAACAAAATTATTTAAAGTATTCCGACTACAAGTATGCATGCCAGGGGTCATAATCAAAGCAAGAGAAATTCAAGAGAAATCAAGGGGAAAATACTAATGATAAAATTATTATTTTATTTGTAATTAGAATTTTACTTTTCCGTATTTTACAACATAATTCAAAATTATTAATTATACAGTTTTAATTTAAGGGAAAATAAAAAAACATACCCAGTCTTATGTAGCATTTCCGTTTTTTACCATGTAATTTTAATGGGACTAATTTTGCCACGCGGATTCTAATTGTAGCAATATATATATTAAAACCAGAGACTGTTCAGTGTGGATCCACATTCGAATAAAAGTAAGCACTATCTGTGTGCTTAGCTTTATTTTCTATGCATAATTATTTTGTTTAAAAATACTGAGTCGAGCAGATCTCAATTGTAACACAACTGTATCGATATATAACCAAAGCCAGTGCTCTCTTTTTTCCTGAATGCAATCAGTTTTAAGTCACTCTAGAGCAAATATTTTATTTGTTGCAGAAAACGAAATTATAAAAATACTATTTAAACTATTTGATTATTTTCGTATGTGCAAGGCAAACCAAGAATCGCTAGCGCTGCACGTGCAAAAAACGACGCGTGCCAGGTGTTAGGGTCAGCGTCATAAGTGTGGCTATATATGCTGTAAGTTTTAAGCACTAGGCACACTAAGTTTAAACCCAATGACCGGAGTAAACAGAATTCTGACCTTATTGCGGAAAAAACGACCAATTGTAAAATAGTTTATTTCTTGGTGTCTCGGGCTAAGCTTACACTGTTACTATTTTAAATGGCTAGTTATTAGTGTGTTTATAATTGCTAGCAGTAAATTACATTTTTTTGGTGATAACTCGCTTACTCAATAATTCAGTAAAATGAAGCGAATAATCGAGTCGTCGTAATTCATCACACAAAAGGTAGCAGATACTTAATCTGTTAAGCGACACTTATTTTCTTAGTGGTTATAATTGGGTTAACATATAACCAGAGTCTGACTAACTTTGTGAATTAGATCTACGAATATTATTTCCATAATCTTAATAGTGTTATGTTTGCTAAACAACTGAATTTTAGGGAGAAAGTCATTTTTTGGGAGAACTAATTAGGAAGAAGGGAACCACGGAATGTCTATTTTGTGATTAAATATAACTTAAAAGGCAGTTCTACAGTTTTAACCACCAGCCAATGAAAGAGTTCTATAACATGTAAGGTTAATAGGCAGCCAAGGAGCATAAGCTCATTACATATGTATGTACTCAATTTAGAATTTTATTATTTACCTTTTGATACCGACCCCCACGGGGGCGCATTCAACTTAATGGTGTAATGTAATTATTACTAAAATTTTTAATATAAACACAAGTAATGTCATGCTATGAATAGTGAATCCTCACAACGAGGATTACATTTTGGAAACCCATATGTTCAGTTAAATGAGAACACAACTTTGAACTTACTGAAAGAGTTAATGTTCTGATGTAAGATAAATCTCTTCTATGTAGGCAGTACGTTTAGAATTGGTATGGTGGAATGAGCAGGAGGGCAGCCTATATTGAAGGAACCACAGAAGTACTTGTCTAGCAAATAAAACAATGACATTACGGGCGCATAAATGTTAAATGTAAATTCATGTTATACTTTGTAATTGTGCCTAGGATTGATTTATGTATGTTTGTCTCAAATCCAGAGCTACTGCTAGGCGGTTGGAAGCAAGCAAACCACGCAGAGAACATAAAATTCTCTCTCCTAATCACACTTCAGGGAGTAGATAGCTATACGTGTGTCAACTAATAATCAACTTCGCAACAGCCAACTACACGGGTGGCAATCACCAAAGTACTATTCACCGCAGCGTAATCCCGGTAACCACAGCCTGACGTCGTCATGTATTGTGCAGTAGAAGTTCACTACTCACCGGTTGGGCGTATGCCAGCGCCTAGTGGCACCCAATATATCACTCTACTCAGGTTTGCCAGCACATTGAAAATCGGGTACCCGTGTTTTTTACCTCGGAGTGTCTAGTCTCACACAGACAGAGGAATATCAGTACTTAGTAGTCCCTACATAATTGTAAGTAAGCTGGTATACAGTACGCCCAGTCCCTGCTCAAGCATTTTCACCTCTGGATTATACGTGTATTCCTGGCTCAAGGATAGAGCACCTAATATTGAAATAATAAAATCATACACCCCATGATGAAGATAAGCGCTGATATTGTTCACTGTTTTTTATTGGGGGGTGGGGGCGGGGGGGGGGGGGGGGGGGGCGGTGGGGTGAATAGCATTTACTGTAGAGACTTTTGTCTATTGTGTGTCATATCAATTGTTGCATGATCTTTGGAATCAGTATTTGTTAACTTTGTTATTTGATCTATTGTTACATGCTGAGATTTTATTCTTCTTTTTTTAAATTAACATTCTAAAATAAATTTTAATAAATTTTAACCTTTTGTTAATGCACTTGTTCAAGACCTTCGTCCATCTTTACTATTTAATGAGTCTTCAGTGACTTCATAAGATTTTACTCTGTTTCTGTCAATCAGTGAAAAAGGAGAGAGAGCGGGTGATTCTTAAGAATATATAAGGGAGTTGTGGGACTTGGAAAGAGAGTTAACTTTAATAGATCTTCTTCCATGTTGTCGTAAGATTCTCCCAATCGCGCACATGATCGGTATTATCCTGTCTATCTTGCAGTTCACTAGAGTTTTCTTAACTCAACAAAATACATTTTCCTACACTACTCAGGACAGCAGCAACCCCATTTTTCTTTATGTTACTAAGAAATTTAAAATGGTTTCAATACACATTTTTGATTTAAGTAAAAATCTTAAAAAACATTAGTTTTTGTAGTATTAGAGTTATTTTTACTATATATATATATATATATATATATATATATATATATATATATATATATATATATATATATATATATATATATATATATATATGTGTGTGTGTGTGTGTGTGTGCGTGCGTGCGTGCGTGCGTGCGTGCGTGCGTGCGTGTGTGTTAAGGTAAAGTTAAAGGATCCCATTACACACCCATTGTGCATATTGGGAATACGGTGTTAGGCCCGTATTTTCTTGACCATCGGCACACTAGGGGTGATGTGGTCAGCTTCACGCCGGCCGCCTTGACCTTCCCAGAGATGTTCTGGTACCCAATTCATGAGGCTAGGTCGACCCCGGGAGCCGTTTGCGGTCTAAAAGATCCCACTTGAACTGGGGATCGAACCATGGACCACCGAGCTGGGAAGCCAGTGCACTAACTACCGCGGTTCCTATATATACATATATATTTATATATATGATTTATATTTGGTCTTACTTACTTACTTAGTCATTCCCCTTCTACCGTGAGGTGTAGAGGTTTGGAAGAGAGAGCGCCAGACTATCCCATCGGCTGTCTTCCTCCTGGCCTGGTTCCATTCTAGTCCTCGGTCCTTCAAAGATTGTCTAACGTTGTCCTCCCAGCGGACTCCGGGTCGTCCCGGAGGTCTGGACCCCCGGCCCCCCGTTTCCCACGCCCGTCGTGGCAGCCGATCCTCTCCCACTCCGCAGACATGGCCAAACCATCCCAGCCGGGACTGCCCTACTTGGGTCTGCAGGGGGTGGGATTTAAGGCCTTGACGCATCGTCTGGCTATATTTGGTCATGCACCCTAATATAACCAACGGATCTGTATCTAGATTGAAAGGGTAGCACATCGTTAACATGAGGCAAAGTGTTGTTTTTTTTTTTAAAGGGTCTTGTCAAAAAGATAGACCAAAAAGTCTTTTATAATTGCACATGTGCCCTAATATAACCAACAGCCAATGTGTCTACGTTAAACGGGTTGCGCCTTGCCAACACTAGGAAAAATTTTATTGAAAGAAAGGTCTTAGTTCCTTACGGCAAGGTACTTTATATTTGATCATGTGCCTAATATTACTGATGGACCCATTGTTACCCTGAACGGGGTGCGCCTCGCCAACATGAGGCAAAATTAGTTTTTAAAATACGATCTTTAATATTAGATCATGTGCTCTAATATAACCGATGGATGCAGTGTTTAGGTTGAACGGTACTCGCCTCGCCAAAAAGAAGGCAAAGTTAAATGTGTAAAATAAATCCCTTGTATTCCTGGCCGCAAGGCCTATTGGTTTGGTTTGGTCTGGTTTTAAGGAATATCTTAATTGCACACGTACCACTCTATCAGTGCTCCGATCTCCTCCCTTAGATCACACAAGAAGGATATCAGCAAAGTGCACGAACTCTGTAGCACCGACGAGAATCCCAATGTGTGCAAGGTCTTTAATATTGGATCATGTGTCCTAATATAACCGTCAGCCCCCAGTCTCTAGACTGAACGGAGCGTGCCTCGCCAAAAGCAGGCAAAATTTAATTTTAAAAGGACACAAAATATACTTATTACAGACTGCTGTGTCTCTACATTTGAACATACGCCCTAATCTAACCGACAGACACAGTGTCTAGGTTGAATTTCCGAAGTTTTATACGTCTATGTAACTGGGCAAAGCCGGGTACTTACAGCTAGTATATTATATTAAAAAACGCATTTACAATTTAAAAAAAAATTCCAGGCATAAATCTTTCATTTTATCTCATTTGATTTTTCTAAATGAGATTCATTTGTTATAATAAATATTCAGTTCATCCCCTCATTATTTATTTATTTTGCAATCTGCCGATGCAAATACTGAAAATTGACATTTATGCAGTTTTTTTTTGTACGCTGCTGTTTTTATTTCTGCTGTTTTTGCTGCAACTATTTTCTATTCTTTGTTCTGCTACAGCGGTCTCTTATGATAGATTTATTTGCTGTTCTTAATCGTTCTGCTGCATCTGGTGTTACTGTTTATGCTGATGAGTTGTTTTTATTGTTATTTTTGTTACTTTTGTTTTTATATTTGCTGTTGCGGTTTATATTGTTATTATTTTCTTATTCATATTGTCATTATTGATATTATTCTGATGGATATTGTCGTAACACTGATTATAATCATTCTCTTGTTATCATTGCTATTATGCGCGGGTTGATATAATTGTTATTGTTATCGTCATTACTATTATTTCTATTGTTGCTTTGACTGTTGTTGTGCTTACTTACTTACTTAGTCGTTCCCCTTCTACCGTGAGGTGTAGAGGTTTGGAAGAGAGAGCGCCAGACTATCCTATCGGCTATCTTCCTCCTGGCCTGGCTCCATTCTAGTCCTCGGTACTTCAAAGATTGTCTAATGTTGTCCTCCCAGCGGACTCTGGGTCGTCCTGGGGGTCTGCATCCCTGGCTCTTTGTTTCCCATGCTTGTCGTGGTAGCCGATCTTCTCCCATTCTGCAGACATGGTCAAACCATCTTAGTTGGGACTGTTCTACTTGGGTCTGCAGGGAGTGGGATTTTAGGCCTTGACGTATCTTCTGGTTGCGGACCATGTCTCTTCTTGTTACTTCAACCACCTTCCTCAGATACCTCATTTCTGAGGTTTGAATCTGGCTTTTGTGGGTTGTAGTCATTTCCCATGACTCGCATCAATATGTCAAGACTGGGACATAGGTGGAGCCATCTTCGTTTTCTTACCAACCTCGCTCTTGCTGAGGAATCCTCGATTTATGGCCTGAAAAAGTCTCCCAGCTGCTGCTTTTCGAGTGGCCAACTCTTCTTTGATGCCTCCCTTTCAGTCTATAATAGCTCCGAGGTATTTAAAGTGGTCGACCTGCTCCAGGACTTGTTCTCCCAGCTTAATCTGATGTCTTCTTTCTTCTCGTGATATCACCATGGATTTTGTTTTAGAGCTGCTTATGACCATACCTCTCTTCTCCAGCTCTCCCTTCCAGACTTGCAGGTTGGATTGGAGATGTGCCTCTGATTTAGCAATCAGCGCAACATCATCATCAAATGCCAGCTCTGAAATATAGACCTGTCTCATCTTCTAGTACTCCACTGAATACTTTCTTGTTCTCTCCTTACATGCCTTAATGACATCGTCCATGAGGAGTATGAAAAGATAATGTGACAGGATATCACCTTGTCTTACACCAGTTTTGGTCCTGAACTCTTTTGACTTATGGTTTGCTGTCCTCACATAATTTCTGCAAGACTTGTAGAAGCTCTGTATAGCATGAATCAGAGGTGCTGGAATGTTCTTCTTTGCCAAACAGTCCCAAAGTTTGCTCTAGGGGACCCTGTCAAACGCCTTTTCCAGATCTATGAAACAAAGATAGATCTCACTCTTATACTCAAGGGCCTTTTCACTCAGCTGTCTGAGTGTGAAGATTAGGTCTTGAGTACTTCGGTTTGCTCGGGATCCGCACTGGACCTCATCCAATTGTGGCTCAGCTAGGTATCGGAGTCTCTGCTCTAGGATTCTAGAGTAGATGTTACCAGGGACACTGAGAAGGGATATGCCTCTATGGTTTCCACATTGTAGGTTGTCTCCGTTTTTGAAAATTGGTGTTATGATGGCAATCACTCAATCCTTTGGTATGGTCTTGTTGCACCACGCTGCCTGTAGGACCCTTATAAGTAATAGGTCGCCTGATGCTCCCATGTACGAGTATTTAACCATTTCTGGTGTTATACCATCATGCCCTGCTGCTTTGCCCATCTTGATTTTCTCCAGTGCTGCCTTCAGTTCTTCCATCTTTATGTCATCTTCACCATCATTGGTTTTCTCTTCTGTGCTAATGGTTATCATTTCTGATGCTTCACCATGCTCACCATCCATGAGTTCTGAGAAATATTCTTTCCATCTTTCCATTACTTCCTTCGGGGCAGTAAGCAATTTGCCATGCTTGTCCTTTATAAATTTAAGAGGGCATTGTTTTTCCTTCCTCATGTTCTTTAGGGTCTTATAGAACAATTTCTGGTTTTCTTGCGCATCTTTTTCTAGCATTTCTCCAAATTCTTCCCAGGACTTCTGTTTTGCTGCTAGCACCTTGTTCTTTGCTTCTGTTCTGAGTGTCACATATTCTCTATATTTCTCCATTTGTCCTGTTGTGTTTTTAGCTCCTAAGTATTGTTTCCATGCCATTTTCTTCTCTCTTATTTTCTCTTTGACTTCCTCTGTCCACCAAGGTGTCCTCTTTCTCTTGTTCCCAAGTCGGACTTTACCACATGCTTCTGCAGCAGCTGTCTTTATGATGTCCTTGAATTTGAGCCAGAGGGTTTCCAAGTCATCAGGTTGTTATTCTGAGTTGCTCACCGCTGCAGCAATAAGTCCTGATATCTGGTCTTAATTTCTGGCTCTCTCAGCTTGTAGGTCTCAATGCTCATTTCTCCCGTTCGTTTACTTAGTTTCTTGCGTGATGTTGGGCAGTTCCTAGGCTGAGCAACTCTTTCAGTTGTTCTTTTGATTGTAAGCAGGTAGTGATCACTTCCAATCTCTGGCCCCCTCCAGACTCTAGCATCCCGGACATATTTGAATGAGCTCCTCCTAACAATGGCTTAGTCGATCACTGACTTCTCATTCTTTGTTGGTTCACATCTAGCGTATGCATGTATGCGCTTATGGGGGAACTTTGTGTTTGTAATGATCAGATTCTGCTCACTGCAGAATCTAAGGAGTCGCTTTCCATTGTCATTGAGAGTATCTTTTCCATATCTTTCGATTTTTTTTTTTTTTTTTTTCCTTAACCAGCGGCACTTGGGCTTTCAGCCCTTCGGCCCAATGACATGTCATTGCGAGGCTGGGGAACCTGAGGACTTTCCTTCCAACCCGGTCAGGAGCTTCGCTCCTTCCCATCCACAGAGGGTTTATCACAGGAGCCGTTCAGGCTATTCAGTCAAATTTCCGGCCGTAAACATTTCTTCAAACGCCGACGCCCGGGTTTGAACCATGAACACCTGGTCGCCAGTACAACGCCGAAGCCATTACACCAGCGCGGCTCCCATATCTTCCGATAACTCCACCCCATCTAGCATGATCATTTCCAACTCTGGCGTTGAAATCTCCGAGCATGATAATTTCATCTAGTCGGTCATCCACTGTCCTGTGAAACAGCTCGAAGAATTCCTCCTTGACCTCTGCTCTCTCATCCTCATTTGGCCCATACACTATGACCAGGTTGACTATGGTTTCTCCTTCTTTTAGTTTTACAATCATAATGCGCTCCGAGACAAAGTTCCATCCCTTGATACTATCTTTTTTGTTTTTGGCCACAATGCAACCCACGCCCTATTCTGAGCGTCAGCAGCAGGACAACAAGAAACATTGAAGGACAAATAGAATGCAGACTGCAATGAGCAATTGACAATAAACTGAAACACTTCACTGCAAATATATATTCTGCTCATCCAAGTATTTCCCTGGGGTCAAAGACCTCTGCCCAAAATAATCCCGTTAAAGGAGATGACTTGATTGAGCTCCGCATGACTCTGGCAACACCTTCCTCTGTATGGAAGCCACTTTGGTGGTCCCACGCTTAAGGAATTAAATATGGTCGGGTGAATAGAATTCGGGCTTGACATTATGACATAGAATGAAACCAACAAGCAGTACAGGAGACAAGAAGTTGTAAATAGACATGGTCGCCTATGCCACCTGGCATGGTATTTCAAGTAGATGATGATGCGTACAACATCAGAAATTGTGGAACATCATGAGAGACATGGGGTTCCCAGCGCATTTGATCCATCTAATTGAAACACTATACCGTGAACAACAAGCAGCTGTCAGAGTAGCGGGGGAAACATCAGGTTGGTTTGAGGTGAAAAGGGGAGTAAGACAGGGTTGCATCCTATTTCCATACTTGTTTAACATCTATGCAGAAAATATAATGAGAAATGTTCGGAGTGACCAAGAATGTGAACATTGCGATCTGTTCACAATTGGTGGAAATGCGATCCCAGAACTCAGGTACGCAGATGACACAGTTATTCTTTCAAACAGTGCCAAGGGACTAGAACAGTTAATCCTGTCAAAAGACACAGTGAGGATCAGAACCTTTTTCTGAACACAAAAAAACAAAAACAAAGTTAATGTCCACAGACAAAACAAGATGCCAACCAAAAATTACCATCAATGATGAGGAAATTGAAAATGTCACAAATTTTGAATATCTTGGCTCCACAATTAACAACAATGGAGACTGCTCAAAAGAGGTCAGAAGGAGACTGGCCATAACAATGCAGAGGTTAAATAAAATGAAGAACCTATGGCATAACACCAGCAAATTAATAAAAGTAAAACTTCTGAGAACGTGCATCTTTCCGGTAACAACATATGGATGTGAATCATGGACCATTACTCAAACATTAAAGAAACAAATCGAATCTTTCGAAGCAAAGTGTTACAGAAAAATTTTCAGAATATCGTGGACCAAGAAGAAGAAAAATATAGACATCCTACACGACCTGAACATGGAGGAAAACTGGCTCATAAATAATATCATGTCCCGGAAACTGAAATATTTTGGCCACACGTCATAGAGGCTTAGAGAGAGCAGTGATGGAGGGTATGGTATCTGGAAGGCGAGGCAGGGGCCGACTAAGACGACGGTGGACACAGGACATTGAAGACACCTTGAACATGACATTGGAGGAGGCAGGAGGGCTGGCTAGAGATCGAGAGTCTTTCAGGCGGGCTGTGATGAGAGCGACGTTCTGCAAAGGACATGCTGTATGATGATGATGATGATGTTAATCTCGCTGCTGTTGTTAATCTCGCTGCTGTTGTTAATCTCGCTGCTGTTGCTAATCTCGCTGCTGGTGGTGATCTCGCTGCTGGTGGTGATCTCGCTGCTGTTGTTAATCTCGCTGCTGTTGTTATTATTGCTATATCACATACGATATTCCTATTGTCCGTTTTGAAACTATAGTAGAGGTCCGTACTTTGGTGTCGTTGTCGTGACATTAATATCGTACTCCGATATGTATCGATCGATATGCTAGCGAAATAAAACTGAAATCAAAATAAAACTGAAACTATAGTCGTCATCATGTTATAATTATAGTTTCTATTGTTGTCATTGATGTTATACTTATTGTTAGTGTTATTCTCGAATGTTCTTCGAATCGTCTTATTGTGAACGGCAACTCGGAGATTGTCGTTCTGCGCATGTCAAACCGGGAGTTCGTTCTGTGTGTTCCGCCCAGTTTGGGCAGTTTAGAAATGGTTTAAGAAGCGAGCAGACGCAACTGCGTCTTGTGATTCTCTGAGGGAAATACAGTGTCTTAGTGAGTTAGTTAGCTAACTAGACTATTTCCCAGTATTATGCAGCCTGCCTGGAGGCATATGTTCATGGTTGATTTTCCGAAATAAGGTAATTCCTCTTGTATCGAACTTTATGCTATCGTCTAGAGGTTCGTCATTTTGTCGCCTATTTGCTCGCCTGTGTGATGCAAAATGGAGAGGTACTTTGACTAGGATTAAGTCACCAGGATCTGTATACCTGAACTAGTTAAATATATATGGGTCGCTCTAGACCAACAAGACTGTTGTCTGTGTTCCAGGATTCGTTATATCAGAGATCACGTCCAAGTCAGATGGTTAGACTTAGGAACATTATAAAGGTCGAGCTGACCTGTAGCCCATGTATGCTATTCACGTGCAGACAGTGAACGGACTTATTGTATACAACTGATCTGCTAGCATCAGAATGGGAGCATTTATTATTGTTTATGAACATTGAAGATCTGTAGCTGACACTGTTGCAGAAGTTATAGAAATTATTATTATTTATACAGCTTCACGAACTAGCACTCGATGATTGATGAATTTCTGAATCTATTGAACTGTGATGTCTTATGACGCATATATACAACAGCTATCATTGCTGACTACAGAAATTGTTTTCAATGTGCCATATCATCTTGCTGAACTCGTTAACCATGTTGATGTCATAAGTATCATGACTGTTTTGTGGCGTGCAATAAATGAAAGAAACTTATACAACGAAGTTACCCTTTCTATGACTCTACACGTCATGTTGCCTGTGTGATAACCCTGTGAACTGTTCCACTACCACATACACAGCAACATCCTAAATCAGAGAAGACACCTACATCTTACACTTTAACACCAGGTGTCGATAAGGGTGGCAAGTTACCACTTCAGCACAAATCCACCCTTATCATTTTTGGTGGCCAGAGCTGGTTCTATCATCTGATATTTTGGCGCACCATATCATTTTTGGTGGCCATAGGTTGGTTCACTCTGATTCCAGCTATCAAGGGGGTCAGCAAACCCAGACATCATCATCATACTAGATACAACTACAGCATCAACTACCACCTTACAAGAAATTTTATTGAAAGTATCCGGATTTTCTGACAGTTGCTGATTTTGAAACTACCCGGCGCTGCTCGGCAATATTGAAGTTTATGTAAAATTAGAAGGACAAGTACCGAGCGAATGGATTTCCTGATCTGGTGAAAAGAAGGACAAGTGCCGTAACAACTGTTCCGGTCTCAGGGGTACTGCTGCGGGTTCAGAAGGTCAAGTGCCGGTTAAATCAATTTAGAAGATTCAGAAGGTCAAGTGCCGTAACAACTGTTGCAGTATTAGAAGCTCTTTTCCTTCGTCATGGCTGTTTATGGGAGCAGAAGTTAATCAACGTTGGATCATTATCCTCAGAATGCTGATTACATCCTGTTCTGCACCGTGCTGACGCTGGATTTATAGAAGTTAAGTGGCCTGTTTTGTTTGTGAACTGTGCCCTTATGTTCTAACTGAGCCTTCTGTACTTTCACACTTTCTCCTATTGTTTTCATGATACATGTTTATATGTTATATGTTATTTGTTATTTGTATATTTATATGTTTATATTTCAGCGGGTTTTCTCGGTTGGGCGGAGTCTTGCAGTAGAAGATACCACGTCACAGAGGTTCTACTGTTAGCGTTTTCGTTAGGGACTGTGCGAATTTCCTACAGTGAAATTTGCTAGCGACAATCGTTGCTATATCTGTTTAGTTGTGACGAGTTGTGCTTTATTTCTGTTTCTTGTATATATATATATATTTTTTTTTTCTTTTTTCTTTTCTCTCTTTCTTTGTGTTTTTTAGTTTCGATTTCGATTATTTGTATTTGTAGGTCTCCCCTTTGCTATTATTCAGTTCTTTACGTATATTTTTGTGTATACACTGTAGCGTCATTTGTTAGTCATATCTTCGCATATTTCTTTTTAGTTTTGCTGTTTGTGTATTTGACTTATGCGAATGTTTTCGTATGGTTTGATCTTTGTTGATTGTTTACATTGACTCTGATCTTTGTTATTGTTTACATTGACTCTGATCTTTGTTATTGTTTACATTGACTCTGATCTTTGTTGTTGTTTACATTGACTTTGATCTTTGTTATTGTTTACATTGTTGATGACCTTTGCTATTGTTTACATTGTCTTGTTATTGTTTACATAGTTCTTGCATAGTTAGCTTTCACTATTGTTGATATATGCTCATGCACTATTGGTCTATAGTGCACTTATCATAACAAACTGGTGTTTTTGCTTATGCACTATTGTAGTGCAGTTATGATAAATAACTGATGATTATGCACTGATTTGGGTAGTGCACTGTTAATTAAGAGGTGACTTGTGATATTATTATACATTTGATAATACAAGTTGGTGTCAACTCCTGTTTCCCACAGAGATTGGGTTCAACATAGAGATTATACAAGCACTTTATTAAGTCTTGTTGCTATTTAACATTGAAATAAGATAATTAATTATTTCAGGTTCTGTACTCACATTTTGGACATCATGTCTACATTTGAGTACTTTATTGAGCAGGGTAAAGCCCTTGGGAAGACAGGTGATAAATTAGAAGAATTTGCGACTGTTCAATATGCCAAGGCATTGAAGTCGGAAGAAAAGAAAATGAAAGAACAAACTGAACAAAAGAGAATAGAGGCTGAAATAGAACAAAAGAAACTGCAGATGCAGGTGGAGGAAAAAAGATTTCAAATGGAAATGGAAAAACAAAAAAGAGAAGCTGAAAATAAGAGACTTGAAAAAGAAGCTGAAAATAAGAGACTTGAAAAAGAAGCTGAAAATAAGAGACTTGAAATAGAGGCCGAAGGAAAAAAGTTACAGGCCCAGGCTGAAGAAAGAAAGTTACAGGCTGAGGCTGAAGAAAGAAGGTTACAAAGAGAGGCTGATGAGAGAAAAGCAAAAATGGAACATGATGAAAAAGTCTTAGCTTTAGAGTTAGAGAAGTTAAAGTAATTTTGGAAAACACTGGTAATGCTAATGAGGCAAATAAGGTGTCAAATAAGACTAATGCTAAGGATTTCAAGCTTAATCTACCAGCATTTAATCCCTCAATCGATGATATAACATTTTATCTAGATAGATTTGAAAGTGCATGTAATGTACATAATATAGATAAAACATTATATGTGTATCATCTGTCCAAGATACTTAGAGGTGATGCTTTGACTTTGTTGAGTATGGTAGATGTGCCTGACAAAAACAACTATGAGGTTGTCAGGGCGGCGTGTTGTTAAAGAAAGTACCAACTTAACGAGGACGGATATCGTCTTAAATTTTAAAACCATGTTACCAGAAACTGGAGTTGAATTCTCTGAATTCATCTCAGGCATCCGTCTTACTTTTTTACGATGGGTTGAGTTGTCTAAGACAGAAAATACATTTGAAGCTCTTATGGATTTACTACTTAGAGATAAGGTTATGTCTTCTGTTAATGAAGCTTTTCTATCTTTTCTTCATGAGCGTAAGCCTAAAAACATAAAAGAAATGGAAGAATACTGTAGCCAGTATGTTACTGCGCATCCGCACATAACCATTAGTAACTCTAAGGTGAAAGAAGGTCTGCCAGTTGCTTCGGCAGCACCTTATGGCCCAAATTTTATGCGTAAATTTCAGGGTAGCCAGAAAAAATTTCAATAAAAAGAGTAATCGTAATTATGCCCAGAACCATAGTGATCAATTCCAGGGTGATTCTTCTTCCCAGAACTGGAGACAACCTAATACTACACGTTATTCTACTCCGGTTAACTTTAGAAATTTTCACAAAGGTAATCGGTATAGAGGAAAATTTTTTATGCAGAGACCTCAATACCAAGATAATAGAGGTTCTCAACAGCATAGAGATAGTAATGACAGTTATGGAAACTGGAACTCAAACCAGGATAAAAATTACAGTAGGGACTTTAATGATAATTGCAGAGGCAATAATGGTCGCGGTAGATCGCAACATAAGAGAAAAAGATATCAACAGACAAATTCTGTTCAACAAGAATCTCAGGGAGCAGATAAACAGGTTAATAATGATAAAGACCATAATGCTATCGGATGCTCATCTTTTGATTTTCGTAGGGCAAATAAATGTATCCAATGCAGTACTTTATTTGATCCGAAAACCATTAGTACTCTAAGCTGTGGTCATCCTTTGCCCGCTCTTCCTGCTAATGTTGCTCATGATGGGAGAGGTTCTCTTATATTACATAAGGGGCTAGTAAATAGTAATCCAGTCTCAGTGTTGTTTGATTCTGGATGTACTACTGTCGGCGTTAGGCAATCTCTTGTAGATCCATCCTGTGCTACAGGAAAAGTCATCAAATGTGTCACATTTGGTGGCACGTTAGAAAAGTATCCTACTGCTATAATACACATTGCTACTCCTTTCTTCACGGGAGAGGTCCACGCGTGTCTACTTCCAAACCCTATTGCGGACCTTATTATTGGTCGTATTCACGGAGTTAGGGAATGTACCCCACAGCAGATTGCTGTTTGGGAAGAGCAAAACATTGAAGCTACCAATGCGGTGGTCACAAGAGCACATGCTCTGGATCCACCTCAAACTTCATTAACTAATAATGATGAAGTAAATGACCAAGATAGTCACTTGACTATTACACGTGACTCATTTATCAAATTGCAAGAAGAAGATCCTTCTTTACAAAAATTCTTCATTCTAGCAAAAAAAGGTGATCCTAATCAGAACACTAATAGGAAATCTTGGATTTCTATGAAGAACGGCGTACTTGTACGTATGGTACAAGACTCGACTACGTCCACTCATTCACAAATTCTTGTGCCTAAGAGCATGAGATTGCAAATATTGCAACATGCTCATGACTCGCAATGTGCTGGACATATGGGTTTTTCCCGTACAAAGTCGAGGGTTCTTGCGGCTTTCTTTTGGCCATTTGTGAGCAAGGACATACGAATGTACTGTCGCTCTTGCAAAGTATGTCAGGAGGTCAAATCTAAAGGACCACGACATGCTGCGCCTATCCAGGCTGCTGACATTCCTATTCGCCCTTTTCAAAAAATGGCAATAGATATTATCGGTCCTTTTAGAATTAAGTCGGCTAGAGGACATCAATTTATCCTTACATGTGTCGATATGTGCACACGTTGGCCAGAGGCAATACCTCTCAAGAGCATCTCAACTGCTGATATCGCAGACGCTCTTTGGCTGATATTTTCTCGCTTGGGTTTTCCCGGAGAAATATTGTCAGACCATGGCACTCAACTTATATCAGACACTATGTCACAGGTAATGTCTATGCTACACATTAAAAGGTCTCTCAGCAGTATCTATCACCCAATGTCTAATGGGTTGGTCGAACGTTTAAATAGGACTCTGAAAACTTTACTTGGTAAAATAACTGAGGATCATCCTCAGGATTGGGACAGGGTCTTACCCGCGGCTCTCTTTGCGTATAGAGAGGTCCCCAATGAACATACGGGGTTTTCCCCTTTTGAACTTGTCTTTGGCGCGCAACCGCGCGGCCCTATGTCTTTACTTCACGATCTAATCACTGCCGATAATATTAGCGATGAGACTCAATCTTCTTATGAGTACGTCATTGCTCTTAGGCAAAAGATCATCGAGGCATGCAAACTAGCAACTTCGTCTTCAGAATTTGCTAAAGAAAGGCAAGGCAGTTTGCAAATAAGAATAGATGTCTACGACAACTTTGTCCAGGTGACAAAGCTCTCGTTCTACTTCCTTCAAGGGAGAACAGACTTCTAATTGCATGGAAAGGTCCATATGCAATAGTCTCCAAAATTTCTGATGTCGACTATGTTGTCGATATTGATGGAAAGCATAAAACTTTCCACATAAATATGCTCACAGAATTTTATGAAAGACCTGACTATTTGCAGCCTATTTTCCAGGCTACGGACAATTCACAAGCAACTCATGGTCAGTACTCATCTCTGTCAGTTATACAGGATGAGGAAACTACTTTTTCTGATGTCAATCTTCCTCTTTCTATGGTCCCACTTTATTCTACGGAATCTTGGAAAAACGTGACCGTTTCTCCAAATCTTTCCGCTGAGGAACATCGACAAGTTTCTTCGATGTTGCAAACATTTCAGGATGTTCTTACAGACATCCCGGGACACACACATGTCATAGAACATGACATTGTGCTAACTGATCACAATCCTATCAGAGTCAGACCATATCCAATACCTATTCATTTCCAGTCTCAAGTCGAAAAAGAGTTGGATGAAATGATACGTTTGGAAATCATTGAACCATCCACTTCAGCATACTCTTCGTCTATGGTTATTGTTCGAAAGAAGGATAATAACATTCGCATTTGCGTAGATTATCGCAAATTGAACCAAGTTACGAAGTTCGATGCTGAACCTATGCCTTCATTAGAAGAGCTACTCAATAAACTTTCTAATTCTAGATTCTTTACCAAACTAGATTTTGTCTAAAGGTTATTGGCAAGTCCCGCTAACTGAACGTGCCAAACCTTTTACAGCTTTTTCTACACCTAGGGGTTTATTCCAATGGAATTTCATGCCTTTTGGTCTTATGAACGCCCCTGCTACATTCGTACGCATGATGCGGCGAATTCTCGCATATCGTACAGATGTCATAGCATACCTAGATGATATCTGTCTATTCAGTGATTCTTGGGAAGATCATTATTTGGGTTTATACGAATTACTGTCTACTCTTCGCGAGTATAACTTGACTGCAAAACCCTCTAAAGCCTTTATAGGATTTAGCGAGATTTCTTTCCTAGGTCATCGGGTTGGTCATGGTCTTTTAAAGACAGAGGACCACAATGTTTCAAAAAATACTTAACATTTCGGTCCCTAAGACGAAGAAACAAGTAAGGAGTCTATTAGGTTTGATTCAATTCTACGGACGATTCATTCCGAATCTGTCCTCCATTATGGCACCGCTTTCTACTTTATTGAAGAAAGGGTCGCCTAATCTGATCCGCTGGTCTAAAGAATGTCAATCCTCATTGGACCAGGTTAAAGCCCTATTTTCATCTCCACCTATTCTTAAGTTACCTACTATTGAGAAGACTTTTGTTCTTCGAAGTGACGCCTCGTCAACAGGGATTGGGGCAGCACTAATGCAGGAGTATTCTGATACTTTGCATCCGGTGATGAATATCTCTAGGAAATTAAACGCTGCAGAAAAGAATTACTCGGTTTTAGACCGTGAGTTATTGGCTATGGTATGGTCTATTCTGAAGTTACAAAGATTTCTTCTAGGCGCACATTTCATTGTGGAAACCGACCAGAAAGCGCTTACTGCTATTCAGAGCAAAAACTTGAAGAGCTCGAGGTCCACTCGTTATGCCATAGCTCTTCAACCATTTCATTTCTCGGTTCGAGCTATCCGTGGTTCGGATAATGTAATGGCAGACATTCTGTCCAGATGTCCACACGATTCCACATGATTCTTCTGTCATATATATATATATTTCCTGATATACAGTCCAATGTTATAATGACATGTTAGTAGATTTTGTCTCACTTTTTTTTTTTTGAGGGAAATTTATAACATTGTACCATGTAATTATCTAAGAAGGCTTAGTTAGTGATATACGGGCCAAAAGATCACTCGGCCACATTTAAATAAATTATTTTCAGGATTGTATTAAGAAATTTACCAGTTGTCTTTAAGATTTGTGTTATTGATATTTTCGCAGCACATCATTGAAGTCTGCGAGTTTATGTCCATTGTGGAACTTTGAGGATATCAAGTCCTGTCCTACATTGGGAGCGGATGATGTCCACATCTTCTTCTATTGAATGTTTTATGTCACCGAAGAGCAACACATGTATTACTTATTAATTACTGTTACTTTATATAATGTAATAATATAGTGCGGTATATTAGTAAATTACACCGCTATTTGCAACACATTGTATGATAACACATAATATATTTAATTTCATATATTGGTATGAGTATAATTTGATTGTCATTATGTTGTTGCCATCATTGTGGCGTGTGTTGGTGGCACCTTCCTGGAATATATCAGCGTATACTTAGATAAATTTTTTCTCTAAGGATCTGAGATATGATCTCAGTGTCGCTCCATGCGTTGAGCTAATTTGTTAGGTATATATCCACGCATCATACGTGCGTTAGGAGCCTAGATTTTTTCCGGCTCCAGGATTTAAAAAAAAAAAAAATGTCCCATTTTTTTTTTTTTCCAGGGAGGGTGCGGTAATGTTACGCACGGATCATTATTATTTTTCGTTTGTATAAACATTTTTTTTCATATGTATGATCATTTTTTTGACTGAAGTGTGTATTATGTTTTCTATGGTCAAAGGGACATAATCCGAGTTATCGAAACTACAATTTGTTAGGAGTTGCCTTCTCTTGTATAGAGACACGTTCGGTCTATAATTTCTTGAACGAAGCGTGACCACATCTCCTTATTTGGTAGTATCAGTCAACTATGGTAGATGTCTGAAACCTTTCTTAACGCTTCTTTTTCATGACCATAAAAGGCGCGACTGTGTAAGACTTTTATCTCGAATGTTCTTCGAATCGTCTTATTGTGAACGGCAACTCGGAGATTGTCGTTCTGCGCATGTCAAAAACCGGGAGTTCGTTCTGTGTGTTCCGCCCAGTTGGGCAGTTTAGAAATGGTTTAAGAAGCGAGCAGACGCAACTGCGTCTTGTGATTCTCTGAGGGAAATACAGTGTCTTAGTGAGTTAGTTAGCTAACTAGACTATTTCCCAGTATTATGCAGCCTGCCTGGAGGCATATGTTCATGGTTGATTTTCCGAAATAAGGTAATTCCTCTTGTATCGAACTTTATGCTATCGTCTAGAGGTTCGTCATTTTGTCGCCTATTTGCTCGCCTGTGTGATGCAAAATGGAGAGGTACTTTGACTAGGATTAAGTCACCAGTATCTGTATACCTGAACTAGTTAAATATATATGGGTCGCTCTAGACCAACAAGACTATTGTCTGGGTTCCAGGATTCGTTATATCAGAGATCACGTCCAAGTCAGATGGTTAGGCTTAGGAACATTATAAAGGTCGAGCTGACCTGTAGCCCATGTATGCTATTCACGTGCAGACAGTGAACGGACTTATTGTATACAACTGATCTGCTAGCATCAGAATGTACTGTTCGTTTTTACTGTTATCCCTGTTGCTGTTGCACTGTTGTAGTTCATGTACCTATTATTACTGTTATTAATTTGTTTTTGCTATTTTTTGTTGCTGCTATCACAATAGTTATTGTTATTGTTACTATTGCTGCGGTTACTGCTGTTGCTATTAAATTATTTTGCTGCTGTTTGTATTATTCTAGAGGAATTGTTACTTTTTAAATTTGTGTTCATGTTATTATTTTGTTGCTGTTATTATTTTTATTAATTTTGTTGTATGTTGTTGTCTCGTTCGTGTTGCTTTCATTATTTTTGTTGTATGTTGTTGTCTCGTTGTTGTTGGTTTCATTATTTTTGTTGTATGTTGTTGTCTCGTTGTTGTTGCTTTCATTATTGTTGTTGTATGTTGTTGTCTCATTGTTGTTGCTTTCATTATTTTTGTTGTATGTTGTTATCTCGTTGTTGTTGCTTTCATTATTTTTGTTGTATGTTGTTATCTCGTTGTTGTTGCTTTCATTATTTTTGTTGTATGTTGTTATCTCGTTGTTGTTGCTTTCATTATTTTTGTCATCTGTTCTTATTGTAGTTGTTATTATTACTCTTTCACAGTCTATGGATAGGACACACATTGAGGAAACCTGCTAATAGCACAACAAGACAATCCTTGTCCTTGAATCCTCAGGGTAAGATAGACAGAGGCGGACCAAAAATAAACTCGGAGAAGAAAGCTGGAGATAGAAATGAAAATGATGAGGAAGACTTAGAACGAACATAATTTTATTTTTTTTAGAACAAAAAATTATTATATTTTGCGTTCTGACTGCAAAAAACATAGACTTATTACATAACCATGTATGACGAATTGTTCTGACGTTTTTAGACTTACGCTCGTGTAATTTGAAATTTAAACTACAGAATTCAAAGAAATATCGTTCAACGAAACAAAAATTTTTCAAACGTAGAATAATGACTGCATTGTTTCCCTTATCCAGTTTTTTTTTTTTTTTTTAGGCCCTTGACATTAGCTTCTCATCAGCGTCTGTCATTCTTTTTTCCGATCCATTAAATAATGGACTTTTGTCGCTACTAAAATCTCAGCGGACATTTTGTGGTTTTATTCTTTTCACTGCCTGCTCAATATTGGCAATCGCGGTGGACGGTGTATGGCTATGTAAATTATTGTCATAATTTGTCTTGTACAAAGTATCATGTTGGGCTTTTTACTTTTCTGAACGTTCAATTTTATGACACACAGTAGAGAAGATTATCCCAGCTCTTTAGGCAAGCAGAATTAACTATGTTAAAATACACGAGAGACGGCATTTCAAAACACCACAGGGAAATATAGGCTGTAGCAGGATATAATAAACTTTCATTGGCATAGTTACTGAGGGGGTGGGGTGTATTTAGGGTGGTTCAGAATATCTCTTGTCTCGCACTTAAATAACTATCATGAACACACTTAAATAAATATCATGACACACGTGTCTTGGAGGATGCTTATTCAGTTTTTAAACGTTATGGTACGTATCACTTAGAACGCGTATTAATTAAGTAGGATATCGTGAGAGGGGGGGGGGGGTGTGAAAGTTTCCTAGACTGAGCACCCCAAACAGACACGCCGTATAGCGATAGCCCACACCGAAAAAATTCATGAATACGCCACTGCATAGTACAGACATTATGTAAACACTTTGCAATTTGCTGATAATACGTTATCAATGTTGAACAGCGAATGAGATCAAAAAGACGTGATTGACTGTGCCTTGGTTAAGTAGCAGCAAGACAGAAGTATTCATAGTATCTAAAAAGCAAAATTACCCAGCTTACAACGTCAGTATAAACTGGATAATTTAGAAACAAGTCAGTTTATGGCCCAGTGATCTGCGCACACAATAACATGTGGATAAAGATGAAACTGAAAACTAAAGAGCCGAATAACTGAGAAACAAAAAAGTCGAATAATTGAGACAAAAAGAGCCAAATAAATAAATAATAAGGGGTCGAATAACAGAGGCAAGAAGAGTCGAATAACTGATACATAAAGATCCGAATAACTAGACATTAAGAGTCGTATATTTTAAATAAAAAGTGAAACAAATTTTTTAAAAGTATTGAAGTCAGCATTTTATATGAACAATTTTAGACAAGTAAAATGCAGCATTCTACAGAATTATGAGTGGCATAATAGAAGTAAGTAAAATACGTCTTCAATGCTACATAAATTCGAACTTTTCATATGGAAGCACATAATGTACAATTTATAATTGAACAAGATTACTATAGGCCACAGAGATTTTATTTTATGTACTAACATTGACTAATCGGGGCGTAATTTGTCACGGAATTGCCTCCCCTGCTTTGCAGTGGTGGTCCAACAGTGGCCAAAACTCAGGACTATCTAATATGGGTCTTCAAAGGTTTCTACCTTCACACAAGATTACTCTTGGCAGAGTTGTAGATAGAAGGATAAGGATGCTTCTAACTCAAGGGAGTTTCCATAAGATATTTCAGAAGTCAAGAACAATGCTGCATTGGGCAGGGCAATTGTTAACTTATATCTGATCCGCCGCCTTTTATGAAGAATTAAGCAATTATTCATTTCAGCTCGTTCAAACCCCCACCCTGATTTACTAAGTGGAATTCTTCTTATTCTGGTATATCTCTGTTTAGAGTGTATTTATTAAACTGACTGAGACAAACATGCAGTACATTCAAAATGATTAAATCGACGTTAAATTTGTATATTTACAAATAACATATTTAATAATCTCTTAGGTTTAACAAGGTTTTATTTAAAGAATGAATAAGGATTTATCATATAAAATTATCATCACTGTTGTGATGTAATGATGGTTTTATGTAAGAAGTCACTTGGCAGCTTTTAGGTTTGACTTAGCTGCAAATGGTAGTTTCTTCTCCCGCTGGGTTTTTGGTTTCTGTGCAGATGGGTCACTGGGGTTCTCGCGTCTCTGGTCAAGAATAAAGGCGCACGTCCCTAGTAAGATCAGGGAGTAACTCCAAAGCTGGTCCCGCGTCTATAAGACCCTCTGATGATGGTGTTTAGCTCGATGTCAGTCCACTTCTACCCTCACTTTGTTCCAGAGATTAGTACCCTCAGCTGGTACCACCAACTAGTATGGTAAAAGAATAGAAACAAGTACTCTCTGAGTATTGAGTTTCCCGACACATATTTGTGTGTCCCCATCTTCCTATTCTACCATCCCATCTACCTCAGACTATACCCTCGATGAGAATTAAGCTTAATCCCTTCGAGAGAAAACTTTCTTTACACTTAAATTGAATAGCGTTATATTTACTTTACATTCAAATGAAAAGGTTAATAGTACAGATAGAATATGTTTACATTTACATCTACACTGTTTGAAAAATGTTCACAATATAGATTGAACATGTTTTCATTTACATCTGCACTGGTTGAAAATCTTGAAACTTTCATTAATTTTAAAGTGAATATGTTTACATAAATATTTACACTAGTTTCAAAATGTAAATATTATAATTATAATGTACATCATTTCTTTCGTCTTTCCATCCCTGCTCCATATGAAACTTGGGACTACCTATGCTTTTTTAGTTCTCTTTAAGAAACTAGCAATAAAGCGGTCACCAGCCCTTGCAGTGGTGGTTCATGATATCATCATTCTATATACTGAGATTGCCAGCCTCAAATAACTAGGACATCCACTAGCAATTTTCACATATTAATATTCGCATGGCAATATATACATATTAGTTTACATGTTAGTAAATGAAAAATATAGAATGTAAAATGTAGATTTACGCCAATCTTGGCTCACAGACTGTTTGCTCAGAGGAATAAACACACTTGACTAGGCCTCTTATAAACGCTCTTTTCTCCACAAAGGTGTTGATTTAACTCTGGCAGTTATGGCAATGACAGTGTCGTAAAACTGCAATCAGGTCAGGTTATATTGCCTGTCCTCCTCCGCATTTTTTCTTACGATGCTAAGCAGGGCTCCAATCGTTTCAAACATGTGTATTTAGGTAGGGTAATTTCAAAATTATTTCCGCCTGAAATAATGTGCATGATGCAAAACGTCACCTCTCCCATAGAAGCCTACGCGGGGAGACAGTTTATTAATAACTTCAGAAATTAACAGTACACGCTTTTGGGCTTGTTTTTACTTCTTAATGACTATAGATGGCGCTATAAAAACAACACGCGCCAATGGAAATGGAATTCACGGGACTGACAAAACAGCTTCGTGATCTCTATTTTGCCGACCATAACCATAACCATGGCTAAATTAGAATACTTGATAAGAAAAATTAGAATACCTGATGGGAAAAATTAGACTACTTGATAGGAAGTCAAGAAAATGTGTCTGAAAATATTCCGAGAAAAGACTAAGATGATGAGAATAAATGCAGCAAATGATATCTGGTCTGCACTTGAAGAAGTACCACAGCAAGATATAATATGAACTCATACATATATCCTGGCAACGATATAGACAAAGTTAGAGGGACAGAAAGTGATAATAAACTAAGAATAAAAAAGACAAGAAGAGATGAAATTCCATCGCAATGGGAAATATATGGACATTTTTTACTTAAGACGTATTAAACTGCTGATTGGCTATGTTTGTCACAGTTTTAATCGTCTTCTTCTGCGTTCGTCCTGAACAGGACGTTTGTTGATTTGTGTCGCCGTTTACAGCAAAGCTGCGATATCTGCGCCTTTTGGCACGACACATCCAACTTCGGCACGGCATTTTTTAGGACCGGGTTTGCCTTCCCACTTAGATCCCTACTCTCTCAGCCAGACTGCAGTGATGCAGCCTGTTTCCAGGACCACCACTTGGAGGTGGAGTAGGTTCTTGGTCAGCTCTGGTTCGCTGACCCTGACGCAAGCAGTCAGATATGGGTCGCTGACTGCATTCCACTTTTGACGCGTCTTAGGTCCCGGCGTCTGTGGCCCAATCGATATGAACGCAGTTTCATAATCCAGATATACCAGGTTCGAAACCTGCTGCAGGCGGTTTGGTAGCAGATCGCTTGTTAGTGGATTTTTAACAATGGTATAAGCGCCGTACCGTTCAGAAAGCAATGGCAAACTACTGAATGGAAAAAAAATTGCCTAGAAAAATCACAAACAGCCAATAAAAGCTGGGGTTGATTGCCACGTCCTGTAAAGGATAAGCAACTAACTTAGGTCCCACAGTTTTAATCAATCAATACCTTTAGCTCCCCAAGGAGTATAGGCCTTCAACAAACACATGCCAAGTTCTTCTGTCACGTGCCATCAGCTCATATTCTTTCCTAGTCTTCCTCATCATTTTCACTTGTGTCTCTAGTTCTCTTCTCCATGTATTTATTGGTCTACTTCTGCCCGGGGACTCCAGAACTATAAATGTTTTGTAATTCTATCAACAGGTTTCCATGTGTGTTCTATCCATCGCCAGCGTCTTCTTCTCATCTCTTGTTCCACTAGTACTTGTCTGGTTCTTGTCATCTCTTGTTCCACTGGCACTTGTCTGGTTCTTGTCATCTCTTGTTCCACTGGTACTTGTCTGGTTCTTGTCATCAGTTCCACAATGGTGACCTTGTTATACTACTTCAGTCATTCTATTCTACGCAAAGTCTGTAGCTTTTTGATTGTTTTTGTTGTTCTACATGTTTCAGATCCATACAATAGAAGTGATTTTACATTTGAATTGAAGATTCTTATTTTTGTGTTGGGCTTGATTTCTCTTGATCTCCAAATGTTTCCCAAGGGAATGAACGCTCTTCTTGCTTTTTGTAATCTTATTTTAAAATCATTATCCGTCCCTCCAACTTTGTCTATATTGCTACCAGGATATGTGCATAATTCTACATCTTGCAGTGGTGTTTGCCCAAGTTCAACCCTGTTATATTTGCTTGCATTTGTTCTCATTATCTTTATCTGTTCTCTGTGTATTTTCAGACCCACATGTTGTGACCTCTCATTGAATATTTTGTTTTTCTTTCATCTTATTACCTGTCTGTCAAAGTTACTGTGGTTAAAATATGTTAATATCGACTAGTGTAACTGAACAGGCGTGTTCTACCAATACTAAATACTAGAAAGTAACATGTCAAGAAGTGACGTAACACAATAATGGTGTGCGATTTCTGTCTCAGGTCTGAGAGCAGCACCAGTTTTCTTGTATTCAGTTTCTTCCTTTCCATTTCCTTCCACCTTTAACCTTGAACCGAATAAGTAAACCCGTCAACACATTGACACTTGGAAACTATAATTAATAAAAATTCACTTTATAAAACACTGACGACAGATGATTGAATTTATAACAATCATTAAATAAATAAATAATAGAGAAGAAAATGAAACTAACAAACTCTGCTGCGAATTGAATGTAGAATGTTTGCTTTGGACGGATGCAATCGTTCAAGCCACTAATTACCGATACGCTTTGGTAACTGTGGTTTTTTTTTTTTTTTTAATCTTTACTATTCCAATAATTGCCTCGTTCGGTCCACGTCTCATTGTGTGTTGTTAAAGTCGTTGGGGACATACGAAAACATTTATTATGTCACATGTTAAAATTACTTAATAATAAAGAGCTAATTTCCTAGAAGAAATGTAACAAGTAGATTTAATGAAATCCTCAAGACGCCAGCTAAAGCAAAACATCTGACACAAAAACAAACATTGCTTTTTAAACATTTATGGTTCCCAGACTATGACCATTGCAATTGCGTCTGCATGTGACTGCCTGGTGCAGGCGTTCTGTCAGGTGACCAGTTACAGTGGTGGTTGCATGCTCCATAAGGAGCGAAAAGATCAAAAGTGAGAGGACACACGTAAAGCAATCATGTATCGAACGACTGTGTAATCGAATCAGCGTGTTCTAGCGTACAACTGACGAACTGTGGCTAAATTGAGTTAGTATCGAATTTTCGTATCTTTTGTTTGTAATTGGTCTTAGTCGATTTTTTTAAATACCAATTTCGAAGGCTCTAAACACATAGAGCACTCTCTACCCTTTTCAACATATCTAACACATAGGGACTCGATACCAATTATTCAAAGACCTAAAACAAAGAAACTTCAGTAGCCTATTTTCAAGATCTAACATCATAGTGACCTCCGAAACCAATGTTATCAAAGAATCGTAACACGAGTAGGAGCTCATGACCGTTTACCAATAGGATCTAACACAAAGGACTCGATACGACATTTTCCCAAGAGTCTAACACATAGGACTGATACCCATTTGTCAAAGATCTAACGACATATGGGGCTCTGTTATGGACGCTTAGCCTTTGAGTGTTTATAAAGTTATGGACATAAAAATCCAGTAATGGATGAACCCAGAGCAAAAGCATGCATGAGGTCTTGTACCACTACTGGGGCGCATTCCCATATTAAGTTATAAACTGAAGTGGGCTATTTTTATTGTAATATAGAAATATACAGTACAGTGAAGAGAGTTAAAGCTCAGGCATTGTATTACCTTTACGAATGTGGAAAGCTGGACAATAAGCCGGTTAGAATGAAGCCGGGCAGACATAGACTCCATTTTCTTTAAGACTTGATGCAAGAAAGCGCATGTCGACGGCCACAGAAGTACCGATAACAATTTCGTCATTTACACGGTTAAGAGCGGCACAACAGGTTACACATTCTGAATGTGATACGTCATGTAGAAGGTCCAGATAATAAACGGTAGAATCTGTGAAACAACTGTACCAAATTTAGCTTCACACAAAGAAGCAAGCAGAAAGAAGAAGAGAAATACGTCTGTATACAGACTGCCATGGATGTAGGCGGATTTGAACAAAATGAAACAAAATGACGTCGGGTGTGATAGGTTGCTCAAAATGGTCCTGTCGGATTTTTCTGCCACGTTAGAAGACCGCCGCCTTTCTTATCTTTGATATTTTGCCTCCTATCCCTCCTTCTGTTGTGCCTTACGTTTTAAATGTAATTCATATCCAGAATTCGCCAATGTTCAATCACTGTTCTAAGAACAACCCATGAAGCCTCTTCACCCGACTCATGTAATCTTTTGACTCGTCTTCCCAAAGAGGCCAAGACCCGAAATTACTTTTCATATTGGTCGCTGAATGTATCTATCGGTTGCCTTTTGATTTTTATATCTAAGCTTTCTCCCACAGGCAGACGGGAAAAACGGACGAACACTGCCTGCTCGAACTCAACCAAGACCTTTTTCGCATGTCCCCTGATTTGCTGCGGTTCTTTCGGAGACAAGGGTCGTATGGCTTGTGACTAGTTGCGTCTCTAGGAGATAACAAACGCGGCGGGGTGCTAACGGGGAACCTACGTTTTCTTTAAATCGTTAATCGCATCGGGTGAAATAATCTGAGTCTTCCCCTGAGCCCTATGTCATTGCTTTAGAGGTGGTCGTTCTACTCCGTCCACCGCGCCATTTGAAGATACTTAAAACCAGATGTTGCTCAAAAGTAAGACAATGTTCGCCTATATTAAACGTTAGCTCATACATAACGCTTACCATTTCACTAAGTCTTGCGAAGACCTAGGACTGTTTATGTGGAGGTGGATAGACGTTCTAAACGTATCATATTTTAGTAAAACTTAAGGGAACGGACTACATAATATCTCCTGTTCGATGTGAGCGCCACTGTAGTTATGTTAGAGGTTGCAATGCGTTTCGATACCATGTAACTACTAATGCTTACTGAACATTGTGGTAAGGATCATGTCCTATGTTATAATTTATTTTTCATAATTTTAATTTGATGTAGGGTTTTTTGGCTAAGCAACCCTTAATTTTTCTTCAGGTGTGGCTTATCTCTCGGAAAATGCCAAACAGGATACATAAAAGTCGTTACTATTGCAGAGAACATTTATTCAATATCATTAATACTCCTTAGGGGACCGTCCATATCATCTTGTGTGTACGAATTGGTTTGAGATTTGTATTTAATTATTTTTTTTATGTATAGTTATGTTAGTTAGACGTGATCTCCATCGAAAGTGGGAAAGCCCAGTCCACTGACATTAGAAAAGTTATAAACATTGTATATACACTCTTGTTATTTATTAAGGTTATACGTCTTGAACTGCAATCAATAACCTAACAGCCCCCAACGTAGTACAGATATAGAAGCAGCGCTGAATCATATCAGTATACAATATATATATATATATATACTATAATATAATATTGTAGAAATGTGAGCTATCCCAATTTTAACACGCGGGCCCGGAATTGAGCTTATTTGTAGAACACATCCAGGCTGAATTCGTGCGTTACCGCAATACGCTGATTTGTTCGGGCCTGGTAAGCGAACATACCTCCATGAAGGGTTTGCTCCACGCCGGGGCCGACCCAAAGCCGAGCGCGACCCGGCATTGGGTCCCAAAGCAGATAGGACACAATGTCAGGTAACCAGCTTAAACAAAAGTGGAGGAGAAGTGAGGGTTTGTAATTTTGTGCTGGGGGGAGCGTGGTGGTGTTAATTTTGCTCATAATTAATAATGGTTATAATTTGCTGCCATGTAATAATGATTCATATGTTTACGGGTGTTATTTATGTATGTGGTCGTATATCTCTTTTTTTAGACAAACATTAGGTTCAGTCGCTCGCCGGTCAGGGAACAAACATCACTTTAATTTTACGGGGAGAGGAGAGCCTAAACAAAAGCTACCCTAAATTCCAAGGAGCCACTCCTTCATGGGTCTGCTTTTAAATCTATTACCGTGCTGGCATACGTGTTAAAGTGAGCTTGCTAAAGCGCTCAACATTGTTGCACAAGAGGTTTATCAGCCGCTTAGTTGGAATACGTCTTTAGGGTCCCCAGATCACATCTGGTCCCACAACCCCACTGTATTGCGCAAGTTGGTTTTATGTACCGTGTGGATTACGATTGGGCAAGATATTGTAACGTCTTGCCCCCTTCGCCCAGCTTAAACCCAACAATACCCCAGTCACTGGACCGAACCTGGAAAGTGCATGTGCTTTCGTGAAGTGCAGACGTCCTTCTGCCAGGGAACGCACCGCGGAGGGTAACGTATTCTACTCCAGGAGAGGCCGGGACGACGCTCTCATGTCGCACAATATATTCCTAGGATGAATGGCACCATTTTGGATTTATGTTGCACAATTCTATGGCGGCCCATGCCCCCCATGTTTGCCGCTCAACAACGAAAGGCTATAAAGCATGGGTTACCTACTTGCACGTGTGATTCCTCAAGCGATGTGCGGCGGCACACTAGTGTGCCGCCGTGCCTATCAAAGAAACCAAGATCAATATCAATTATGAACTCTATATCTGGGCTGTCGTATGTCCTGTGTATCCTACCACTTCTGGACCACTAAATTTAGCGGTCCGATTGGATGCCTTTGACTTCTTTTCATCATTCACCTCACAACAGTCGGGACACCAAAGATCGTAGGATCATTATCACCATCATCGCCTTTCAAGTCCCCAAGGAGCATACGCCTTAAATACTTGCATGCCAAGCCATCCTGTACTGTGCCATCTGTTCATTGTCTTTCCGTGGCTTCTTTTTCCCCTCCATATTCCCTTAACACTGTCTGTCCTACTGACTGTAGAAACTGGAGATTAATGATTGCAAATGTCAACAGCACTGCGGTAGATGATGATGAATATACATTTATCTATATAAATAAGTTCATAAAAAACGATGGACATATTATAAAAATAGCAGTAAAATGTAGCTAAATTGGGGGGAACAGGTAGCAACCCAGAGTCACAAATTTTACTTACATCTCGTGATTATAATATGGTGTTCCTAAATTACCATATATCTTTTTTTTTTTTTTTTTTAAAGCAGTGACTTCTCAGTTATGTATTCTCATTGCTTGTCTGACTTCGCTCTTCCATCTTGTGAAATCAAATATTTCGTAACAACAGTCGATGTCGGAGCTGAGATCTATACAGGGACTGCCTACAAATCTATACCCTACACCAAGGAATAGATAAACACATGAATTTTCCTCAAATAACTGCTCTTATATTTATCCCCACTTGAGCTTTTCAAAAATAGTATCAACATTTGACTCGCAAAAGCCGAGCGACATGAAGCTGAGGAAATAATCGATCATTTCCCATATTTTCTCTGGCCGGTGTCATCTTCTGCGAACAATTTTTCATGAGTGTTTATTCTTGTTTTGGTAGAAATGGAGTGATTTTTGTTGCTGAATAAATAGACAATTAGACAAACAATTTAGTTTAGGGGTTACTTTAACTTGCCCTTTTTTTAAATGAAGTAATTTTAATAAAGCAATTTTAGTATTGTAGTTGTAGAATATAAAAAATTATCCCTGGCAGAACTGAAAATCGTGTTTAAACATGGATGTATCGGACAAGAAGCAATTGCTTCTGATGTGTTCAGTGGGTGAGTACTTTCTCGTGTTTTCAAAAACTGTAAACATGGTTTACTGTTAGCATACTACTTTTTAATCTACATTCATTTTATCAAACTTTATGATTATTTAATTTAAACAGGTACGAAAATTTAAAAAAGAAACCTCAGCAAAATATGATGTAAAGAGCGCACACCATTCAAATAATTCAACTGGGACCGAAGACGCAGCAAAAGTGATGAATGCAGACAGCGACTCATAGCTTGACTGCTTGCGTCAAGGTCAGCGAACCAGAGCTGACCAAGACCCTACTCCACCTCCAAGTGGTAATCCTGGAAACAGGCTGCATCACTGCAGTCTGGCTGAGAGAGTAGGGATCGAAGTGGGAAGGCAAACCCGGTCCCAAAAAATGCCGTGCGGAAGGCGGATGTTGTTGGCCGAAAGGCTGAAATATCACAGCTTCGCTGTAAACGGTGACACAACGCAACCAATGTCCTTTTCAGGACGAACGAGGAAGAAAGAAGAAATAATTCACTTAACTGCTAACAACACGGTGGTATAAATAACACACAGAAATAAGATTACAGCTACACTAAACATTCTGATGTTCCGTGTAGTCCCCGGTACTCACTGCAGAGATGAGGAAGAATATTGTTCTTTCTGGCAGTCAGTAAATAGGCGATTAATATGAAGTTGTGCATAGGATTGGCACCCTCATTATATAAAACAAATTCCCACAGAAACCACTGCTGAAGGATCGCGTGAATGCTTGGTGCAGGCTTCCTCGAAGGGGACCAGATACAGTGATAGCTCCATGCTCCGTAAAGAGTATAAAAGAAATGATGATGATGATAATGATGATGAACACCCTATATACCCCAATTATAACCAAACTTTCAGGTTGAACAGGGTATTACAGCAGCATAGTAGACGAAAACAACAACAACAACAACATAATGATGATGCTCTATAGCCCTGTATAGTTATCAGGGTCATCTGAGGAGACGAAGACAGAATAAGGTTACTGCTTCCTCATGCATGTCGTAAGAGGCGGCTATTCAACTCTCCTCAAGTTTCATTATGGTTACATTTTTAAAAAAAATTAAGATCGCCGTAGCTTACACGTCTAATGCGAAAATTGTTGTTCTAAATCCTGCTGCACCCCTGTGGTTTCCGCGGGTTTCTGGGGAAAAGAAGAAAGTTTAATATAAATGATTATATAACAGCGAACAATGAAGGGAAGGAAATATTTATTTCCAATTGTTTGTTCCTTGTCCATGCTTCTGCTCCACACATTAGTGAAGTAAATGTGCACAAATACCACGTGATTACTCCCGTGTCCATTTTTTTGGGGTCTTATGTTGTTGAATTTAAGTTACTGTCATGCCTTTACTCTCCTTGACTTCTGCTTCAATTTTCTTATAAATTATAATTATTTCTCTCGTTAAATTGACGTCCTGTCTCAGACCTCTCTTACCGCCATACATATTCTCTTTGTAAGGGTTTGGCGAAGGCCAAACTGTCTATTTGCTTCTCTTGTAGGAGGACACTCTTGGGGGGCATCTTCTACTGTTTACTTGCCCTCCCCCGCATGGATATACTTATATCTGTACAATTTTAATTAAATTAAATTTACCTGTCCATCTCGTTAGAGCCCAGCAATGGGATCCGCGTCTTATTTTTTTTTTTTTTCTCTTTTTTTTTTCTCTTCCCCTCTCTCTGCTCTAAAATTGTTTTGTAGGGATTACTTAGTGTGAAAAAGACGGGCGAGAAAAGCCGTGGTATCTTTGAAGAATAAGGAGGCGGCCGGGGAGACTCCTGTTACTTTATGTCGGGCGTGTGGATCCCGTGTTGTAAAGATGATACATAATAATAGATAGGTTACTTAGTGAACTGCCTGAGAACAGCTTTGGGAAGGAATCTAAATCTTATAAAGCAGTATTGTATTACATCTCACCATACTTGCTACCACCATATCCTAAAACTCTCAGACCGACTTGTCAACTGGTGCAGAGTTGTAAGAGATACAACTGTAATGTGTTTCTAGTGAATGGTTATTGATGAAAGTAGTACGAGCCCAACCGCCAGGACATCATAAACAATTATTAATTTAAAACCACTACACTATCCCCCACAGATACCCTCTCAAACCTGAAAACCCAACAGCTAGACAAATCTTCCGGAGTCCCACTTAAAAACTTGTTCAAATAACACTAAGATTATCATTCTTTAATGAATGAATATTATCCCCTGATAGTCAATTAACCCAGTGAACGCCTCATCACACTCCATATTAAGGTACCAGTAAATAACAGACCATTAACAGTCTTAGATAATTGAACGTGCACCTAAAAACATGAACCCAACACCAATTAGTTGACCGTAGATAGTATATGGTAAAACATCTTACCCTACACTGTAATAGTGGTTTTTTTTACCAAGCTCATTAAGAATTTTGTACCACCGAAGACCTACACAAAGCGTATTATACTTCGGGCCTAGTCGTTTTGAAGCAGTTCTCCGTTAACCAGGGAGTATTACGCACCCATTACAATCCCCCACTGACTTATACTAATATAAATTCAATCCCCACAGGAACTAATAACCAAGTCTGCAGGGTCAAAACGCAGGAGTGTCGCTGCCTCAGGCCCAAACAGCTTATCAAGCGTAGATGGCGGCCAGGAGAAGGACTCCACTGCATCGAAAGTCAGGCGCTCTGGTCGCTCTGTAGAACACCTCACGTTGCTCGCTACATGAACCACGGAGTAAGGCCAGACCGTCCTCTTTCAGATCATCAAAGGGTCTTAACCAAGGGGTGCAGCTGTGCCTTACCCATCTCCCAGGCCACGGTCCCCTGAAAAACAAGAAAGGATGTCCCTTCTACATCCAAACTAAATGAATACACAAGATCTACCTGAGCACAATACAACACACAAGACCATTGATTTGCAGCTGCGTGTTATAGGCCGAACTGACATCTTCATCGTTAAATACTTTATACCAGTATTATACCTACCTTAACATGTTTACCACGGCCTCTCACTACCAGCATTATGTTCAGGGACTAATATTCAATACATCCATTGTGTGCAGAGAAACTCTTTGGGCCATACCCATCCGTTTTACCTTCCCCTGCTCGCGACACCAAACATTTCCAGGCTGGAGCATTAAATGCTACTCTCCGTGTAAAGGCGCACAGAACACACACATATACTACAGGCATAAAATTAGCGGATTTACTTCAATTTTCAATAAAAGATACTGAAAGTTTCACGCATACCACAATTTCAGGAAATACAAACACAGAAACGTTGAAAGCCATGAATTCAGGCACAATACTATTCACAGAAATTCCCCGTCTTCCATTATGTCCAACAGTCTTTTATATAACACAAAAATGAGCTGGCCATCAACGCCTGTTGCATTTATCCCAGGATTATTTGCGACTATTGGTAACTCGAACCACCCGCCCCCCCCTTTCCGCCCTCCCCTAAGTGAGAAGTATCAGCGAGTCTAGCGCCAATGATGCCGACGATTACGTACAAGGTTTTTGAGAAAAAATGTACGCATTATTCAACGACGTCTCCCCTAGACGAACGGGAAAGAATATTATTAATAATAACCCCCAAGGCCGCAATCTTGGTTAGTCGTTTCATATTGTTGGCTCACACAATCAAGTTTGGGATTTTACGCTGGAATGGCTAAATCTGTAGACGGAACTATATTTATATTTTCAAACCCGTTACTAAACAAGATTTGTTATTATCAGCAAAAGATGTCCCATGCTGTCAGGTCATCCCCACAGCGTTTTTATTATGGGTATAATATACTGTGCAATTACCAGTACACATATGCGACCCGTTTTACCCTAATAAAGTCAGCAACCCCCTCAGGAACCCACATATCCCTCCCCCACGATTCGAACTAGCTACGATTGCTTGTCGATTACGCAAATCATGTATTTATACTACACCTCGCTGATTCTGCGATGGAATATGCTGATCAGGGTACAGTTACTGAAAATCACACCGTACAACCCATCTATTGTTATCATTCCTACTAAGCGTTTAATGTTACAGTGGTAAAACAAACACCCTACCTCTGGGATGTTAAAATGTTCAATTATCAGCAGTCCTTCGTGAAAAAAAACATAGTGTCCCAGTAGTTCTATACCCGAAACGGCTGAAAGGGCCTCCAATATGTAGTATCGTGCGCGGAACGCGTGTATGTGGCGGGTGGCAATATATCGCGCGACTTTAGGAGTTAAATGTGCATGCTTTCGTGGCGATAATACGCCCCACTCTCATCATCCACGGCTACAATCCGCATTTAGGTCCATCTTATCTTTGTGATCTTTGAACCCAGTGGAAGACCGAAGACCTGACTGGAAATAACACATTAAGTTCAACTTAGCATATTTCAAGGTTTATTCCCTGAAGAACGTGCAGCACATTTAAATTGATGTGTTTGTGGAAAAGCGCGTGTAATTTGCGAAGGTCCTTTACTAATGCAACGTGAACTGCTGTTACCATATTGCCTGACGAATGTATAAAACAAGGGGGACATATCGTGAGTTACCTTCTATTGTGACAGCACTGTAGTATTTACCATTTTGCGTCATTATCATTTATTTTAATATAATGTAATTATATATGCTTTAAATTGTACACATGAATAATTTCAGCAAATGTTGATTATCATATTCCACTGCCCACCTCCCGCTCCGGTTAAAACGACATTATCATGTCAGGTCCTATGATTCCTAAATTCACAAAGATCCATATAAACAATATGATACTGTGGTTTACTGAGCTAGTCCTCAGCACACTTATTGCGGCTTAAAAAATACTCCGCTCCCGCAAATGTATATTTTTATTATAGACCCAGAAATATACTCAATGTGCAAAATTCTCTTGAGCCCGAGAAGGTCACTCTCAAACCGAGTAACCACTCTTCACGAGCTGTAGCCATGCTATAAACGATCCCGGTTAGATGGCTTTTATGCAACATAAATGCCCTTCCCCATATGCGATAAATAGTGAATATGACGTTAATACGCACCCATATTAAACTGCAAGACCTACATTATTTTTATCGCTAGTATGTGTAGTTTGATTTCAGCGTTAATTCAACTACATTGTGGTGTCCATGTAATGCGATCTGGATGTCCTTTACGTGTCAATTCAGTTAACGGTGCACATATGGAATTAAAGTTTTTGATATACTTCTGGTAGAAACCACATAATGAGACCAAGGATCTCACGTCCTTCTTGGTTTGTGGTCTCGGGGCTTTCTGTAGTTTCTCTAAATTCTTTGGGTCAGGGGTCATGTTTCCCTGATAAACTGTGTGTCCCAAAAATTCCAATTCTTTACATCCAACGCAACATTTGGTTGGTCGGGCTGTTAAATTTGCCTCCCTAAGTCGATCAAACAGCATGTTCAGAGAGTCAATGTGGTCCTCAAATGTTTCTGTTGCTATAAGGATATCATCCATAAAATTTGTGTTATACAGGGATTATTCAGAGGATCCAATAATTTTCTCATCATTCTAGAGAAGACACTAGGCGCATTCTTCAATCCAAATGGCAATCTATTAAACTCATAGTGTCCTTCTGAGGTACTAAAAGCTAGGTATGGTCTAACCTCAGGCTTTAACTGGAATCTGATAGTAATATCCTTTACTCAGATCCACTTTTGAGAAATATTTAGCTTTATTTAGTCTGGCAAACAGCTGATTTGTATCCGGCAATGGATCCACCTGTCCTTCTGTAATAGCATTCAGTCTCCTGTAATCTATACAGAGTCTATGTTCTCCAGAGGCTTCCTTAAGAGTACAACACCGGAACTATACGAAGATTCACTGTGCGAAATAATTCCTTCCTTTCAACAGATAGTCTATCTCTTCCTTCAAAGCTTTTCTCCTTAGCAAACGGAATCGAATATGGTTTCATACAGACAGGTGTGTGGAGTCTATATAGTTTTCATATCATATTTCCAATAGGTTTTTGTATGCCCTGGTCGGTCTGTTAACACCTCTGCATGATTATTTAGAACCTGTTGCACTCTCTCTTTCTGAGTTTTTCGTTAAATGTGTACTGATTTTCACCTGTGCTGCTGTCTCACAAGGGTGTAATGGATATTCAAATGATGAAAGTGGTTCCTTTTTCATCTCCATGGCGATGGACAAGGTCAACAAGTGTGTCTCTTCCTGATGTTCTCTTTCCAAATATTTCTTCAGGAGATTCACATGATAGATTTTTTCTTTCCCCTTCTTATCTATCTTATAATTTGTTTGGGTAGACACCTTCTCTAAAACTGTATATGGACCCTGCCATCCAATTTGTAACTTATTCTGACTCCCGGGCAAAAAGAAGCAGTACTTTTCTTCTCTCCCACAGCCAAATTTCTGTCTTTCGCCTTCCTGTTATAATAGGCAGCATGTTTCTTCCTGGCTTGTTTCAAATTTTCATTGGCAAGTTTCCAGCCAGTTTTCAACCGAGTGGTCAGCTCATTCACATATTGGTATGAAGATGTAATGTTGTCCTCTGCCTTTTCATCAGTCCACGTTCTTAACAAAGCTACATATGGACCTTTAATTGTGTGGACCTATTTGTCCATGCACCGGTATGGTCTCTTCCACTCGAAGCTTTATAGTGATGATTTTTCCTCCCAGAATTATCATTCACAAAACGACCGCTACCAATTTTTCTTTTCCTGGGGCTTTCTCCCCACTTAAAATTCTTGATGAGAGATTTCCTCTCTACATCCTCTTCCTCCAGTTTGTTTAAGTCCGATTGAGGGATTTTCGGCTTATCCTGGGGTAAGACATCTTTTTTGCACTCTCCGCATAGTGGCCATTGTAAAACAGTTAAGTGAAGCTTGTCCGTGAAAAGGGGCTTCCCATTCCATTTGGTCCACTTTATCAAATCTATTTTTCTTTTTATTATCAGGCCTAATTTTGCCCCGTGGCGTGTCCAGGTCCTGATCCATGTTCCCACTTGTGGGTGTTCCCTCATCTGCTATGCTACACCTTTCTACAAAATTCTCAATGTCCCATCTTGCTTTGGGCCAATAATAATTGTGAGCCACCTTTTGAATGATGGTACCTATCTTCTCATGGTCCCCATCTGGTTTCACATGTAGGCTCCTTATTAAGTCTGCCCTATATCTTTTAGGAAGAACCAGCTGTCCCTGACCTTTGGATCTAGCTCCAGTCTTCCTATACATCAACTTGTTTTTCATGTAAAAAATCTCCCTTGCCTGGAGTTGTATGACAAGTTGACAATTTTCTGAAACAAGGCTTGAGTGTTTTATCCCCAGCCTGTGCCTTCCTCATCTCTTCTGGAGTGGTATCTAACATAATATCCTCCTCCTGTCTTGAGGTCGACCTGACCTGAAGGGTTGCCATATACACAGGTTTCCTTCTGCAACGGTCAGTGTCATGATTGTCCATCTGACAATTCTTACACCACATTTTTCCTTGGTTGAAAGATTTTCTTTCATCATATTTCCTTTCATCGAATTGTGGGAATTTATTTTTATTTTCATACCGTGGCCTATCAAATTGGTGCTTACCTTTATTTTGATCCCTAGGATCAATTTATTAAAGTTCTGTGGTGCCCTAAAGTTATCCACTTGTTTCTTTTTATTACCTGTTACCTCTGCTTGAGCTGCTTGATACCTTTCCGCAACATTTAGCAACTCACCCAGCCTCTCTGCACCTTGTTCCATGAGAAACTTTCTCAGGTCTGGAGCCATGGACTCTCTTAATTGCTCTATAAGGACCATTTCCTTAAGATCTTGGGTTTTCCCCCAGAGAAGTCCATTTCTCCAAGTATGTCTCTATTCGTGCAGAGAACTGGTGATATGTTTCACCTGACAGTAGTTTAGCGAAGTCCCTGAGATAACTTTAAGCTCCACCTTTCTCTCTCTAATACGGGAGACCCATACGTGGTAGCTAATAGTTCATACCTATTTAGGTAGCTCTCTATATCATCGTCTTTCTCAACAAAATGATCTAAATGAAAATTCATAGCTGAGGTTGAGGCTCCTTGCGTAACCGTAGCATCAGAGGCAAAGGGACTGGCACCATTTTCAGGAGCATGGCCTTGAAACTCAAACTCCCTTAGTCGTAACTCATGTTCCCTTTGTAATCTTTTATCTTCTGCTTCCCTTTCTTCGCATTCTGCGTCGAGCAAATTTCTCTGTTCGCCTATTTCTGCAGCTCAATCTTCTCTTCTTCCTTCTTCTTTCTAGGCAGGCCCTACGATGGCGTTGTCTTCCTCGCTTTTCAGCTGCTTTCTGCAGCCTCTTCTGTCAGCCTCTAAATCTCTTTCGAGTGCAGACTTCCTCTTTAGTCTAGCTCTTTCAACCTTTCCAATTTTCAGCACCTCAGCCTTCTAATCTTGCAAAACCTTCTTAAAGTTTTCCTTGTCAAGCCTCTAACTTTCTTTCGGCTTTCATTAAACCTTCTTTTCTTTCGCGTTCTAATTTAATTTGTCACAAATTCCGGTAGTGACATAGGCAACCATAACTTGCCAATCTAACCCTGACCCTTTTGCACTCGTCTCTGAACAGCAGCAAGATCGAAATTTATACGGGCCAGGTACCGCCTGTTGTCTATGCAGGTAAATCGTTATACAGTTACAATGTCTAACTAAACAATTCAAATTCACTAAATCTGGTTATCTAATGCTACATGGGTACAACACAGGGCACCACGAGAACTGAGCTCAACCTTATTTAATGGTCCACCCAAGGATACCCTTTTAATTTCTATAATATTCACCCTGAACAGTGAATTAACCCCACAATATTTTTAATAGGTAATAGATTCAGATTCAAAAATCCCAAGAGCGAGGACGAGGCCGCAATTATGTGTGTGATAGTGGGATGTTCATAAAAATAATTTATTAGGAGAAGACTTAGCATGTACTGACTTGAGTGTCAGATGCTGTGAAGGATATAATTCTATATCTAAATAAGAGAGTAGGTGTATTATAGATAACCTTACTTGCTACCACAGCTATCTGTACTTATCTCAGTCGCAGAGTATTTTATTCTGGTAATACGTGTGTAGTGATGACTACGTTATTATGTCGTCATAGGGTTATGTGTTTGAAGAATGCTTAAGTGTACGTCAAAACAACGCAACAGAATTAAAACAATTTAATTTCAGCTCCACTACAGTGCTTGACAACATACGGTGACCACTCCACATACATATAAATACACTCTAATGAGAATATCTTAAAGGACTGTCACTGAAAACTTTAATACAAATAACAAGATGTATATTCATTGCTGTCATTGAAATCGAAATATGTGTCCTGATTTCAATAATGACACAGGGAACCAGGAATCCCAATCCTCTATTTAATTACAACGTTTATGTACTGAATCATTTTGCCTACTGATAACCTATTGTAGTGACATATATTACTAGACAAATGTTTCTATTGTAGTGTAAGTTGTTTAGTTGGTATTGATATGTAGTAAAAATGTATTAAAGGTTACCTACTAGGTTTTGTTTTGTTCAAGCTCTGTTGGTATTTGTCATCATGACTTCAATACGTTTGTCTTTTATCTGGGACAAGTCATTGGAGATGGTTCACAGTTTTCCTGGAATATTACAGGGAACAAGCTTAATTCCCCTCCTTAATGATTATTTTTTTACCCAAGTTATTTCAAGATGATGGGGTACTATAATGGTTGAGAGCTCAGCTTGGCACCACCTGCTATTCGTTGCGTGCTATGGCAGGGCACTTGGAAGAGGACTCTCTGCTTCGAATTCTCCTCTGGGCTCTGGACGACACCTCGACTGAATAGCGTTAAATGGACCAAGTGATGTATGCTGTCCTCACTCTGGAAGACATGGATTCAAGCAAAAGCTGCTCCCTGACAAAGGTGCTGACTCTACTACTTCCATCAAGACCTCGTCCCTGAAAACAAGAAGGATGTACCTTCTACTTCAAATAACTAATTATATACTCTCGTTCTACACTCACTGATAGCACAATACGCACACAAACAATTTGAAGTTCAGAGCGTTTAGGCCAAACTTGTCCAGCTTCATCTGAAACTTTTTACCAGTATTTACGCATCCTTAATGGTACCGACGTTAACGACCTCTGCAAACTTACCAGCATTATGTATTTCTATGTCAAATCACATCACATCGCAGGAGTCAAGATGTACTATGTTTGGCCATTCCATGCCGTTTTACTTTCCTCCGACATCCCTCGTTTCAGCAGAGCTGGAGCAATTATAGGTCATTATCTCCTGTTTGCCACTGCACTAACACTTAAGATAGTACGACCATGCAATCACATAACACTATACATTCAATTACATTAAAAGATACTGAATGGATTCGAAGCGTGCATAAGCCACATTTCATGGAAATAATACACCGAAAGTATGATTATAGCACTGAATACTCTGTCTTGCACAATTACTGGCCAAAATCCCATCTGCTTTATGATCCAGGCTTTTATTAAACACAAATTGATGGAGCAGGCTGTCAAGCGCAACTGTTGCTTTAATCACTATTATTTGCCCTAGTGGTCGTCGAACTAGATCGACACCCTGAGAGTAGAGTATAGAAGACAGCGAGTCTATCCAATGAGGCCACTTAATTCGACACAAGTGTTTGAAAAAAGATATAAGACCATTACACTTCTCCCCTACTCACCGAAAGTCATAGTATTTATAGCCGACCCATCGTTTGTTAGTCTTTCATTTGTATGCGCTCCAATCAATTTGAGTATACAATTGGAAGTCTAATTCTGAGAACGTAAGATTTTTATATTCAAAAACACGAAATAAAACACTTTATATTAAGCAGTGTAAAAGACAGTCCATGCTGTCAGGCATTCCCTCACTATTTGATATTATAGGGTATAAATTAATATAATACCTTGGACTATTTGCGGAACACGATTTTACACCAATATTGCTATTGTCAGCAATCCCTAAGGGAACACCGAAATATATATCCAAATCTTAAAAGCAGCTACGTGGCTTGCGTTCCAAAATAAGTTATTTTCTCAAGCCTCCTGTTTTGCGACGATTTGGCTGTCTGGGTACTGTTCTAGTTTACAAAACCGTAAACCCATCCCCCCTTTATGTGATATCTTACCTAATAAGCGTTTTTATTATGATTTATAAACCTCACTCAGGGGAGGGAAACTGTATTTATATCCCTGACCTTCTGAAAAAAAGTTAGTGCATGTATATGTCCTTACCCGCGAAATTGCATCAATTGTGTATCGGCTGCTAGCGGTCGGGTTGGGTGGAGCATTACACGCGAGACCGTGATTGAATTATTGTGCATGCGTTACGGCTTTATGAAATTCGCCCCTCTCTCTCTCGCTATCCTTTAGTCCATCGTCATTTGATCTTGTGTAACATAAGTGTAGAAAAAGCCATGAATGGAATTTAAAATTTAGGTCAACGTGCATATTTCAAGGTTTTTCTTAGAAAGGCAGCACATTTTAGTTATGAGTGATTTGGTAAACTCGTGTATTTTTGCAGAAGGCCTTTACTAACAACAAAAGCGATACAATTTGCCGACGCAGTAGAACACAAGGTGGAATTATTCGATAACGCGGTACAGCCGGGTTCTTTGTGACGAGATCACTGTATATATTTACCAATGCTGAGCTTTTGCATTTATTATTATAAGTATTTATTAGGCTTTATGAATTACTTAGAGTAATTTCAAATATGGGGATTAGAATATACCACGACAGTGCTGAGCATGCGTTGTTTCCACACGCGCGGACCTTGTCGTCCACTGCTGGCCAAGACGTCTGGCACCTTTTTCCGTACAATACAAAGTGCGAGTGTTTGCTAAACATCTCCCTACTAATGTTGCCCTAGGATTATCATTGCTTAATTGTTGTAAGCAAACTACCAGTTTTAACGCCGCTAAAGAAGTACGGCCAAGATAGAATATACATAAAAGATAGAGGTATATTCTTATAAGACAGAAGAGAGAGTCAAATGTATATCTATTTTTTTCCACGATGTTTTCCCATTTTTGTCTATGTGTGTACGTAATTCTGTATAGAGTTTGTGTTATTCGTTTGTTATTAGCACGTTATCAGCGCACGTTAATCTATTTACATATTCATGTGTTGAATGGCTACGCTGGCTTTGCCTAGAGAATTTGTCAGCATGCGTGTGTGTGAAAAGCGGGGCAGTTTAAGGCCCGCCAGCGTAAGCAGAGAGTCATGCATGGCTGAACTTACCTGTACGCACGTTTAGGCTGATCAGAGCAGAGGGGATACGGCGGTGGGGTGTGTGATTTTTGTAACGTAGAAGAGATGGTGAGGTATGGTTGGGCGGGTGAAAAATTGTACTGTCGTTTGTTGATAAACATTAGACCTGACTGGAAAAATTGTTAACGATATGTGTGACATGGTTGTTTTTTTCACAGTGTTCACAACGTGTAATTTAGTGCTCTCTATTACCCTCATCGGGAGCCCTTACATCGACGAATATCTTCGGCAACTACGTATAGCCACCTGCTGGTTTATCGTCTGTGCAGCCTGGTGGTAGCCTTTGCCCTCAAACCTTCGGGCAATATCACCAGGCCCATTGAGGCCCTGGCACCTTGGAATCAAAGCTCACAGGCTTTAACGGGATTAACCCTCCAGCCAGACAGGCTGCTACCATTGCCAACGTCTTGTATCGGCAACACTGCCCAACCCATTGACAGTCCGTAAACCAGGAGTATAGTGGAGTATCGTCCAAGTATCTTCACCTCGCCAATATTAATCACCTGCCGGAAGCTTAAGCCATCTTTAGCCACCAGATAGAGGCTATTCCACTGGGAGCCCTCAGCTATTTTCATTGTAATCTTTTTCCAGCAGTGGCCTCTACCGCCCTGCTAATCGGATTTATTATTTAGTGCATGGATAGTCGCGCTAGCATTGTTTTCTTCACCAGTGCCTTGGATAGTGGGTGCATGCTTTGATTAACTTCACAACGGTGTCCTCAGGGAACGTATCTCCGCATCAGTTGGGATAACGAAATTCTTCAGAGGAATTGTGTTAAGTTTCCATTCGATACGGATTACTTACTTACCAGGAGTGTTTGGCAATACCGTAGCGACCGTTTTCATCACAGGAGACTGGGGGCTCCCTGTTCGCTAGATAACTTAATTAGTGTGAGAAAGTTCTGGGTGTCGGTGTGGAGTGAGGTGATCTGCTTGAGTGCGATTTATCTAAGTGGTGTGGTAGGTTGGTTGTTTTACTATGATTGTGATTTTTGGCCTTCAGAGATTGTAAAGGCTTACTGATTTCCATGTTGATGTTGTGGTCGTTTTTTTTCTTTTGTTTAATAAACATATAAATATCTATTGTGGTCAGGACCTCTTCTCTTATAACTGTCACTCGATGTCGTGATATATGTTCTTACTGCTTTAGAATTCTTCTATTTGTCCAGAGAGAACGGGCAAGAGACTGACATATAACCTGGAAGCTGGAGAAATAGTCTTTTTACTCTCCAGAAGTCAGATTTCTTCCCACAATTTTCATTAGTGACTCTATTCTTATCTACTTTTCACATTACACATTCATAATCTGTCTGAACTCAGACATCTATTTGCAATTTATACTTACCTGTGACAGGGACAATCAGGACAACGGAATTTAAGCGGCTTAGCGAAACTGCCGGAAAAGCCTCGTACTGGCTGTTTATAAACTACAAATTCTTTACGCTGACAACCACTTCAGGTAGGAGATTTGATAAAACCGTGAGTGAAGTGTCAGATTACTAATTGCTAATAAGGGAGAGCGAGTTAAATTCCTGGATGACATCTGCCTATCATGATCCAAGTGAACCTTCCCCCAACCGACAGTGTGAAGAAGATAAAAGAGCTGAGGCGCTTGTCTGACGGGGACCAATTCTGGTGACCACATTGCCTCCTGTTTTATTGTTCTGTAAAAAGTCGCTTATTACTTTGTAGAATGCATATTTTATTTCTTGCAGATGAGTAATAGACGGAATGACAGCTTCCGTCTGGCAATAGAGAGCAGAGATCAGGACCCTTGGAACAGACCATTGTGTCTTAGTGATGCTACCTACCTCACCTGCTTCCAGAAAATGGTATGTTCTTATTGCTACTGTTAATAGTTGTGACTTTAACGGTTGGGTTGGACGAAAAGTGATGACGATTTGATGACAATATACACAGAAAGTTTCTACTCGTGGTTGGAATTATGTTCTTGATTAAAAACTGGTGTGTGGAATAATACACCTAATAAGGAATGTGCATTGAATAATGGTGTTGATAAGTAATGTGTGTGGAATAATGGTGTTGATAAGTAATGTGTATGGAATTATGGTGTTGATAAGTAATGTGTTGATAAGTAATGTGTATATAATAATGGGGTTGATAACCAGTGGTGGCTGTGATAACACTGTTGATAATGAATGATGGTTGCTATGCTACTGACACCAATACTGATATTGATAGCTGGTTGTAGATGGGATTGGATACTCATAGACATTAGTTGTATCCTGTAGAAATAGAAGTGATTATTAAGAAATGAAGAGATCGGTGCCATCACTGAAACAATACCATTATCTTCTCCTTTTTTTGCTCCGTATGGAGCACTGATTCACCACTGCAGATGGCTTTCGTGAGGATATGGATTCCCGATCAAACAGAATTTGAGTGTATATCATGAAAATTGGAAAAAAAAATAAAAATTAAGATAGAAAACGACAAAGCAGAAATAATGGAGGAGTGGCAGATATCTTTAAAAAATACAACAGCATACCAACACACTTGCATGGAGTTGAAAACCCCACTTATCCGATCCAATACTCTATGTAATCATCTGTTAATGAAAGGGGAAGAAGGAAATGTACCTATAAGGGAAGTCTGACTTCACTGACTGCAGTTAGGTAGCAGGATAGATTGTAACAATAGTTAAAATAGTGAAATGGTTGTTTTAACTATCTTGATATGTGTCATAATTTCTCTTTTGCTCCCTACGGAGCTGACCTACTCGAAGCCTGCGTAAAGCATTCATTTGCTCTTTTAGTGGTAGTTGCAGTGGCAATCTGCTAGTAGGAATAGCAGTGGGATGCACAGTTTCACAGATATCACTCATAATGGCCAGGCAGTCATATCTCAAGACAGTGACAAAACTGCGAGACGTCCAAAACTCAGTGAGGATTTTCCATGCTACAGTTTAACGCATTCATGGATGATACTCAACTTTTAACATAAGAAAAAAAAAACAGCAAGTCTGTGAGGGTGAGCTCACAGTGGATGAACTAATCAGCTGGTGGAGAATGAGCGGTTGTATGTATTTGTATTTTCAGTGAAGCTCCTATACGCTACCAAGGTAAAACTGGGAGACAATGAGTCCCAGCCTGAATTACCTTCCCTGTTTGGAATTTACCGGTCCGGAATTGGGTCAACATTTGTGATCTCAACTATTAATTTCTGGAGTAGTTCGCGGTACATGGGTACCCCATGCTTCAGATGCTACCAACCCCCGAGAAGGCCGAGATTCAAGCTCCACTACCTCCTGGAAAAGTGCGCCAGTCTTGACCTCTTGTACGTCAGCGTTGGCCCTTCCTAACTATACGTGCAGTTGCATTTTTGACTGGCCAGCGTTTATCGGTTATAGTAGCGCGCGTCGCCTACACAAACCTGAGTTTGGACTCGTATATCCCATGGGATATCAGGGTTCCTTTATAGTTGTGTCACTGGTGGATAATATTCCCACTGAAGCCTACATCTGGAGGATTTATTTTTAATTTCTACAACCCATCGGAGAAGAGATAGGAAAGAAGGTAATGTTCAAGTGAATAGAATAATACATCACAGGCATTTCGTGAAACAAATTCAGTGACGCATAGACGGTTGAAGATCGTAACAGTTGTAGGGTTAATTCTTAGTGGTGCTTAGAGGAGACTTGTGTATTTCTCGGCATTGGTTAGTTTTGGGTTTCTGCGTAGCCACGTCACAGACGTCTCGCCTTAAGAGACTGGGGTCTGTCGACAGAAGCAGAGACTGTTGATAGTTGTCTTTTTATATTGTTATTGCAGATACTTTCTGAGGATTGTTCCAGACTTGGTTGTCATTTCTGGATTGTTAACTGTAGCAAAGTTGATTTTGCTGGGGAGGTTATGATGGTATCCTAACAAAGAATGAAATCGGTGTCTGCATAAACCGTGTGAGGTCAAGCACATGTAGGCCCCTGACTCTAAAAGATGATGATGATGAATTATGTGCAGGGTACCTAACGCTACCTCCCTAGATCTCACACGGTCACTCTTGTGGCTCTAGTGTATGGTGTATGATGTACCTAGTGTCTAGGGGAGAAATGAGATGATGGTACACACCACAAAAACACTTTAATTTTCTATGAGGAAGTGAATAAAACAGTGGTTAAAGTTTTCTTTAAATTAATCTTTTCTGTACAATTTATTTTGCCTGTCCAGTCATATCTCTTGGACAGGTCTTTGAAAATGAGGACAAGAAAGTTTACATAAAAAGGATCAACTAAAAGTATGTGTGGACAATTTGCCCAACACTATAAAGTAATATATATATATATATATATATATATATTTATCTCTGTCCTGTGGGAAATGTTCACAGCTATTACTCTATTAATCTAGCAGGGAGAGTCACTGTGTATGAGGGGCTGTAGTTTCATCACGCCCCAAAACTTCCTGAGTATATGTTGAAATATCAGTGTTTCTTAAAGCGAAAGTGTCAGATGTACCCAGATGCCTAACTCATCACCTGGGGTTCCTTGGTAGAATGAAATACAATATGTAGATGCATAAAATCTCTTTCAAACGTGCACCAAGCTCCTCCCGTTATCTGTTGACAGCATATGAAGGGTCAGAGACTTGATAGTATGTTTCTGACTCAGCAGGTTTACTGTCACCAGCTGGCACTTGGAAATAGAACCTCTGCAACAAAAGGACACCCTGGCCTTTTACATCTGATCACTCACTATATTTGTTATTCTCCTAAGGAGGTATGGGGTCAGCCTCGCGTGCCTTACAGGGGCACTCGCCCCTAATTTTACATGACTCCCACCTTGCTGTGACCACACCTCAGGTCCCTATGGCAGATACGCCACTGTACGTTTACATATTTTTCCTCAATACAATAATGTGGAGTAACCACATTTCCTTTGGTATGATTTTCTCTTCTGTTTCTTTTTTTTTTATATAAATGCTTCAGGCATGCTTAATAGTGTTCATAGAACACAGAGGCTTATTACTATTCTAATGCAATAATATTCAAACAAAATCATGACAACATACACCAGTTAGATACATTTCAAAGTGAGGACTCAACAATGTCTGCTCCCGGCATGTCCTTCACTTTCCCCCATAGCAGTATCTAACTTTGGTAGTTGGAATAAACATAGTAATTCATAAAGCATCCTTACCACAATTCAAGAAAATATAAACAATTGACGCTGACTTTACAAAGAAATGGCCTCAGTTTCCCTGTGCTCTGCCCAGACTGTGAATATTGATCTATTATTTAAGTTTAAATTTATCACAGCTGATCTCAGCGTAACTGAATGAAAATTTTCTCAACTGGCACTGAGCAGCGAAAGATTTTTGCTAATATTTTGTATCTCTGGCCAATCGAAACCTTTGACTACCAGAATTCAAATGCAGTTCTTTTAAAAAAAAATAAAAAAATAATTCCCAACTCTGCGTCTGGTAGTCGATTGGCCAGCCTGCCTTAGTTATGCCAATACAAAAGATGTTTCGTTTTGAATTACATTTTTCCTACCGCCCCCCTTTCCCCCTATACTCTCTGTTTACCCAAGCGAATTTGAATGTACCTCAATGCCGCTATTTCTAAGCCGGCGTCCCTACTAACGAAAAAAAATTAACAAGCAGGAACAACCGTCAGTCTGTTAGTGCGTCCGTAGACATTTAGTATTTCTTCAATAACTGGGCTAATATTGTGACTATCATATTATTTCAAACATATTCTTGCTCATTAAACTTTAAGCTATATTATCATATGATTTTTATGGTCAGTTTGATATTGGTTTAGATTTTACAATTTTTCCACTGACAATCGTCAAGTAAAATTTTTAACAAGGCGGCCATCTTTTCCTCTCTTTCATTCCGCCAGCATGTATTTTCAATTAACTAACTTGTTTCAGTTACGTCAGAAATGCTACCGCAAGGATGAAAATAAATTTGTCTGCGTGGTTTTGCTTTGGCTGGCTTTGCTCGCGAGTGTATATCTGCATGGCAGAATGTGTCAAACGAAACGGGGGGAGTGCATGGCGGGTTAAAAATTGGCGTTAATAATTTGTATTTTATCGTGTTACACTACCAAATTTGTAAGGATCACTACTGATTACCAGCGTTAAAGTCAAATTTCTGCGTTAATTCAGACAGTAGTTGGCGGCACACTTCCGCCAAAGCGTTAATTGTAAGTCTTGCCACAGTCTCTATCAAATCGGGCAAAATGTTAAAAATGTACGTCACAAGGAACGCGAATAGGTTTAAACGGGGGGAGCGGTTCTAAGCCGTTTCTATGCACTAAATTCAGCGCTATGCTGGCGTGTGAGAACATCACAGTCAGACACAATAGGGCTGTTGTATTTATTATCATTTTATGGCTAAAATCTTACTGAAATGAGCGATTATTCTCGCAGATTTTACTACATTAACCAAAATCGACTTGGGGTTTTTTAGGTCCTTTTTTAAATTATTGTAGTTTTTATTATTATTAGGTTTCCTGACATCGTTCAGGCATGATCTTTGTTTTATAGCATTTAATAACAATAGATAACTATTAGCGTATCAGAATTCTTTTACTATTTATGTCTGTTATTGTTGAATGTGAAGACACTTGTTGTGTGTGTGGTCCCTTACTCAATATATATATATATATATATATATATATATATATATATATATATATATATATATATATTATATAAATATATATATATATATATATATAAGGCAGAGAGGGTGAGTAGGGTTAACATTGGAAAGTCATTACGAGTGGCGGGGGGGGGGGGGGGGGTTTATTATCTCTGTACTCCAGATTGTTACATTTCCACTCTATATTCACACTCTATAATTCTGTCACTTCTATTATCTGGCTCTTCACTCACATTTTGTCTTGTCACAGAAGACTCTTTTCACCACTCGTGACAACAGCAAGTACGAACGACGGTAGGTAGAGGAATACAGATCATAGAACGAAGTGGAAAGTGGACGAAGCTGTAAGAATCGTCTGCGTTGCTCTCAAACTAAAAGAGATGATTGGTTACACCCAGAGCAGTAGTCGGGAATCTGGTCATCGTGAAATAAATGGTTGGTTTAAGGCATCAAAAAAGGAACGCCGAGAAAGTAGTGATTCGGGAAATCAGTGACACAAAAATGGTAAAAGAATGCAAAAACGCAGTACAACAAGACCACTAGACTGCATGAGAAAGAACTCTATCGAGGTGCTTGACAAGAAACGATTTATGACATATGGAGCATGATATTACCTGATTTCGAACCCGGCCCCTTTGGTAATAGAAGCAAGCGCTGTAGCCACACTACCACTTGGCCGCTGTAAGTTTCATTACCAGATCAATTGTTATGAGTTTTGCCCGACTGACGAAGTGGTTAGAACAAGGTCTTAACCTTTTTTTGTGTGACATAGACACTTTTTTTTTTAATTGTCTGATGAAGGCTACGGGCCCCTTTGATTGTCAAATGAAGGTTACGGACCCCTGCTTGTAACAAATGCACATACAAGAATAATTAACAATTTTACTTTTAGGTTATGTTCACGGACACCCAAAAGGTCTGTGGACCATATGTTAAGAAACTCTTGATTAGAGCGTTTGATTTTCGCTGCAATGTTGCCGTGTTCCGGGTTCAAAACCCGGCAGCGTCGCTCTCCAGTCTACCTAGTTGTAAATGGGTATCTGACTCTGTTATTGAGCAATAATTATAATAATAGCACCTGCGGTCATATCTGACTATGGGAGGTGCCCTTGAGGTGACAACCCTCAGCTGCTCTTGAGGTGACAACCCTCAGCTGCTCTTGAGTTACAGACGGACAAAGACAGCAAGGATAGGATCTAGTCACCCCCCACCTCATAAAGCTAGACCTTGTATAGTGAAGTCTCTAACACTTCACTTTCCAACGGCAGTACTTGCAATGGGACTTAGTGTGCTTACTGCCTGTTTTAAAAACATCACGAGTGGAGGACAGTTGCTATCAATTTTGGTAGCTAGGTAAAACATAAAAAACGGTCTGGAATGAAATAAGTTAACGGCAGTAGGAACGTTGGTCACTGTGATACGTCATGCATTATGTCTCTTCCGCCACGCTGCACTAGTTTTTGACAGGCGAGTTAAGTCATTATAAAAGTGCTTTATCCTACTTGGTCATCTGTCTGCAGGTCCGACGAATTGCCAGAGAGTTCTTGACGGACGAAGCAGATCGTCAATTTTATGCTGACAGATACACTTGTTGCCCACCGCCCTTGTTCATACCTATTATAACATTACTAGAGGTATGTGCATGTTAGTTCTTTGTGTGCGTGTGCGTATGTGTGTCTTTGTTTGTTTCTTTAACAAGCCCCGGGGTAGTCCCCGTGGTCTGGTCAGTAGCATTATTCCTATTATTTCTTTGGGGAGAAAAAATCCGTCACACGTCACCGTTTCTTCCATCCAGAACTTGATGCATTTTCACATTGCCAGACAGTCACATAACAACGCGTGACCAAATAAAAATAATAATAATAAAACTTACACATATAAACACAATTCAGCCACACACGCGCACAGGTCTACAAATAACAAACATGCTCTACACCAGCAGGCTCACACATTCACGTGGGTAACATCAATTTAAGAGCCCACTTTATGTCACGGATTTACCTCCCCTGCTTTGCAGTAGTGGTCCAACCATGGCCAAAACTCAAGAGTATCTAATATGGGCCTTCAAAGGTGTCTGCCTTCGCACAAGATTACTCTTGGCAGAGTTGTAGATAGAAGGATAATGATGCTTCTATCTCAAGGTACTATCCATAAGATATTTCAGAAGTCAAGAACAATGCTGCGCTGGGCAGGGCAATTGTTAACTTATATCGGTCCGCCGCCTTTTATGAAGAATTAAGCAATTATTAATTTCAGCTCGTTCAAGCCCCCACCCTGATTTACTCAGTGGAATTCTTCTTATTCTGGTATAGCTCTGTTTAGAGTGTATTTAGTAAATTGACTGAGACAAACATGCAGTACATTTAAAATGACTAAATCGACGTTAAATTTGTATATTTACAAATAACAGATTTAATAATCACAGGTTTTAACAAGGTTTTAAATAAATGAATAATTATTTATCAGAAAAATTATCATCACTGTGTGATGTACTGGTAGTTTGTAAAGGAGGTCACTTGGCAGCTTTTATGTGTTACTTAGCTGTCAGTGACGGTTCTGCTCCTTCTGATGGTTTGGTTCTTGGTAGACTGGATCGCTGATCCCGCTCGTCACTGGTCACAGTTGTAGGGCACAGCACGTTCCCAGAACTGTCAGGGAGTGTCTACGAAGTTGGTCCCTGGTCTTTAAACCCCGTCTGATGATGGTGTCTAGCTTCGACGTCAGGACACTTGTACTCTTCTTGTTCAAGAGATAGTACCCTCAACTGGTACCACCAACTAGTATGGTAAAAGAATAGAAACAAATACCCTCTGAGTATTGAGTTATGTGTCACCTTATTCCTATTCCGCCATCCTATCTACCTCAGACCTGCCGTGGTGGTTCATGAAATCATCATTCTATATGCTGAGGTGGCCAGCCTCAAATTACTTGGACATCCACTGGCAATTTTCACATGGCAATATACAGCGTGTCCGGCAGAATCACTACCAATAACAAATGTCAATATTTCCTCATCCATGTAAGTTAGAATTATTTTTTTATGGTTACCTCGTATAGAAACCATCACATTTTTAGGAGGAGTGAGATAATTGATAAATTGTCCAATAATGTGCAGATAACGCATACGTAATGCGCAGCCGCGGAATGTGATGAACGCGTGTAGTGAAAATGGCGGAGTTCACGGTGCAGCAGAAAGTGCAATGCTGTTATTGGTTTGCGGAATTAAAGTTTTCCATTGTTGTGCAAAGGAGATTCAGGCAGGAATATGGACAGAAACCTCCAGAGCGACATACCATAGTGAAATGGCACAAGCAGCTGTTGGAAACAGGTTCTTTGTTGAGAAAGAAGGGAAGCGGCAATGAAGCGTTGTCTCCAGATAGAGTTGAAGCAGTTAGCGAAGCTTTTCAACGTAGCCCGCGGAAATCCATTCGACGGGCAAGTGGAGAATTGGGTATTCCAAAATCTACTGTTCACGACATTGTGCACAAAAGATTGCGGCTTAGAGCCTACAAGATCCAGCTAGTGCAGAAGTTACAGCCAAATCAGGGATTGGATATTCTTGGCAGTGAATAATTGACGCTTGTGCATCCGTCACACCTCAGATGCTGCAAAACACGTGGAGAGAGATAGAATACCGTCTTGACATTATTCGAGCCACTAAAGGCGCTCATGTGGAGGTCTACTGAAACTTGGTGGAGATCTACTGAAACTTGGTGAGTTGCTACTGAAACTTAATGAGTTTGCCTAACAGAAAATCAAAATCCGGTCGGTCTGCTATTATTAGTATAAGAAATATTGACATTTGTTATTGGTAGTGATTCTGCCGGACACACTGTATATATTAGTTCACATGTTAGTAGTGAAAAATATAGAAAGTAAAATGTACAACTTACGCCAATCTTGGCTCCCACACTGTATGCTTAGAGAAATAAAAGCACTTGCATATGCCTCTTACACGTTTCTGGGGTGTTGTTATGAATTCCCACTATCACTCCGTGTTTTAGATTCCTCAGATTCCGGTTGTCCTTGTTAAAATAGTAGAGTTTATTCTGGGCTCTGAAGTCTTCAAAATTGCTCAAACAATGGTCCGGTCCGATATAAGAATCTTGATTCTAGGCTTAACTCTGGCAGTCCGGTTGTTTCTTGGCAATGTGAATCTCACAGTGAACTAGACTTGCAAAAAAGGTCAGGTTATATGGCCCTTCTTCCCCCGCATTTGTTTGTTACGATGCTAAGCAGGGCTCCAATCGTTTCAAACATGTGTGTTTTGTGGGGTAATTCAATATATTTCCCACGTAGGAAAAATTCTGCTCGTGATGCAAAGGGTCACGTCCCCCATGTATGGAAGTGACACGTCCGTACACTCTCTCAGCAGTGTGTTCAAATACAACATCTCACTTTTACCTAAAGTAATCTGTTCGCAATAGTCGAACAGGAAACGATTATGTCATTTATCTCTGTCAAAAATGTGTCGCACAAACAAGTAATCTCTTTATCCGTCGCTTGTGCACACAAAATCCGCCTCTTTACCATCTTGGCAAGTGCGACACGTTCGCCTTATCAATGCTTAACCAAAGTCGGTGGGGCGATTTTAGTGTTAATGTATATTCTGATGTAGGCCACACGCGAGATTAACGAACATGATTGTCGGTTAACATTATCTTAGCCGTTCCTTGCGAAGCATGGAGGAACGGGTAACCAAACATACATGAGGACTTATCATTGAGAGGAGTGTATGAATGTTTGAAAATATAAAATATGATACATAGCAGAGAAAGAAAAAGGTGCCGACCACTGAAAAGCACGTAATTAGTCAGTACAACAAATGTCACAGAATACGGCCGTAGAGGACACGAGAGCGACCAAAAAAGTATGTGACACTTTATGACAGACGTTGTCCAACTTAATATTTCAAGCATATCCTGCCAACAGTAAACCACCACTGGCTGCCTTTCCTTTCAACGATATCGAATTATCGGTTTCTGGATATGTCCATTCATTTTGGTTAGGTCTTTCAGACGATCACTTGCTGGATACGTCCATCTGCCTGTGACTAACCGCAGAGATCGATCATAAAACACAGTACTGGTTTTTTTTTTTTTTTTAGTCCAGGAATGCGAAAATGCATTAAGTACTGAATAAATCACTGACGTGCTCTCCTTAGTTTGACTTCAGCAAGACAGACACGTCTGCCGAAGTATAAATAATGTCCACAAAAATATCCTCTAGATAATAAAGGTTTTCCAAACCTAATTCATTTAACAAAGTAGCAAGTAATGGTCCTTGGTACATGCATCAACCGATGCAGTACAATGCAGCGACATGTGAGCTGGGAAAAAACATCTCGTGGCGACGACTTTCGGAGACAGGCTATGAATCGAAATCGCTCACGACCCAAAATCGATAGAGTTAATGAAAAAGTCAATTTACCTTGCTTTCATGAAATACACAGAAATATCACGCCTCCCGACATGTGGGAAAACACTAGAGGTATTATCTCGAATAAACGAAATATCCATTAAGAGGACTACACATCCCTGACAGAACAAAAAATAGCGGAGATCCCCTCTTCAACGAGGCATCTCTTTCGCCATTCCAAATCGCTCACTCCACTAGTCGTGGGCGGAAACCGATCGACCAAACAACAAGACAAGTCATGCGCAGTCCAGCGCAAAAATGACCACAGCTCAAACTTAACTGCATTCGATACCAACGCGAGAAGACAAATGCTTACCGAGAAAAGTGACTATAAATTCCAAGCAGTTGTTGCCCTTGCGTTATAAAACAGACATTGAAACAAAACGATGTTGCGAGAATTTATCACGCAACATATCACCACCTCCTCCCGATAAAAAAAAAAATGTGGAACATATTTTTTTTTCAATATCAAAGAGCAAGCGATAAGCGGCTCAAAACGCACGAATTATGCGCTGATAATTAATTAAATTGCCAAACAATAGGCTAATTATAGAGTGTCTGGTGAGGATATACCTCAACAGAAAAATAAATATGTCTCAAAAAATATTCACATCGGGGAGGTGTCACCAACACACATCACGTTAGCATGTAAACACAATATACGTATGCAAGTTACTATAATCATCATTAAACAGCATACTCTAATATTGTCTTTAAAAATGGATGTACAAATCTGATAGGAAAATTTAAATAGTACATTCTTTGACATGTAATGAAATAAGTACATAGTAAAGTTAAACTACATGACGATCCAGGATATATGCTCTGGTATTCCGAGGGTAAGTACACAATCTAGAACTCGTAAGGTAAGTCCTCAGCTCAACAATGACATTCTGAGAAAGTACAAGCAATATAATGCTAATTAATAACTAATATGCTTCATAAGGTACAATACATTATTAATAATTGTGGCTGTTTAGTAAACTAACGGCCCTTATATTAACTACTCAGTCCTCCTCTATCATCTTAAAAAACGAACAGAAGAAGATGACAACAAAGCACGATAGTGTGTACATATAAAGTAAGTACAGATGTGCTAATCTATTGTAGAAATATAAGTGTGTTATGACTCTGTAATATATAGAAATATAGGACAGAAGTATTAGTTGGAGTCATGTGGGCATCTAGACAAAATGTCAGCCATCACATTATCCGCACCACGGATAGCTCGTACCGTGAAGTGAAAAGGTTGAAGAGCTATAGCATATCGAGTGGATCTCGAACTCTTCAAATTCTTAGTCTGAATAGCTGTAAGAGCTTTCTGATCAGTCTCTAGAATGAAATGTGCGCCCCAGGAGGAATCTTTGTAGCTTTAGAATTGACCAAACCATCGCTAACAACTCACGGTCTAAAACCGAGTAGTTCCTCTCTGCCGCATTTAGTTTTCTAGAAATGTACATAACAGGATGCAGAGTAGTTGCATATTCTTGCATCAGTGCTGCTCCAATCCCAGTGGATGAAGCATCACTCCGAAAAACAAAAGTCCTATCAAGAGTAGGTAATCTTAAGATGGGAGGAGAAGAAAATATATTCTTGATTTGGTCTAGTGAAGATTGGCATTCTTCAGACCAACGGACCAGAGTAGGCGAACCTTTCTTCAACAATGTTGAGAGAGGTGCCATGATCGAAGATAAATTTGGAATAAATCTCCCATAAAATTGAATTAAACCTAAGAGACTCCTCACTTGTTTCTTCGTTTTAGGAACAGAGATGTTCAGTATTTTGGAAGTATTGTGGTCTTCTGTCTTCAAGAGACCATGACCAACACGATGACCCAGGAAAGAGATTTCACCAAAACCAACAAAAGCTTAGAAGGTTTTGCTGTCAAATTATTCTCACGTAGAGTGGACAGTAAGTCATATAACCCTAAATAGTGATCTTCCCAGGTATCACTGAAGAGACAGATGTCATCTAAGTATGCGATGACATCCGAACGATGTGACAGAATTCGACGCATCATGCGAACGAAAGTGGCAGGGGCGTTCATGAGACCAAAAGGCATAACATTCCATTGAAATAGACCCCTAGGTGTAGAAAAAGCAGTAAGAGGTTTGGCATGCTCTGCTAAAGGCACTTGCCAATAACCTTTAGACAAATCAAGTTTAGTGAAGAATCTAGAATTAGAAAGTCTAATCAGTAGATCTTCTAACAAAGGCATCGGTTCAGCGTCGAACTTTGTGACCTGATTCAATTTGCGATAATCAACGCAAATTCGTATGTTCTTATCCTTCTTCCGGACAATAACCATGGAATAAGAATATGATGAAGTCGATGGTTCAACTATATTTAATTGAATCATTTCATCCAATTCCTTTTCCACTTGCGACTGAAAGTGTATAGGAATAGGATAAGGCCTAACCCTAATTGGATTATTGTCGGTAAGAATTATGTCATGTTCTATGACATCTGTGTGTCCAGGAATGTCAGTGAAACATCCTGAAATGTTTGTAACATCGACGAGACTTGTCGATGTTCGTCACCAGAAAGATTAGGAGAAACAGAAACGTTTTTCCAAGATTCCGTGGAATGTAATGGAACCACTGGAAGGGGAAGGGTGACATCAGAGAAGGTAGCTTCCTCATCCTGAATGACAGACAGGGATGAATAATGACCGTGAGGTGCAGGAGCATCATCCGTTGCCTGGAAAATAGGCAGCAAATAGTCCGGACGTTCGTGAAATTCCGAAAGCATGTTTATGTGGAAAGTTTTATGCTTTCCATCAATATCGACCACATAGTCAACATCGGAAATCCGAGAGACTATTGCATACGGACCTTTCCATGCAATAAGAAGTCTATTTTCCCTACTGGGGAGTAGGACGAATGCTTTGTCACCTGGACAAAGTTGTCGTAGACATCTATTCTTGTTAGCAAACTGTCTTGCCTTCTCTTTAGCAATTTCTGATGAAGCAGTTGCTAGCTTACATGCCTCAATGATCTTTTGTCTAAGAGCAATGACATACTCATATGAGGATTGAGTTTCATCGCTAATATCAGCGGCAGTGATGAGATCGTGTAATAAAGACATAGGGCCGCGTGGACGCGCGCCAAAGACAAGTTCGAAGGGAGAAAATCCTGTGTGTTCATTAGGGACTTCTCTATAGGCAAAGAGAGCCGCGGGTAAAACCCTGTCCCAATCTTGAGGATGATCTTCAGTTATCTTACCAAGCAAAGTCTTGAGCGTTCTATTCAGACGCTCAACTAACCCATTAGACATAGGATGGTAGATACTACTGAGAGATCGTTCAATATGTAAGGTAGACATTACCTGTGACATAGTGTCAGATATGAGTTGAGTGCCATGGTCTGACAATATTTCTCTGGGGAACCCCAAGCGAGAAAATATCAACCAAAGAGCATCTGCGATATCTGTAGTAGATATGCTCTTAAGAGGAATAGCCTCTGGCCAACGTGTGCACATATCGACACATGTAAGGATAAACTGATGTCCTCTGGCCGACCTGACCTTAAAAGGGCCAATAATATCTATGGCCATTTTCTGAAACGGCCGAATAGGAATGTCAGCAGCCTGGATAGGCGCAGCATGTCGTGGTCCTCTAGATTTGACCTCCTGACATACCTTGCATGATCGGCAGTAAATACGAATGTCCTTATTGACAAAAGGCCAAAAGAAAGCCGCAAGGACTCTCGACTTCGTACGGGCAAAACCCATATGTCCAGCACATTGCGAGTCATGAGCATGTTGTAATATTTGCACTCTCATGCTCTTGGGAACAAGAATTTGCGAATGTGCCGACGTAGTCGAATCTTGTACCATACGTACAAGTCCGCCGTTTCTCATTGCAATCCAAGATTTTCTATTTGTATCCTGATTCGGATCACCTTTCTTCGCAAGAACGAAGAATTTTTTTAAAGAAGGATCTTCTTCTTGCAATTTTATGAAAGAGTCACGAGTAATCACTAAGTGACTATCTTGGCTATCAACTTCATTATCACTATTCAGTGAAGTTTCGGGTGTTTGTAGAGCTTGTGCTCTTGTAACTACTGCATTTGTAGCTTGCATGTTATTATCTTCCCAAGCAGCAATCTGCTGTGGGGTACACTCCCTAACTCCGTGAATACGACCAATAATAAGGTCCGCAATAGGATTAGGTAAGAGACAAGCATGCACATCTCCAGTAAAGAAAGGAGTGGCAATGCGAATTACAGCAGTAGGATATTTTTCTAGAGTGCCGCCAAATGTGTCACATTTAATAACCCTTCCTGTAGCACAAGATGGATCTACAAGCGATTGTCTAACACCAATAGTGGTGCATCCGGAATCGAAAAGTAGTGAGACCGGAGTATCATTAACAAGACCCTTATGTAGGATTAAAGAACCCCTCCCGTCATGCGCAACAGCAGCAGGAAGAGCGGGAAGTGGGTGACCACAACTCAAAGTAGTTATGGTACCCGGTTCGAATAAAGTACTGCATTGGGGCATTTGTTTGCTCTCTCAAAGTCAAAAGCAGAACTAGTGACAGCGTCAAAGTTTTTACTATCAACAACATGATTACAGGCTCCCTCAGTTTCCTGTTGTACAGCATTAGCCTGCTGATATCTCTTTTTTTGTGTTGAGATCTACCCCGACTATTATTACCTCTGAAGTTATCAGAGTTATTATTATCTCTGCAGTTATTATTGTCTCTATTGTAATTGTTATCCTGGTTCGAATACCAGTTTCCACGATTACTATCATGTTCACATTGATGCGAACATCTATTTGTTTGGTTTTGAGGTCTTCGCAGGAATAACCTCTATTACCATATCCTCTTTTGAAATGCTTATAATTATTAGGGTGATAGTAACGAGTACTATCAGGTTGTCTCCAATTCTTCGAAGAAGAATCACCATGAAATTGATTTCCATGATTTTGACAGAAATTACCGCTACCCTTTCTATCAAAATTTTGTTGGGATCTACGAGCAAAGTTTTGACCATACGGAGCTGCCGAAGCAACTGGTAAACCTTCTTTCACCTTAGAGTTACCCATGGTTATGTGTGGGTGCGCAGTTACGTATTGGCAACAGAAATCTTCCATTTCTTTTATTGTTTTAGGTTTACGTTCATGAAGGAAAGCAAGGAAAGACTCATTGACAGACGACATGACTTTGTCTCTAAGTATTAAGTCCATAAGTCCTTCATAAGTTTTTTCCGTCTTAGATAGTTCAACCCATCGTGAGAAAGTAATGCGTATTCTTGCAATAAACTCGGAGAATTCAACTCCATTTTCAGGTAACATGTTTTTAAATTGTAGACGATAGCCGTCTTCGTTAAGCTGATATTTCTTTAACAAAGCGGCCCTGACAACCTCATAATTGTTCTTGTCAGGTTCATCCACCATATTTAATATACTTAGAGCTTTACCTGTCAGTATCCCTGATAACTGATAAACATATTTTGCTTTGTCTATGTTATGAGCTGTACATGCTTGTTCAAATCTGTCCAGATAGAACATTATGTCATCACTGGAAGGACTAAATGTTGGTAACTTAATCTTAAAAGTATCATTATTAGCCTTACCAGAAGATGAACCCTTGTTTGAATCATTACCATTACTCATGCTCGTCAATTTCAATTTTTCCAACTCTAAAGCTAAGACCTTTTCTTCATGTTCCATTTTTGCTTTCTCTTTCCTCTCATCAGACTCTCTCTGTAATCTTCTTTCCTCAGCCTGAGCCTCTTTTTGAAGTCTTTCATTTTCAGCTTCTTTTTTCAAGTCTTTTAGTCTTTTTTTCAGCCTCTTTTTTCAAGTCTTTTAATTCTCAGCTTCTAGCTGTAGCTGGAGTTTTCTTTCCTCAGCTTCTGATTCCTTTTTTGTTTTTCCATTTCCATTTGGAATCTTTTTTCATCCACCTGCATCTGCAGTTTCTTTTGTTCAGCTTCCATATGCAGTTTCTTTTGTTCAGCTTCCATTGCTTTATCATATCGAGCAGTTGCAAATTCTTCTAACTTATCACCAGTCTTGCCAAGCAATTTACCCTGCTCAATAAAGTGCTCAAATGTAGACATGTTGTCTAACATATGAGTCCAAAACCTGAAATAATTAACTAATTTATTTCAAACCTAAGTGTAACAAGTCTTAATTAAACACTTGTATATTCACATCACCTTATATTATCCCAGTCTCTGTGGGAAACAAGTCTCCAATCAAAGAACTTGTATATGAAATATCAGCACTCAATTCTTGATCATAAGTGCACTTCTCATTCAATAGTGCACGACACTATTCATCATTCATTTATCATCAGTGTAGTAGTAACAGTGCATTAGCATAGCCCATTAACTAATTACTATAACTGTAAACAATGACTATGTAAACACATGCAGAATGTAAACATTGAAAATGTAAACAATACAAACAATGTAAACAATAACAATGTAAACAATAACAAAGATCAGCAACAATACAAAAACTTTCGCAGAAATCAACTAAAAATAAAGCAAAAATTAATGAAATATCACAAAAAATGTGACGATATCTGCGATAGAATTAAACAAAATACATGACACCACAGTGTATAAACAAAAATGTTGTATGAAACTAAATTATAGACAAGAGTAGGCTAACAAATACAAACAAATCACAACAAAACTAAAGAATGCGAAATAATAACGAAAACAATATTAAAACATGTCATCACAGCTAACATAAATAGCAACAGAAGTCGCTTAGCAAATTCCAGTATCGGAAATTTGCAAACCCTACAGAAAACGCTCACAATAGACGACCTCTATGACGTGGCATAATCTAACGGAGACACCACCCAACCGAGAACCCGCTGAAATATAAACATATAAATATACAAATAACATATAGACATATAACATATAGAATGAGATGATACACAGAAGACTCAGCAGAAGTATAAGGGCACAGTTTACATACAAACAGGCCACTTAACTTATAGGCTTCCAATCGTCGAACAGCAGAAAAACGGATGTCAATCAACGTCCTAAAGAGCGAAGCTCCAACGATGATGGCACATCTGAACTGCTTCCACTGCTAACACGATGGTACAAGAGCTTCTGAAGTACTGTGTGTTGAGTTGTTTCGGCACTTGACCTTCTAATCCAAAAGTAAGTTGATGGAAATCGGTACTTGGCCTTCTTCAGAAAACAACCCGTTTCAACCGGCACTTGACCTTCACAAAAACGACAGCACTGGAACCTTGACAGCAGCAACTTGCTTGACTTGCGTAAAAGATAACAGCAGTCCGAGTTATCCGGCAACATGTAACAACGCCGGGTACTGTCAAATTCTTGTTTCCGTCAAAAAATTGAAATTTTGACTTTTACCGGGCAACGCCGAGTACTTTGAAAATTTTGAAGATGTTGACTGTATTGAAGAATGTTAATTTCTTGAAGGATGCTGATGAATTCTTGTTGAAAATGAAGTGGGTAAGGGACCCCGTGTTTGCTAGTACCAGAATCAAACCAGCTTATGGCCACCAAATGATGCGTGATGCCATATGATGATGGATGGTATCCGCATGTCTGGTTTTGTGTAGTGTGTAGATGTGTTCAGTCAAAACAATGTTCATACAACAATAACAGGGCAATCCACATAGGACGTCAGTAAACTCACGACGTATAAAGTCAATGAGTCTTGAAACAGCCGTTGACGTTTTTCTTCATTATTTATTGTGGACGCCACAGTGACAAAATGGTTACGCAAATGTGTAGGCACATCAAACAGTCATTATCACAGCAACATTCAATACAGCAATAGACGGTAGACAGCATTACAATGATGAGTCAGATGCATGTTATATTTCATAGTGCTGTAAATGTAGTCAGGTGGAAAACTCCATCCTTTTCTATAACAGCCAGGAGATAACCAGATGTATGAGATCAGTTCACTCTCCTTAGTTTGACTTCAGCAAGACAGACACGTCTGCCGAAGTATAAATAATGTCCACAAAAATATCCTCTAGATAATAAAGGTTTTCCAAACCTAATTCATTTAACAAAGTAGCAAGTAATGGTCCTTGGTACATGCATCAACCGATGCAGTACAATGCAGCGACATGTGAGCTGGGAAAAAACATCTCGTGGCGACGACTTTCGGAGACAGGCTATGAATCGAAATCGCTCACGACCCAAAATCGATAGAGTTAATGAAAAGTCAATTTACCTTGCTTTCATGAAATACACAGAAATATCACGCCTCCCGACATGGGAAAACACTAGAGGTATTATCTCGAATAAACGAAATATCCATTAAGAGGACTACACATCCCTGACAGAACAAAAAATAGCGGAGATCCCCTCTTCAACGAGGCATCTCTTTCGCCATTCCAAATCGCTCACTCCACTAGTCGTGGGCGGAAACCGATCGACCAAACAACAAGACAAGTCATGCGCAGTCCAGCGCAAAAATGACCACAGCTCAAACTTAACTGCATTCGATACCAACGCGAGAAGACAAATGCTTACCGAGAAAAGTGACTATAAATTCCAAGCAGTTGTGTTATGACATTGAAACCGATGTTGAATTTATCACGCAACATCCTCCCATACCCTTTTTTTCCTCTTTCTGAATATGACACTGAGAGGATAGATGAATATTACACATCCTGCTTGTTGGACAAATGCGTCTGTTGCGATTAAATTTCTTCACCGAGATAGTTCGTATTTCTATAAGCCTCTGTGGCCATCGTATTTCCTTGCTTCCAGCAATACAGTCGATTAATCTTTGTCGATTAAGTATACATAACGTTCAAATCACCAAAGACGTATATGAAACATGCCACCATCGCATAAATATATTCTGAATGGATTCATTCATTGCCTCAAAGTTTCCCATAGAGAACAAGTCCTTCAATAAATACGCACCGTGTGTTCATGTCTTGTGCTGCCAGGTCAAGGTCGTTCCATGTCTTCTTCATCCTCTTCACGCATGCGTCTTACTTACTTACTTAGTCGTTCCCCTTCTACCGTGAGGTGTAGAGGTTTGGAAGAGAGAGCGCCAGACTATTCTATCGGCTGTCTTCCTCCTGGCCTGGTTCCATTCTAGTCCTCGGTCCTTCAAAGATTGTCTAATGTTGTCCTCCCAGCGGACTCTGGGTCGTCCTCGGGGTCTGGATCCTTGGCTCTTTGTTTCCCATGCTTGTCGTGGTAGCCGATCTTCTCCCATTCTGCAGACATGGCCAAACCATCTTAGTTGGGACTGTTCTACTTGGGTCTGTAGGGGGTGGCATTTTAGGCCTTGACGTATCGTCTGGTTGCGTACCATGTCTCTTCTTGTTACTTCAACCACCTTCCTCAGATACCTCATTTCTGAGGTTTGGATCTGGCTTTTATGGGTTGCAGTCAATGCCCATGACTCGCATCCATATGTCAAGACTGGGACATAGGTGGAGCGGTATACAGCCATCCTCGTTTTCTTACCAACCTCTCTCTTGCTGAGGAATCCTCGATTTATGGCCTGAAAAAGTCTCCCAGCTGCTGCTTTTCGAGTGGCCAACTCTTCTTTGATGCCTCCCTTTCGGTCTATAATAGCTCCGAGGTATTTAAAGTGGTCTACCTGCTCCAGGACCTGTTCTCCCAGCTTAATCTGATGTCTTCTTTCTTCTCGTGATATCACCATGGATTTTGTTTTAGAGCTGCTTATGACCATCCCTCTCTTCTCCAGCTCTTCCTTCCAGACTTGCAGGTTGGATTGGAAATGTGCCTCTGATTTAGCAATCAGGGCAACATCATCAGCAAATGCCAGCTCTGAAATATAGACCTGTCTCATCTTCCAGTACCCCACTGAATACTTTCTTGTTCTCTCCTTACATGCCTTGATGACATCGTCCATAAGGAGTATGAAGAGGTAAGGTGATAGGATATCACCTTGTCTTACACAAGTGGTGGTCCTGAACTCTTCTGACTTATGGTTTGCTGTCCTCACATAATTTCTGCAAGACTTGTAGAAGCTCTGTATAGCATGAATCAGAGGTGCTGGAATATTCTTCCTTGCCAAACAGTCCCAAAGTTTGCTCCAAGGGACCCTGTCAAACGCCTTTTCCAGATCTATGAAACAAAGATGGATCTCACTCTTATACTCAAGGGCCTTTTCACTCAGCTGTCTGAGTGTGAAGATTAGGTCTTGAGTACTTCGGTTTGCTCGGAATCCGCACTGGACCTCATCCAATTGTGGCTCAGCTAGGCGTCGGAGTCTCTGCTCTAGGATTCTAGAGTAGATTTTTCCAGGGACACTGAGAAGGGATATGCCTCTATGGTTTCCACACTGTCGATTGTCACCCTTTTTGAAAATTGGTGTTATGATGGCGATCTCCCAATCCTTTGGTATGGTCTTGTTGCACCATGCTGCCTGTAGGACCCGTAAGAGTAACAGGTCGCCTGATGCTCCCATGTACTTAACCATTTCTGGTGTTATACCATCATGCCCTGCTGCTTTGCCCATCTTAATTTTCTCCAGTGCTGCCTTCAGTCCTTCCATCTTTATGTCATCTTCATCACCATTGGTTTCCTCTTCTGTGCTAGTGGTTATCATTTCTGATGTTTGACCTTGCTCACCATCAAGGAGTTCTGAGAAATATTCTTTCCATCTTTCCATTACTTCCTTCGGGGCAGTAAGCAATTTGCCTTGCTTGTCCTTTATAAATTTGAGAGGGCATTGTTTTTCCTTCCTCATGTTCTTTAGGGTCTTATAAAACAATTTCTGGTTTTCTTGTGCATCTTTTTCTAGCTTTTCTCCAAATTCTTCCCAGGACTTCTGTTTTGCTGCTAGCACTTTGTTCTTTACTTCTGTTCTGAGTGTCACATATTCTCTATATTTTTTCCATTTGTCCTGTTGTGTTTTTAGCTCCTAAGTATTGTTTCCATGCCATTTTCTTCTCTCTTATTTTCTCTTTGACTTCCTCTGTCCACCAAGGTGTCCTCTTTCTCTGGTTCCCAAGTCGGACTTCACCACATGCTTCTGCAGCAGCTGTCTTTATGATATCCTTGAATTTAATCCAGAGGGTTTCCAAGTCATCAGGTTGTGCTTCTGTGTTGCTCACCGCTGCAGCAATAAGCCCCTGATATCTGGTCTTAATTTCTGGCTCTCTAAGCTTGTAGGTCCTAAGCATGCGTCTAATTCCCTTATGTAAATGTTTAGGACTTCCTGTATTTATCTCACCTTAGGTATTCCACAATGACTGCCTTGTACTGGTGTCATCTAGTTTTCTTAAAGCGTCCCATATCCAACAACGCGTCTTCATCACCTTTCATGCATTTTATGCTCTCTGAATTATATGGAACCCACCACTGCATTTGACTCTCTTGCATGCAGCCTGCACCAAAGCAGTCCGTATACTGTTTTTGGTGGTAGTTTATGTAGCAAATTCTATTACATAATGAAGTGACCAGGCCCAAGCAGAACTTCATACTGGTTGCCCTCTTGTGATATGCCCGAGGAAACACTAGTTCAAGTCTAGAAAGTGTGCTAAACATTGACCTACCCATGGAGCTACACAGCATTGTCAAATGTTATACTGAATAAAACACGAAACAGCCTACACAGCATAGTCAAATGTTATGCTGAATAAAACACGAAACAGCCTACACAGCATAGTCAAATGTTATACTGAATAAAACACGAAACAGCCTACACAGGATAATCAAATGTTATACTGAATAAAACACGAAACAGCCTACAAAGCATAGTCAAATGTTATACTGAATAAAACACGAAACAGCCTACACAGCATTGTCAAATGTTATACTGAATAAAACACGAAACAGCATACACAGCATAGTCAAATGTTATCCTGAATAAAACACGAAACAGCCTAACAGCATAGTCAAATGTTATGCTGAATAAAACACGAAACAGCCTACACAGCATAATCAAATGTTATACTGAATAAAACACGAAACAGCCTACACAGCATAGTCAAATGTTATACCTACTGAATAAAACACGAAACAGCCTACACATCATAGTCAAGTGTTATACTGAATAAAACACGAAACAGCCTACACAGCATAGTCAAATGTTATACTGAATAAAACACGAAACAGCCTACACAGCATAGTCAAATGTTATACTGAATAAAACACGAAACAGCCTACACAGCTACAGGAGGAAATGAGAACGAATAAGGATGAACAAAGTCATTATAAAATAATATTCCCCACACAAATTCAGAGAATAAAGTAGTTTATGAACCTTCAGAATTGATAAGTTAAAAAATTTAAATATTTAAACTAATTTCAAATACAAAAAATAAAATATAAAAATATACAGTAAAGCAAAGTCTGTAAGTCCCTCGAAAACTACAGTGTAAAGCTGGGGTGGACTGAGTTGTTGGACGATCGGGCATTGCTCGTGGGTCCACGGCAGTAAGGGGCCTACTCTCCCCTAGCTTCCAACTAGTTAAATCAACTGTCAAGTAAACAATCCCTTATTGCCCGCGGGACGGGGGGAGGAGAGACACAGATAGGTCCTCTCCTGGTGCAAACGGAGATATATGAAACAGCGTGGAAAAGGCATCACTGAAGGCATCATGAAACACCATTACTAATGCCAGAAAATTTTGAGCCTGAAACAACCAACAAAAGAAAAACAACATATTTAATATACTATATAGAATACTGTAAACCCAAATTATAGCACACATGTGCCTGGACTGGTATTTCATGCAGACCATATTTCTTATGAATGGATCTGAAACCCCCCCCCCCCCCCCCCCCCCCCCCCGAAACAACACAGAGTAAGACTTTCAAATGCCCATATTATCCCACTTAAGCGCTAGTATTGTTGTCACTGTTTATATTATGTATCTTCATTATTTTTTATTTGTTCCCCACAAAAATTTACAGATTGGCTGCTTTGTGTACTATTGTTTGGAGTCCCGGATGTTTACTTTTAACGGTCCTGTGCCAGTCGCTAGCATCTTCATCTACCGACCAGACCGGCGTCTTGAGCTCTGGAGATTCGTCCTATACATGCTGGTGCATGCTGGGTATGGTCAGCTGACTGTTTCTGACTAATCATTGTTTTGTCCATTATTCGTTTAAAATTTAACCCAGTCTGAATGCGAAGCGCAAGATATTAATATTTGTTGTAAATTATTGTTTCCCTTTCCATTCCTTGTTTAGCACGAAGCTGCTACTGCATTTCGTTTGAAAACATTGAGCCAGCATCTAACCTTGCATATGCTCTTACAGTGGCTATTTCTGTAATAATTTCTTTTACATGATGAGGATACCAGTTTCATGCATAACCTATTAGTTGCCTGTGATGACATGCCTCTTTCTGTGTTATCTCCGAGACCTCTGCGACTTATGCAGGGATGGTACATTATTCATCATCATTTCCCTTTGCTCCTTACGGGGCAATTACCAATTATGCTTGTATGTTTAACAAAAAATTCAAAGAAACAAAAACGAGATAAAACCGAACAAAATCAAGCACAAACTCTAAACAAGATAAATAACTAAACAACACATTTAGCAACTATAGCTGGTCCCCCCCCCCCGCCCCCCCCCCCCCCCCCCTGCAGGAAGCCAGCACCAGGCAGTCACATGATCCTGCAGCAGTTGTTTCTGTGGCAATTAGTTTTTGAAGGTGCCAGCCCTATATGTACATTATTCATTCATTCATAACCCTCCACTCCCAAAGGAGCATAGGCCTTCAACAAACACATGCCAAGTCCTGTCACGTGCCATCATCTCAAGTTCTTTCCACGTTCTCCTCATCATTTTCACTTCTGTTTCCAGCTCTCTTCTCCATGTGCTTCTTGGTCTACCTCTGCCTTTCTTGCCCTGGGGGTTCCAGAACAAGGACTGCCTTGTAATGCTATCAACAGGTTTTTTTTTCAGTGTGTGTCCAATCCATCGCCATCTTCTCATCTCCTGTTCCACTGGCACTTGTCTAGTTCTTGTCCTCAGTTCCACGTTGGTAACCTTGTCATACCATTTTAATCCCTATATTCTACGCAAGCACCCATTTATGAAAGTCTGTAGCTTTTTGGTTGTTGTCTTTGTTGTTCTCCATGTCTCAGAGCCATACAATAGGACTGACTTCACATTTGAGTTGAAGATTCTTATTTGCATGTTGGATCCGATTTCTCTTGATCTCCATATATTTCCCAATGCAATGAAAGCTCCTCTTGCCTTTTGTATTCTTATTTTGATATCACTGTCTGTCCCTCCAACTTTGTCTATATTGCTGCCAAGATATGTGTACGATTCAACACCTTTTATTGGTGCTTCTTCAAGTTCAACCCTGTTATCATTACCTGCATTTATTCTCATTATTTATGTCTTTTCCCTGTGTATTTTCAGACCCAATTGCTGTGACCTCTCATCGAGTGTTTTCAATTTGTCCTGCATCTGATTACGGTTATGGGACAGAAGAGCCAAGTCATCAGCAAAATCCAGATCATCCAACTGCTTAGTCAGAGTCCACTGGATTCCATTTCTGTTGTGTGTTGTCGATGTTCTCATAACCCAGTCTATTGCTAGTAAGAAAAGAAATGGAGACAAGAGGCATCCCTGTCGCACTCCTGTTCTTATCCCAAACGGTTCTGTAAGCTGTCCTTCGTGAAGAACTCTGCATGTCATGTCTTCATATGTTTTCTTTATTAAATTAATGATCTTCAAGGGAACTCCATAATGCCTCATCAATTTCCAAAGTGATTCTCTGTCTACACTGTCAAATGCCTTTTCGTAGTCCACAAATCCGATGTATAGTGGTGAATTCCATTCCAGACTTTGTTAAACTATTATTCTCAAAGTGGCTATCTGGTCTGTACATGATCTGTTTTGTCGGAAACCTGCTTGTTCATCTCTCAGTTTCTTGACTATGGACTCTTTTAATCTCTAAAGGATAATCCTGTTTAATACTTTTCCTGGCACTGATAGTAACATTATTCCTCTATAATTTGTGCACTCTTGTAAATTTCCCTTCTTACGCAACTTCACTAGATATCCTTCCTTCCATGAAGGTGCCAGCCCTATATGTACATTATTGCTATGATGTATTTATCGTATTGTAGTTCCCGCATGTCTATGATGAGACAGAAAGAATAAGGGTAAAATCACAATGATTGTCACCGAACGTTCCACAGTGAATATGTGTATTATAGGGTTAGGGTTAACCATAATCCTAACTAAAAAAATCCCCATATTCACTGCGGAGCGTTCGGTGACAATCATTGTGATTTTACCACAATAGGATTATTGCTCCCTCAGGCATGTCGTACAAGGTGAGGTCATGCATGAGGTTAGATACCTCATCATGAAAAACAAATGGCAACTGAAAACACTGGCTGTATATGAAAACACTGGCTGTATATGAAAACACTTGCTGTATATGAAAACACTGGCTGTATATGAAAACACCACTGGCTGTATATGAAAACACTGGCTGTATATGAAAACACTGGCTGTATATGAAAACACTGCTGTATATGAATGCTTGGTACAAGTTTCCTGTGGTGATCAGCTGCAAGGATGAACACAGGAGAATACCAATATTAGATTATTTGCAGGCGTCAAATTTACCTATAAATATAGAAGAGGTGTTAAGAATAGACAGACCTAGGGAACCACATAATATAGTCAAACAGTATTTAACAAGAACAAAAGTTAATATACAGTATAGTAATTGGGAATGTGAAGGTCTGATGCTGTTCTTACAATACATATGACTTTTAACAGATGAAAGTCAATTAAATATCTGTTAAAGTCGGTTATTCAACTGGAACCTCCAGGCATTTACACCCCACCACTTTAATATTATTCTTGTTTAGAGTTTCTGTTTGATTTTGTTTGGTTTGATCTCGTTTTTGTTTTTTGTTTTTTTTAACATACAAGCATAATTGGTAATTGTGATTTGCCTTATTTACAATGATTTGACAGGTGTGATGCCATTTCCCATATCGGCAGTTGTTCGTGTTATTTGGAATTGAAAACATTATATATCCTAATTATAACCCATCAGAGGTTGAACGAGAAATTTTTCATCATTAAGTTAAAACAAAAAAAGAAATCTATAAGGAGCTATAACGGAATATAATGATGATGAATTTTTATATCATAACATAACAATCCCTGGTCTCTAGAGAGGCTTATTGCTGATAATCTCCATTTCCTGTCTGATTATGAGATTGTCTAGAGCTGTGTTTGTCAACTCATGTGCTACTTGTGTGTGTTTGTGTTTTGTGGTGCTCAGGGAAAAGGACAGTTGTAAATCAGTTTTTAAAATTTGTAATTTAAAATTTATGGCATAATCTGACATAATCAATAACTTGTTGACGTATTTAATTTCAAGAAAAAAATGCTCCAACTTTTTTATTTCGTTAATATATTGATTTGGTAACCATGTCTTTTCTGAATTTGACGTCTCTGACATTTTGTTTTCAAACAGGAGCAACTTTTCATAACATTTTCTTATTAAAAATTTTATTTTCTGCAGATCCTTAAAAGATTTATCTTGTGATAGTAATATGACAGTTTCTGAAAGTAAATACATGTTAGAATTTTTTTTTTTTTAGATTTCTTCCCTTATTATCCTTTCTTCTTTAAGTACCTAGTCTGGTGACATAGATGATCATGTGTGTCAACAACTTCTGGTCTCCAGTGCTGTTTATCAAATCTTCTCTTGACTTCAGTCAAATCTTCTCTTGACTTCAGTCAAATCTTCTCTTGACTTCAGTCAAATCTTCTCTTGACTTCAGTCAAATCTTCTCTCGACTTCAGTCAAATCTTCTCTCGACTTCAGTCAAATCTTCTCTTGACTTCAGTCAAATCTTCTCTTGACCAGTCCATGTCATGATGTCAAACTGTCCAGTATCTTCTCTCTTTGTAATTCCTCTTTCTTTTTGTCCATCAATTTTTCCTGTTATCATGATATATCCCAGCTTTCTTCTTCTCAGTCCTTTCTTGTTCTCATAATTGCCCTAACGGAGTGAAGCTGCACATCAGAAGAATTGTTAAAAAATATTGGAAGCATGGAATGTTAAAAATCTAGCACAATCTAGTCAAAACAGAACTTTAAACATAGATCAAATAAGTAGAACTCTTCTCCTTGGGTGACTGAAACAGTCACTAAGATTTTATAACTATTAAAATGAAATGATGCATAACTAGCATTAAGCTGCATTAATGTCCAAAACACAACTAGCAGGATATAAAATTCTGACCAGAATGATGGTAGATCATATCATATTATTGTTTAACTAGGGCTGCTGAACTTTCATAGCCAAGTTGAAGAATCCTTGGTATTACCTGCATTGTAGATCTAAGCTTTTCCTGTGGCTTCTCTGCCATTCTGAAACTTGTTGAGTTGGAGTCATGAGCTCTAGTTTCCTTCCCATAAAATTGTCTTGGCTTGGCAAACATTTAAAGGATTCTCACATCTGATTTCAAGCTGTAAGGGAAAAGGGAATGGCATATGGTGCTTTCCCCATATCCAGGGCACTCTCTAATTATGTGGGGCTAAAATAGTGTACTCTGTTTCTGGGCTTTCCCAAAGAATCATTACATCTCGCACATAGCCACTTCCCAGCTTACCTGTCATCTATCTATTGTGTGAGCCTCCTACATGTAGCACCCCACATAATAATTTTGTATGGGATTACATAACAGATATGCACACTTACATATTTGTTCATTATGTTTCAGTTATGTCCATCTGCTGTTTAATATCATTGTTCAAGTAGTGGTTGGAACACCGCTTGAAATGGTCCATGGACCTTTCAGAATAGCATTGGTCTATATGGCTGGGATTTTAGCAGGTACATTTTGTGAGCAGTAACTGAGGTTGCAGTAGTATAGACATCTGTGTGGGTTTTGAAGGTTGGGGGGAGGGGGGTGGGTAACATAATAATTTTGGATCTCACTCATACCAGGCCAATTCTTTCATATTATTATATACCTTTGTTATTTCATTACCTCTTTTGCATTTTTTTTTTGCTTGTTAGATACCTTGTGTTGATATTTCTTTCATTTATGTTCTATAGTTTTACTTGTTTATTTATTGTTACATTTCTCCAGTATTATCTGTGTTGTTTTGTTTCTTTTAATCTTTCTGGGTCACTCATCTAATCTATATTTTGTTTTATCTATTTATTCCATGTGTTTGCAGTGTCCTTTGCCTTTTTTCTATAAATCTATCTATATTTGTTACCTTTGTCTCCTGCTTATGGCTGATTTAGAGTTTACACCAAAATGCCCTGTGTTTTTTTTTGGTGTGTTCTTCTGTTTTAAAATAGACTCTTTACCTATTTTGTATTTGTTTACTTGAGGGTAACATGAAAACTGTTTTAAATATAAAGTGTGTGTTTGTGTGCCACAGAATAATTTACTGTTAAAACATGAATGATTGAGAGAGACAGACAGTGAAAGTATGAATAGCAGAGATAGAGAGAAAAGTTGAAGAGAAAAGGGAAATGTGAATATGAAAGAAAAAGTAAGCACAGAAAAAGATGGAATAACAAGGAGAGAAGAGGGACAAGTGAATATGTAAAGAGAAGTTTGATAATATTCCCATTCCAAATACTTCCACTGTTATATTCTACCATGTTGGACACAGTTAACCAACTAGGTCGAGGACTATGAAGCAATGCTAGGATACATAAGCCACGCCTATACAGGGCTCTCCTATCACGCAAACTCCGTGGGTTTATTCCGTTAAATACACTGGCCCACCAAACTGTAAAGACCTCCACTGTAAAGAACTGTTTTACCTAGGGATGCCGAAGACCACCAAACTGTAACCGCAAGAAATCCACCAAACATCACCCGCAGAAAACACTGGATCACCACTGCAACCGCAAAGAGTTACTGATGGGTTATTAAATATTATTATTATCTGACTGATCTTGGATCCCAGGTTATAAACGCGAATGTCAAAATATCAAATTCTGTAAGACTAACATACCACTGCTACACACGAGATACTGTTAGTGAATTCAATCTGTTTGTTGACCTAGATTTCCGCCACCCAGGCTATTTATGGTCATGCGTTACTACCATCACGCCTACTGTTCTCCTACCATGTTAAATGTTGTAGTGAGTGTGCGTGGTTACATTCACATGCCACAGATACGCACGTACAAGTCGTGGAACTGCCGGTGACATATAACATAATTTATTGTCACAATACGTTCATGAAATACACAGTCAAACATAACTCACAACAAGAAAGTACTATAGTCACATCTCCACTTCTCATAATCATTAGCGCTCTACAACATCAACACTAGATCCTCTCAGCAACGGTCATCCTCGCCGTGCTGACAATAATAAATGGCCTCAAACGATGCTTCTAACATCAGCATTATAATAAATAGACAATGGATCCTTTTCCCAGCAACGGTTATCCTCGCCGTGCTGACAATAATAAATGGCCTCAAACGATGCTTCTAACATCAATAGTGAATACTCGCGGCAATTTCTCGCAAGACTGCACTCCCTGGCAGTCTGCAGTAATCTCGCCTTCACTCATCTTGACATTTATATAGTCAAACATAAGTCCTGGATCCTTACCTCTTCAAAAATACTCACAAACACAATTCTCCAATAAACTCAGGAATTATAGGCCTACACAAAAATGGCCTCTATAACTTTTGCACTGCGCAGGCATACTCAAAACACACACTGTAGGACCGACCTCTCCCGTCGGTTCCCAAAAACAGACTGCCCTTCGTTCACACACTAATTCCGCCAAAAAAGACACGAGACTCGGTTGTTACTCACAGCTCAAGACAGTTCAGAGAAAAAAACATCTCCGCGATTTGAACTGACCAGTGTTCGCCACTTGGAAACTTCTCGATCACACGAGGGAATTCCCCTAATACATTTTTAACTTAACATCAGCTTAATCAAGCAACGTAACCCGCAATCGAATCTATTTGCTTAACATTTTCAAGATCACTTCCCTTTGATAATATTTACTCTGTATCAGTTGCCACACCGCCCGGGAAAAAAATGATTTATCATTTTTTTTTTTGAAAATTTAAGTGTCAAAAATTTAGAGATAAATGAAGTTATATTATATGGCTACCAAAAATGTACCTAACAAAAAATAGTACATCTATAAACAATTTCAGCAATAAATGTAAAATTACAACTAAAACATCAAACATAATCAATCAAATATCCCAATGAATGTTACCGATGTAAATTACAACAAAAACATCAATCATAATACAAGCATACCAAAATTAATCTTAATAGAACACTAAGCTAAGTACATTTAGTACAAGCAACAACCAATAGAAAGTGAAAGAACAAGATCAAGCAACAGAAGAATGATCTGTAGTAAAGGAAAGTAAGAAATCGGAAAATGAGAAACAATTAACAATACCACATAATAACCAATAAGTAAAACGATTTCATGAAAAATAAATAAAAATTTACCAAAATACTAGTTACATTATATTAAGTTATATAATTAACTCAAGAATACAACAAATGAAAGTATAAGTATCGAAAGAAGAAGAAGTATACAAGTAGAATGAAGAGAAACGAAGATGTGGTACAGAAATATAAACAAGATATGAACACATATCGGAAAGACAACAAAAGGATAGAATGAAATGAAGAATAATCATCAAAGACGAATGGAAAGCAAAGGTATGAACGCATAGAAAGTCAATAACAATACATACTAATAAATGTTTAGATCAGACAATATCTTACAAAAATTAAATACAAACATGATTACAAGGCACAAAACAAAATGTCAAAGTATATCCATACTAACAGCACAAAACGAATAATTCATAACTAACCAAAGTCTAATAAGTAATTTAACTAAGTTACAAAAGTTATACTTAATTGAAAATAAATTATAAACCTTACACAAACAAATAATAGCATTTGCGATAACTAAGTTTTGACCTAACGCACAATCAACCGTTAAATAATAAAAATACATCATAATATCAAATAAGACAAGTTTCCACAAAAGTAATATCCCTTTCAATCATAGGGTACACAAAAATAAATTACAATGCCAAAAAACAATTTTTTTTCCCAAAATAACCATACAAAATATTTCAGAACGATAAGTTATCAAAAAATAAAATTATTATTTAAGTAATTCTAAGTCATAACTAATAAACTAACAATGAAATTAACTTTTAACAAAATGAGAGAAGCATAAAATATCTTATCTCTAGAGAAATACTTAAATCAAAACATGTAAGTTTTTTTTTTCTCAAAAAAAATACATCACCAAAAAACACCTAAGAAAAATACAATGTCATCTGTATATCAACTTTCCAACATACAAACATAACATAATGTTACAACAATCTGTCCATCTTTTAACAAACAAAAGTATCAGATGTGTCTATCAATTTTACAAAAAAGTTCAATTTAATTTATAAGTTAATTCTGATTAACAATAGCGTTGAGCTTCAGTGTTATTTAACTGTAAATTTATATATTACTCAGCCTGATGATATATATTATAAATAAATCCAAAATCTATTGGTACAATAAGATATGAAAAAGATCCTATAAAATTATCTTCAAAGTTTTTATAAAAATATTTATCAAATTAATTTGTTGCAAAAATGTAGAAAAAATCTTATTATTTAAATTCTAGGTTCTATGCTCTAACAAGATTAATGTTTAACCATATGTTAACAATTCAAATACACAATTATTTCTAATACATGCAAGATAATTCTACAAAATCATATTACACAACATAACAATACATACACATAATTATCCTAACAATTATAGCTACCACCCGAAAAATGTACAGAAAAATGAGCACAGGTTTGACACCGCTCACTGCATGTATCAAAAATTACACACAAATTATTACCAACACATATGTTACACACAATCAAAACAGAATAGTATACAATTGCATAAAAAATTGGACTGGTACATTCGAAACAGTCATATATGTTCCACAAAAAATATATATTTATAGCAATCAAATGATGCATAAAAATGAACATCATAATGTTTCAAAGAAATTACAAATATTTTAATAGAACATCATATGATATATTATCCACATAATACAATAATATGTACTATTCTAAAAAATAAATCAACTGAAAAAAAAAATATTCCCGTCAATCTGTCATTAATTCTTGATCCTCCAAAAAGTGACTCGTCAGATGTATAGCGAGACGCTCATAGGTTCTGCTTGATAAATAATCCACATTCTTCACGAATAATGTCAACAAGTGCGCCAACTCATCACAACGTCACACGCTACGAGACAATACAAATGAAAATTTCTATTAATCATCTGTTAGATTTAATAAGGAAAAACGGAAAATCAACTTTCACGTTTACCTATCCCTTGGGGTGGAGTAGAGTCTTGGCCCCTTTTCACACACCTCAACAAGTCCTCCTTAAACGATGTCAACATCACAGAAGGCTTAGAGACCACTTGACCGTAACGAAAGTTCATCCTTGTTGTAGGCTGAAAAAAATTACTACGTTCACAAGAACGAGATGACCTTTTGACACCACTAGTGTGACAATCAATAGTGTTATTACTTTGCTTGTTAATAACTTTGCTCTCATGTGGAATACAGCTAACCTGGTTACGATTTCTATAATTGCTGTTAAGAACATTGTTATTTGTTCTATTGACACAGTTGTACTGTTTTACATCCCAGTTAGCATAATTACAATTAGCATTTCCTCTTGGATAAAAATATCTACTAGATAGAAATGGCTTTTTATCAACAAATTTATTACCAGATTGACACTCTTTCACATAATTATTTCCACTATAATTTCTAACACTCTCAGGATCATGATACTGTGATCTGTCAAATTGTATCTTGTTTTTAGGCAAAGAAACATTACTATATGAAGAAATCCCTTGGTACATTTTAACCTCAGGGTTATATCTCCTATCAAAAGTATTTTTATCCTTGTTTGTGGCAGTGTGTTTAAGAAATGGGTCACACTGACTTGACTGGGTGTGACCGAAAGATTTAACCATATCTTTATTGTTTTTCACAAAATATGTTTCCTTCCTGGAATAAGGAGTTCTATCTTTTTTCCCATCAGGGTTCTCAATTAATACTTGGTTTGTTTTTAACAACTTGAATTGAAATTTATTATTGTTTCTTTTGTTATCTACAGGGCTATCTAATACTGTAGATTTTCCTTTGCTAGCTTGCCGCCAGGAACCAATATCGCAAGAATTATCGGCATTGCGTTGAAAGTTATATTTCCCTCAGAAAGATTTCTGTCCACCATTCTTAACTGTAGAGTCCGCAAAAAGTGTATAGGACTGACTTTTTGCTTTATGTCTTTCACTGTCAACACTGACAGAAGACCACCTTTTTTTCTTTAAGAGAATGTCAAGTAGACCGTCCATTCTTCTCCTTGCATCTGCAATTTCCTTATCTCTAAGTGAAATCTCTGCACTTAATTTCTTGTTTAAGCTCTCAGCTCTTAAAACTTTACAGCTTTCATCTGCTAGCATATTTTCAAACTTAGTGACTTTCTCTTTCTCAACCATCAACTCTACTAATGTCTCTTTCTCATACTGTTCTTTATTTGATCTCAAATGAGTCAATTCTAGTTGTAGAAACTGAATCTTAATATCATCATTGTCATTATACATAATCTCATCATTCTTCTTAAGGGGTACAATATTCATGTCCTTAATTTGATCACTGAGAATCTCATTATCATGCCTCACCTCATGAAGCATTTTTATATAAGTTTGCTCATGTTCATTGTTCTCCATTTTCAATTTGTCATATATTTGTCTCCTTTCTTGAAGTTCCTGAGTTAGATTTCTAACTTCACTATTGTTATCCTTAATCTGAGTTTCTAACTCTTTGATTTTACACAATGCTACACTCAATGCTGTTTGAGTACTAGCAAGTTCTGAGTTTGATTTGCCTAAATCATCTGTAAGTTTAGAGACTTTTTCATGTAACTCTCTTACTTCAGCCGTACATTCTATGACACTTTCCCTTTGCTCTAGGGTACTCTGTTTTATTTCCAATTGCTTCTTCTCTTCTAGCATCCTTTTCTTATACCTCTCATCACTTTCATGAATTAGCTTTTCACATATCAATCTATTTATTTCAGACTCAGTCAGCTCACGGTCTCCAAATCCCAATAGTTCACGGTATTTTTTTCCCTCAGGATCTGTATCATAGTCCATAGTGACTTACTTACTTAGACAACTATATATGTATTAATTAAACTTTCACCTCACCAAGCCAATTATCTTTTTAAGAAATTGCAATTATTTCTTAATTACTGTACACCAACTTCTGTTATAGTACCTATATATAGCATACAGTACCTATGCATCAACATATTTTACTTCAATCGATATAATTATCGAAACACAATGACAATTATCAACAGAATAAGTGATGGATAGTATAGGCAGACTTGCTGAAATGCAGAAAAGTGGCACAATCTACACAGAACAAAATCACTTATCTTAATATTCTTCCATCCCTTCCGCCAACACTCCAGATATCACAAAGTTCTGCAGATAAAACCGTTCCAGCGCAGAAAGGTACACAAACTAGATTTTCTTCTCTTCAGGTTCTTGCAAAAGTGTAGAATGCGCTCAACACAGCATCAGCACGTACAGCATACAGGAAACGCAGCACAGCAACCTCCGTGACTTTTGACTTGAGATAATCTGCAAACGACTCCTCAAAAACACTTCACATTTAGTTAAACTTGACTGTCTACCAACAACCTGTCAACTTCCCACTTTAAACGCGAATACGTAGGTGTTAGCTCCTTCTAGACTGAAAACCACCACTGTAGGACCGACCTCTCCCGTCGGTACCCAAAAACAGACTGCCCTTCGTTCACACACTAATTCCGCCAAAAAAGACACGAGACTCGGTTGTTTAAAAAACACAACTCAGTCTCGATAATTGCATGGGCTAGACACACGAGCTTACTCACAGCTCAAGACAGTTCAGAGAAAAAAACATCTCCGCGATTTGAACTGACCAGTGTTAGCCACTTGGAAACTTCTCGATCACACGAGGGAATTCCCCTAATACATTTTTAACTTAACATCAGCTTAATCAAGCAACGTAACCCACAATCGAATCTATTTGCTTAACATTTTCAAGATCACTTCCCTTTGATAATATTTACTCTGTATCAAAGTTAGAACAGAGGGAGATGGAATAAGAAGGAGAGGAGAGGGAGAATGGAATATGAAAGGAGAAGTTAGATTAGAAGGAGATGGGATCAGAAGGAGAGGAGAGGGAAAAGTGATTATGAAAGGAGAACAGAAGAAGATGGGATAAGAAGTGCGAAAGTACAGAAAGTTTGAAAAAGTAGAGTCAAAGTAAGGAGATGAAGAAAAAGAGAGATGGAAGAAAAGAGAAACAAGCAGAAAGGGAGAAGTGAGAACAGAGAAACTGGTTCATGCCCAAGAGGCAGAAGGGGAAACAGAGCAGACAGGGTAAAAAGATATTAAGCGGAGAGCTGGAAAGCTGCCAAAGAAGCAAAGATAGACAGAAAAAGAATGCAAGGAAGGGATCAGAACAGAATGGCAGAAGTGTTGGTAGAGGATATAAAAGCAGAAGATACAAAGCAGAGTGAAAAAAAAAACAGCACGAGAATAGAGAGAATGACAGAGGAACGCATGTCTTTATCACATTCTTGATTTCATTCCTATCCAAGAGTGGTGGAATTTAACATCTGCTATGTCCACCTGCCTTAGCTTGATAACTTCATTGTGTAATGAGAGAATGTTTAATGATTTCTTCATGTCTTATTTCTACCCCAGGTTCTCTGGGTACCTCAGTGTTTGACATGGATGCATTCCTGGTTGGATCGTCTGGAGGAGTCTATGCCTTACTGGCAGCACATTTAGCTAATGTATTGTTGGTTCGTAATTATTTTGTGTGATAGGCCCCATCTAAAATTTTAACAGATTATGAGCAAGAGGTTTAAAGTCCATTTTTTTTTCATTGTAAAAAATTAATAACACTGTTTTTATTTTAAATTTCATCTAGTATTTTATACTTTTAAAAATAATACATATAAATTTAGTCTGAAAATAGAATAAAATAACATATTTAAATAAAAGGATATACAAAAAGCATTCAGTTTGGAAATATCTTGATATAAAGAGAAATCGGGTCCAACACTAAAATAAGAATTTTCAACTCAAATGTCAAGGCAGTCCTATTGTATGGCTCTGAAACATGGAGAACAACAAAAACAACAACCAGAACAACAACCAAATAGGTACATACTTTCATAAATGGGTACTTTTGTGGAATAGAAGGATTAAAATGGAATGACAAGGTTACCAATGGGGAGCTGATGACAAGGTTACCAATGGGGAGCTGATGACAAGGTTACCAATGGGGAGCTGATGACAAGAACCAGACAAGTGCCAGTGGAACAAGAGATGACAAGAACCAGACAAGTGCCAGTGGAACAAGAGATGACAAGAACCAGACAAGTGCCAGCGGAACAAGAGATGACAAGAACCAGACAAGTGCCAGTGGAACAAAAGATGACAAGAACCAGACAAGTGCCAGTGGAACAAGAGATGACAAGAACCAGACAAGTGCAAGTGGAACAAGAGATGACAAGAACCAGACAAGTTCCAGTGGAACAAGAGATGACAAGAACCAGACAAGAGCCAGTGGAACAAGAGATGACAAGAACCAGACAAGTGCAAGTGGAACAAGAGATGACAAGAACCAGACAAGTGCCAGTGGAACAAGAGTTGAGAAGAGGACTCTGGTGTTGAGGAGACCTGTGGATAGCAATACAAAGTAGTTCTTGTTGTGGAACCCCCAGGGTAAGAGAGGCAGAGGTAGACCAAGAAACACGCGGAGAAGAGAACTGGAGACTGAAGTGAAAATGGTGAGGAAAAGGTGGAAATAGCTTGAGCTGATGGCACGTGACAGAAGGATTTGGCACGTGTTGAAGGCCTATGCTCCTTGGGGAACTCAAAGGTACTGATTGAAAATTGTGAATTAAAGTAAGAGTAACATTTTTCTTGAGAATAATGCAGGATATAAAGTACTTGTGTAGTAGAACTGTGGTGCATAGCTGCATGTGTAGGTTAGTGCATGTATGTGTCTGATTGTAGTGTATACATACATACTGAGACATTGTCTAGAGAGAATTTGTGCTCATTTCTAACAACTATAACACTCTGATTTCTTATCTTTGTCTCTGTTATCAGTATGTATGCTGTTATATGTTTTTGCCTTCACTCTCATTCTTTTATCTCTTAGCCTGTCTGTTAACTTATATGTTTCCCCTCTGCTTTAATTTCTTATCTCTTAGCTTTTCTTTTTTTTTTTTTTTTTCTAACCAGCGGCACTCGAGCTTTCCAGCTCTTTTGGCCCAATGACATGTCATTGCGAGGCTGGGGGGTTAGTGGACTTTCCTTCCAACCCGGTCAGGAGTCTCGCTCCTTCCCATCCACACGGGATTTATGTGCAGGCGCCGTTCAGATTATTCAGTCAAATTTCCGGTCGTAAACATTTCTTCAAACGCGGACACCCGGGTTTGAACCATGAACACCTGGTCGCCAGTACAACGTTGTAGCCATTACACCAGCGCGGCTCAGCTTTTCTGTTATTTTATATTTCTTGTCTCTCTGAGTCTAAATCTGTTTGTTGTATTATTTAATTCCCCTCCAATCTTTTTTTTCAATCTCTCAGTCTCACTGTTGTCTTATATTTTTTCCATCCACTCTCATTTCATACTCCCAAGTCTTTCTGTTGCCTTCTATGGCTCTCCACCACTCTTATTTCTTACATCCAAGATGTTGTGTTATCTTATGTTTCCTCTTCATTCACATTTCTTACCTCTTCTTGGCTCTCACTGCTCCCTTTATTCTTCCATGCCTTTCTTTTCATTCCCCTTCTTTTTGTTTTCACTCCCTCACTTCCCTCATAATGTCTTTTCTTTCTTTCTTTCTTTTTTAAATCTCTCCATTTTTGCCACTCTTAACTGTCAATCCCTGTTTCTATCTTGTCCCATTTCTTTCCCTTCTATCCTGTCTCTATCTGCTCACCTGCTATCATCAGTCTTTCTTAGTTCTTAACTGTTTTCTTATCCCTTTCCCTTCTATCCCATCTCTATCTGCTCACCTGCTATCATCACTTTTTCGTAGTTCTTAACTATTTCTATCTCTTTATTTTCTTACTCCTGCCTTTGCTATCACATCCCCAGCTGCTCTATCATCTCTGTCTGTCTCTCTCTCTGTCATACAACTTTGTTATTTACCTGTTATTAAATATTGTTGGTGCTATTTTTCAGAATTATTCACATATGGAACTAGGGATATTAAAGTTAGCCGCAGTTTTCATAATCGGTATGATACCTTATTGTCTTTTTTTATTTTATTACATTTTTGATATAGCTGTTTGTAAGAACTCAGCACATTTAGCAATCATATTTAGTGCTGTCACCACTGTTTTTATTTTCATTATCTGTAAACAAAATATAATTCATGAAGAGGAATAACAATGAACTGTCAGCATAATTCATTCATTTAAAGGCATGGATGAAGAATGTGATAAAAATGAGAGCAATAATCACCACAAAAATCAGAGATGAAGAGAATGACAAACACAGCATATCATCATCAATATCATCATCATTATCATCATCAAGACCCTTCAACTTCTCCTGGAGCACAGGCTCTTAAGATGTCAAGCCCTCCTCTCCAGTGCCATTGGTTCAAGGTCTTTCCATATTTACTTTATCTCTTTTATGTCTGTCTCCATTTCTCATCTCCAGGTCTGTCCATGTTTTCTTTATCTCTTTTACGTCTGTCTCCATTTCTCATCTCCAGGTCTGTCCATGTTTTCTTTATCTCTTTTATGTCTGTCTCCATTTCTCATCTCCAGGTCTGTCCATGTTTTCTTTATCTCTTTTATGTCTGTCTCCATTTTCTCATCTCCAGGTCTGTCCATGTTTTCTTTATCTCTTTTATGTCTGTCTCCATTTCTCATCTCCAGGTCTGTCCATGTTTTCTTTATCTCTTTTATGTCTGTCTCCATTTCTCATCTCCAGGTCTGTCCATGTTTTCTTTATCTTTTTTATGTCTGTCTCCATTTTCTCATCTCCAGGTCTGTCCATGTTTTCTTTATCTCTTTTATGTCTGTCTCCATTTCTCATCTCCAGGTCTGTCCATATTTTCTTTATCTCTGTTATGTCTGTCTCCATTTCTCATCTCCAGGTCTGTCCATATTTTCTTTATTTCTTTTTTGTCTGTCTCCATTTTCTCATCTCCAGGTCTGTCCATGTTTTCTTTATCTCTTTTATGTCTGTCTCCATTTTCTCATCTCCAGGTCTGTCCATGTGTTCTTTATCTCTTTTATATCTGTCTCCATTTTCTCATCTCCAGGTCTGTCCATGTTTTCTTTATCTCTTTTATGTCTGTCTCCATTTCTCATCTCCAGGTCTGTCCATATTTTCTTTATCTCTGTTATGTCTGTCTCCATTTCTCATCTCCAGGTCTGTCCATATTTTCTTTCTCTTTTATGTCTGTCTCCATTTTCTCATCTCCAGGTCTGTCCATGTTTTCTTTATCTCTTTTATGTCTGTCTCCATTTTCTCATCTCCAGGTCTGTCCATGTTTTCTTTATCTCTTTTATGTCTATCTCCATTTTCTCATCTCCAGGTCTGTCCATGTTTTCTTTATATCTTTTATGTCTGTCTCCATTTTCTCATCTCCAGGTTTGTCCATGTTTTCTTTATCTCTTTTATGTATGTCTCCATTTTCTCATCTCCAGGTCTGTCCATGTTTTATTTATCTCTTTTATGTATGTCTCCATTTTCTCATCTCCATGTGTAGTTTGGTTTCCCTCGTTTTTCTCTTACCCCCTTTATTCCAGAAAAGGAGCTTCCTTGTAATGCTATCAGCTGGTTTTCTTAATGTATGTCCTATCTAACACCAGTGTCTTCTCTTCACCTCTTGTTCCACTCTCTTCACCTGTTCTACTCTCTTCACCTCTTGTTCCACTCTCTTCACCTCTTGTTCCACTCTCTTCACCTCTTGTTCCACTCTCTCTCTTCACCTCTTGTCCCACTCTCTTCACCTCTTGTGCCACTCATGTTTGTCTGGTTCTTGCCATAGTTTCACATTAGTAATCTTCTTGTACCATTCTGTTCTGTGCAAACATCCATTTATGAAAGCCTCTATCTTTCTGGGCGCCATTTGCTTTGTTGTCCATGTTACACAGCCATGCAATAGGACTGACTTGTTGTGCTTCAGTACAAATATGATGGACCATCATCAGAAAGTCTGAAATGTGTAAATGAAGAGAAAATAAAACCATACAAATATGTAATTTTGATCAATTAACTCAAGATACCTCATTACTAGTGCAATATTTCTTAAATGAATGTTTAGAAAGAACGCTGACTGTAAAACCAGGAACAACATTAATGTACTTGTTGTTACCATTTATGTTATTTTCATGTTTTTGTCCCCTGATGAAGGCACCATTGGCTAAATTGACTAATGCATCGACTGTTTTAGTCTTGTAAATTCAAGACATTTTGTGTCTATGGTTTCACTTTAACATTACATGCTATGTATTGGAGCTCTGTATGTAAAGTGTGATTGGCAGGGTGGTTAGAGCGCTTGCCTCTCATGGCAAAACTATCTGATTCTAAACCTGGTAGCGACGTGCTTCAGTCTACCTGACATAGCTGTAAATGGGAGCCTGACTGTATTTAAGTTAGGGAGGGCAAAGGCAGCAAAGAAGGGAACTGGTCACCCTCAATTTTTAAAAAGCTGGACCTAATATAGTGAAGTCTCAAACACTACACTCCCTTATGGCAGTATCTGCTATTAGACTACTTTTACATTTTCTTTTTTAAATTTATTTATTTTTGTAAACTAATTTCAGAGGTTCCCAACTAGTGTCATGAGGGGCTTGAATGTGTGAGAAATTTTTAAAGCTGTTTAAGTTCTCCTTTACATGAATCCCAGAATTCTTTAGATGGATCCAAGGGAGAGGATGGCAAATTGGGGATAGGAATATATATTCCAATATGGAAAATTGCAAAAGAATATAGCATCACGGAAAATACATCCATTTTCACTGCAGAGATGGTGGCAATACTAAAAGCACTAGAAATATTCTCTAATAACCCTCCCAAAAAACTAACAGTTTTAACTGACTCTCTTTCAACAATAAAAGCACTTAGAAACTTATGAGAATGTAGTAGACCTGATATAGCAGAGGAGATATTTCTGGCTACTACATGCTTATATTCCAGAGGATGTTCAGTCTTAATTGCTTGGATACCTTCACATGTTGGCATAGAGGGAAGTGAAAAGGCAGATAAAGAAGCCAAGAAAGGTAGATCTGATAAAAATCTAATAAATGTAGGGACGAGTAAATATTAAGAGCTTAATCAAAGATTTAATAACAGATGAATGGAAAGCAGAGTGGGATAAAAATCTGAAAGGAAGACATGCATATAAGTTGTTCAAGGCTCCAACAAGAAAATGTCAGATATCTAGGGAATTGAAAATTCCCAGTAATAAGAAACTTCTCAGACTACAGCTGGGAAAAGGCTATTTCAGAATAGAAGAACCTTACTGTGCAGTATGTCTTCAAGACAATAATATAGAACATTTCTTGTTAAAATGTAAGAGGTATGAACAAATGAGAATACCAATATTAGATTATTTGCAAGCATCCAACTTACCTATAAATATAGAAGAGGTGTTAACACATTAACTACTGAATTGAAAAACACACTGTGGCCGAATTAAATTTGTTTCCCATTTTCATCCTGTAGGTGTTTGCACGAAGTAAGCTGTAGTTTTCATAATTGTTTACAGATTTTTATGAATTACACGTCATTTTAAAGATAAATGAATGTACTATTACAATAAATGCTGGTTGTAACTCTAATAGAGGTTGTTGCTATTTAACGGCCCTACGATGGTTGAGGACTTGCAATATTTTCACAATTATAACTGCTTGTGCCCCATCTCTGTCAAAATCACAATTTCAATCAATGTGCACACCGTTTTCACTCTTGTCCTCGTCTCTAGATCTTTCAGTCAATTGTTGAAACACGTTTCTATCCTATTCAGCCATTAGACGAGATGTACACGCATTTTTTGTAGTCCTATCACTAGTTGCCACGGTAAACAGTTTTACACGATTTGGTAACTAACCCAAAACGCTGAAAAATATGAACATAATATCAATTTTCCAGTGTTCTACAACAACCATGCTTTGGGAATTTGTTTTCCGGTGGCAACTTAAAATCTCGAACCAGATCAGAAAGTTTTTCAGTACATTTTTCATTCGTTTTATTACTAAAATTAGATTGGCGCTCTGAGCGGCTTGCGGTCCAAATGTGATTATTTTGTGAGCCGCTGACAGCGGCTTGCGGTAGTTAATGTGTTAAGAGTAGACAGACCTAGGGAACTGCATAATATAGTCAAACAATATTTAACACGAACAAATGTTAATATATAGTGGCTGGGAATGTGAAGGGCTGATGCTGTTATTCCAATGCTTATGACTTTTAACAGATGAAAGTCAATTAATTATCTGTTAAAGTCAGTTATATAACTGGAACCGCCAGGCCTTTACACCCCTTCACTTTAATATTATTCTTGTTCAGAGTTTCTTCTTGATTTTGTTTGTTTGTTTGTTTTTTTTAATTTTTTTATTTAACGTATAAGCACAATTGTGATTGTCCCTATTTACAATGATTTGACAAATGTGATGCCACTTTCTCATGTCGGCAGTTTTTCATATTGTTTGGAATTGAAAACAATATACAGGTATATCCTAATTATAACCCATCAGAGGTTGAACAGGATATTTTTCTTCATTAATATAAAAAATATATATATAAAATGAAATACAATACCAGTAATATAACCCTAAAAACTGTGGTGAGAAATCACAGTAGAAACGTTGGAAACCTCTGAATTGAAACAGATTAATTCCTCTACCCATACGCACAAAATAACATTTATAAACCTATTTTTCAGCAAGTGCTGATGTTGGCTTTGCAATCTGGAATCGCTACTCACACAAGGAAACAACCCCTCCTATTGGCTACACAGCTCACTTAACTGGAGCTCTAGCAGGACTGACAGTGGGACTGGCTGTTCTTAAGAACTTTCAGCAGAAGCTACATCAGCAGTACATGTGCTGGGTGGCCATGGCCGTTTATCTTGGATGTGTAGGGTTTGCCATTTTCTGGAATGTCTTTTACTACTGAAATTTCTTTGACACATGGCAGTGATGGAATTGACAGGAGATAATTGGATATTCCAAAGACAGTCATATTCTGTTGTGAATAAACAAAAAATACTGTTATTTCAGAGCACGGCTATGTGGTGTAAAAATACAATTGGAAGATAGTAAAATGAAGTACAGAATGGCATTTACAAAATGACTAAAAGGCGCAAATGTCATCAAGTAAGCACAATAAAGGATCATTGCTAAAAGAAAAACATAAAGATATATTCATGGGAATAAGAACAGTATTGTGCTATGTATATGTTTTTGGTCAGTAAAAGCACTTGCCAGTTGTACAGATTTCAGATAACAGACTGTTATAATCGTACAAACTGTTATCTTCTTCCATTTAGAATGCAATGCATACCGAAGTAATGGATGTAAAGAATTAATTTTTTATACTTATTTCCTGCATGCATTTAAGTTCTATAGTGCATCCGTCAATACCTCTGGTGATCTAATTTGGTCACAGACACTTTTAGATCATTCCACTGCCAGTTGGTCACAAGGAAGCCAACTTAAAATTCACCAGTCTTGGTAACATCAGCGATGAATGTCAGCCATACAACGATTAATTTTTTACACTTTACATTATGGACTATCATTGGTGAACAGAATTATAAGTGAAAGTTGATTTGGATGATTTTGTGCTGGGAGTTTCTTTTACGATCAAATTAAATTCTAATCCTTCATTTGTAATGTCAAGGCTCTTTGCAACAATCCTATCTCTAGATACTGTTTGTGTGATATAAAATTGAGTTGTGAATTTATTTATTGGGTATCAACCAGTTTAGTTTCAAGCCACATCATGTGCAACAACCTGTATAGAAATTATGGATATGAAATAATCCACAACTCTAGTGAATTATTAAGAAGGTTAATTATGTCTCTGTTAGCTGTACTTAGGATGTAGTCGTGACTGATGTCAATGTTTTGTGGTTGAAGAATAAAAGCTGGTGGTGAAACTAGTCACATCTACAGCAAAAGATTATCTTTTTTGGCAAAACTAGTCTCATATACAACAGTAGATGCTTTCTGTTAGTGAAACTAGTTACATCTGCTGCAGTAACCAGTCTTTGTTAGTGATTTAGCCACATCTTCAGCAATATGCTTTATTACTGATTTAGTCACATCTCCAGCCATACACTTTATTACTGATTTAGTCACATCTCCAGCAATACATTTTATTACTGATTTAGTCACATCTCCAGCAATACACTATATTACTGATTTAGTCACATCTCCAACAATATACTTTATTACTGATTTAGTCACATCTCCAGCAATACACTTTATTAGTGATTTAGTCACATCTCCAACAATACACTTTATTACTTATTTAGTCATATCTCCAGCAATACGCTTTATTACTGATTTAGTCACATCTCCAGCAATACACTTTATTACTTATTTAGTCACATCTCCAACAATACGCTTTATTACTGATTTAGTCACATCTCCAGCAATACACTTTATTACTGATTTAGTCACATATCCAATAATACACAGTCTTTGTTGGTAAAAATACAGACAGTTCTTTGTTTACATGATATATGCATTCCCAAGACCGTCGCGTACACAGAAATCGCGTAAATGGAACATGATTTTTTCATTCAAATACATGTAAAGTAAGGGGGATGCCGTACATAATAATAAAAATAAATATATGTAATAATAAGCAGTTTAAATTAGCACATACCATTCATATTGGGTACATGTACAGAAAACAACGTTGACAAATTATTCAACGTTGAAAGGGCAGGACCATTACCTTTTTTCATCTTCATCAACTTCTAATTGAATGACGGGTGGGGTGATGAGTCAACTGAAAGAGAAGTAGGTGATGCAGCAACGAATTGTTTCCTGAAATGTCCAGAGTTGAGTTTGTGGCTTTCTCTGCTCACTGAGGATGTCATGGTAGGGAGCAGCACATCCCATCATTTTCCTCCTGACCATAAAGCTCCTGTCCATGTTAGAACCATCTTATCATAAAGCAGGATTCAAGAAGTTGGAAGTTTTCCTTTAATCGTTTCACTGTAAGTAGCCAGCCTGGTGGTTGTTGCTGGCTGGTGGTTGTTGCTGCCTGGTGGTTGTTGCTGGCTGGTGGTTGTTGCTGGCTGGTGCAAGTTGCTGCTGCTGCTTCTTCTTCCATGGTGATCTTCTCCAGCTCCAACAACTCTTCATTGCTCAGTTCTACTTTCTGTGATTCAAGCCTTTTTACTATTTCATTTTATCACCTCCATCTAAGCCAGCTCTTGAGGCGATTCTGACATCATCCTTAATAGCTGTGATAATATTGCCATCAGTGTTAAAGCCTTCAAAGTCATGGGAGAATTGAGGACACAGTTTTTTTCCCACACCCACTCATGCATTGCCAGGGAACTTCATTCCATGCAGTCTTGATAGTGAAGTGCATCTTTAAATGAATATGTCTTCCAAAAATCCTTCGAAGAAACATTCAAAATGTCATCATCTTGTTCTCGGGCCCATAAAATACTGTAAACATTTCTAAATGTCAGGTCTTGTAACTTTGAGTTTGGCACCTAAATAAAATAAAAACGTCTAAAAATTGGTGCGCATATGTTTGAGTTTGCGCAAATGAAACATTCATAAACAGAGAACCTGTACTCACATCTACAACAACAAATGTTCTTTGTTGGTGAGACTAGTTGCATCTATTCCAGTAGACAGTCTTTGTTGTTTTTTATGGAGCTCTAGAATGTCTTGTCTTTGATCATTAGCTGTTGGTGACCGAGTTCTAGAATAAGTGATAGGATTCTTAAAGGGAGACAATTACATCAAGAAGGAACCTGATCATCAAAAGTGATCGCTTCTTAGACAAGTGTTAGTCTTTTCAGATACACTTTTATGTTAAAATATAACAAGTTTCATTTTACATGTATTAGAAACAATTCTTGTTAAATGTCAATGCTTTATTGGAACATTGCATTTTAATATATCTGAGAATGATTATTATCCTATATTGGCTAGCCAGCAAGGCAACAATTAATATTATCTTGATATAAAAACATTTCATGATTACTCAGGGTTATTACTTATTAATAATCTTTAATATCTGAGGCACACTTTTTCACTTGAGTTCAGAACAAAAGCATATGTTTTGTGGTTAGTTAAGTTAACATTTGTGAAATGTAGTCATTTTAATAGACATGAAGAATGAAACTGGTGTGAACGTAAGTGTCGATGTCTAGCATCAGTAAATGGCATGATGGTGTCTGGCTTCTCCATACAAAGTGTTGATGTTGAAAAGTAACCAGATATTGTTTTTAATATATCACCATGTAGTAACTGATAGTCCTGTGTAGTTTCCAGGGGGAAAGTGTGGGGGGAGGGTCTCTGGGGAGACAAAGAAAGACAAGGACTACTACTGCTTCCTCAGGTGTGTTGTAAGAGGTGACTTGTATGAGGTGACTTGTATGAGGTGACTTGTATGAGGTGACTTGTATGAGGTGACTTGTAAGAGGTGACTTGTATGAGGTGACTTGTATGAGGTGACTTGTATGAGGTGACTTGTATGAGGTGACTTGTATGAGGTGACTTGTATGAGGTAGTTTATGGGGCTGCAACCTCATCATGATCAACAGATTGTTGAGACCAACAGTTGGACAGCATGAAGGGTCAACTTGACACAGGTTTCCTGCTTGGTGACAGCTATAGAGTGGTGGTTCCATGTTCATTCGAGGCAAAAGGGAAATGAGTGAATGAAGATGCTGATAGAATGATTTACCAGTGCTAAAATATTTGATGTTCTTTTCAATATTGTTCATAATTCAGAGTTACGGAAGTTCTTAACCGTTCACACAATCTTCATCTATTCACTGTTTTTACTTATGTTTCTTAAAATTAGTCATTCTACATCCAAATTTGTTTCATGTTGACCCAGTTTTAGTCATCGCTAGCAATCTCATAATATTAAATTAATTGATACTAAAACCACCACAGCAGGTACTTACAAAGTACTTTGATGCTGGCTTCCTGAACGGAGGTTAACTTTAATGGTGGCACTGAGCTCGTTAAGAAGATAACAGGGACAAGAAGAAGAGGAATATCATCATCATCAAGTTCCTTTTCACCCTGTCATGGAGTCACCATTACTGGCTCACTTGCAGGAAGCCTGCACCAAAACATTCATGTGCTCCTGCAGCAGTAGTTTCTGCAGCAATTATTTTTACATGATGAGGTTGCCAACACCAAAAACAACCTCAAAATAGTGACCTCTTAACTCTTAAAGGTCAAGAGGCCTGTATTCAGGGCCGATTTTCCTAGGTGATCATGATGGGAGGCCAGTTTTCAGGGCCGGTATATTTGAACTAAGTTTTTGTTTTATTTTGTCATAGTTTTATATTTTATTAATCCTCATTTAGTTACCTTTACAACCACATATAACTATACTGCACTTTTAAGAAAATGTGGAAAGAATTTTCACCTTAAACTTTAAAACTATATGAAACCTGAAACAGACAGAAATTCCCTGTGTCAAAAAATAGGAAAACCCACTATTAAGAGTTAAGACGTGCCTGAGTGAGTATTAGTCTTTTTCTTTTTTTTTTGTCTCTTCTGAAACCTTCAGGAACTATATTGGACATGAGGAAAATAAAATATTGAATTAACTTTCATTCTATAAATATTCCATTGGTTAAGATTAGCATAGTTAACTACAGTTTTCATATTATATTTTCGTCAACCTGGAGGGTGCTACATCAAGATGACATGAACTACCAAAGATTTTCCTTCAAGACACATCACCAGGCAAACAAAGATGGGGTTAACAGAAAAAACGAAACTGACTGACAACACAAAAGAACAGACAAAATTGTGTTTTGTGGAACTAAACAGATAACAGCTGATAGACACAGGAGACTACTAGTCAAGTGCTTATCATCCGTGGTACACCAGTGACCAGGTATGGAATAATGATCCTGTTACACGCCCATTGAGGCATATTGGGAATATGGTGTTAGGCCCATATTTTCTTGACCATCGGCATGCTAGGGGTGATGTGGTCAGTATCACGCCGGCCACCTTAACCTTCCCAGAGTTTCTCTGGCACCCATTTCATAAGGCTTAGTTGACCCCAGAGCTGTTTGCACTCTAAAAAAATCCCACCACAACTGGGGATCAAACCATGGACTGCTGAGCTAGGAAGCCAGTTATCTAAGTGCTTATTATGGAATAAGTCTGATCAAAAAGTGTGATAAATTGATTTGTTTTTTCAGCAAGATGAAGTAATGGCTTCTAATTGAAATCAAAATTGGAGTTGCTCAAGATGTTCTGCTTTTGGTTTGTTACAGTATGTATGCACAAGTTTTACATGTCTCCATGATGTATGTTACTGTATGTGTGCTGAAATAATATGTCTACATTCTGTTGTGTTACAATGTATAAGCAGAAATGTTACTTGTCTACATGATATGTGTTACAGTATGTAGGTATGAATCGCTTCACCCAAGCATGCAAGAACTTTGGCCTCACAATGTGTCTAAAGAAAACAAATGTACTGAGTCAGGATGTGGGTGCTGCACCAGTTATCACCGTCGATAACTATGAATTGGCAGTGGTGCACCACTTCACATACCTGTGGTCTACCATCAATGACAAATTCTCTCTGGACACAGAAATTGACAGCCACATTGGCAAAGCTGCAGCTACCTTTGCCCGCTCACATCGCGTGTTTGGGGAAACTCCAAACTCACAACGAAGACCAAAACTGCAGTATATAACGCACACTGCTATATGGCAGTGAGACATGGACAACCTATGCTAAGCAAGAAATAAGGCTCAATACTTTCCATCTACACCACATCCTCAGCATTTCATGGAAAGATAAAGTGAAAAATGTCAAGTTGTTGTCACGTGCTTGCCTTCAAAGCATGTATTCACTGCTTAGACAGCGCAGACTATGCTGGCTTGGCCATGTCCGCCACATGGAAGATGGTCGCATCCCAAAAGATATCGTCTACGGTCAACTGGCAGATAGCAAAAGAACAATTGGGTGACCGCAGCTTATATTCAAAGATGTGTGCAAGAGGGCACTGGACATAAATCCAGCAACCTGGGAGGAGGAAGCTGCCGATCGTACCAAGTGGCGATGCTATCTACAACACCACCTCAGACTGGGTGAAAAGAAGCTCACACAACAAGCATAAGAGATGAGAAAACGTAAACAGGAACAGTAGGAAAATAAGCATCTGAGGGCTGTCACCTCAGGGGTGCATTCCCACAGTCAGTTATCACTGAATGGGCTATTATTATTATGTAGGTAGAAATGTTACTTGTCTACGTGATGTGTGTTACGGTATGTAGGCAGAAATGTTACTTGTCTATGTGATGTGTGTTACAGTATGTAATCAGAAATGTTACTTGTCTACATGATGTGTGCTACAGTATGTAGGCAAACATTTTATTTGTCTACATGGTGTATGTTACAGTATGTATGCAGAAATGTTACATCTATGTGATTTGTGTTACAGTATGTAGTCAGAAATGTTGCTTGTCTATGTGATGTGTGTTACAGTATGTAGGCAGAAATGTTACTTGTCTATGTGATGATGTAGGTAGAAATGTTACTTGTCTATGTAATGTGTGTTACAGTATGTAGGCAGAAATGTTACTTGTCTACATGATGTGTGTTACAGTATGTAAGTAGAAATGTTACTTGTCTATGTATGTATGTTACAGTATGTAAACAAAAATGATACTTGTCTACATGATGTGTGTTACAGTATGTAAGCAGAAATGTTACTTGTCTATGTGATGTATGTAAGCAGAAATGTTTCTTGTCTACATGATGTGTGTTACAGTATGTAAGCAGAAATGTTACTTGTCTATGTGATGTATGTTACAGTATGGAAGCAGAAACGTTACTTGTCTACATTATATGTGTTACAGTATGTAAGCAGAAATGTTACTTGTCTACATGATGTGTGTTACATTATGTAAGCAGAAATGTTACTTGTCTATTTTATGTGTGTAACAGTATGCAGAAATGTTACTTGTCTACATGACATGTGTTACAGTATGTAAGCAGAAATGTTACTTGTCTATGTGATGTGTGTTACAGTATGTAGGCAGAAATGTTATCATTGAAGGGGCTATTATTATTATTATTATGTAGGTAGGTAGAAATGTTACTTGTCTATGTGATGTACAAGTATGTTACAGTATGTAGGCAGAAATGTTACTTGTCTACATGATATGTGTTACAGTATGTAAGCAGAAATGTTACTTGTCTACATGATGTGTGTTACAGTATGTAGGCAGAAATGTTACTTGTCTACATAATATGTGTTACAGTATGTAAGCAGAAATGTTACTTGTCTATTTTATGTGTGTTACAGTATGTTGGCATAAATGCTAAGTTTCTACATTATGTATCTTACAGTATGTAGGCAGATATGTATGTTACAGTATGTGGGCAGATATGTATGTTAAATGTCTACATCATGTATTTTACCGTGGGTAGGCAGAAATGTTGCGGGTCTACATGATGTTAAAAGTCTTCATGATGTGTATTATTATATGTATGCAGAAAAATTACGTGTCTGCTTCCAGTGCTCGTGAAGAGTGTCATACAGTGTGTGTGTACAGAAATGTGATGTCTGCATTTTGTCTGCTTCCAAAACTATTGAAAGGGTGTGATACAATCAGCATATTATGAATGGGGTGTTTACTTCCAACATGCTGTAATCAATTACGTGCTACCAAGGCATGTATGCTCCATCAGGAGCATATGATGATGATGATTAAGGCATGACTGGAAAGTTAACTGTTACTGTTTTATTCACGGGACTCGGGATAGTCAGTGTCTGCCTCTAACATTCTAATATCAGTATTAAATCACAGTAACTTCACATACACATATAAACTTGCAAAGAACAATAACCAAGCACAGATAAATGCAGGCACATATGAGCTAATAATTTCACTATGCTTACACATTTATGACAGTGGTGTATACACTTTTGTGATGAATGAAATACCTGACTTCCTGCCATTTAACGTGTACTTTTTTCCCAGAAATCTATCCCCCCCCCCCCCAATTTACTCTACATCTTATAAAGTGATGATCATGCTATCGTAAACAAGCATCATTGTTTTTTTATTTAAAATTTAAGATGAAAACAATTTGGGTAATGAATGATACGGTAAAATTAAAATAAAATGCTTTTATTTAAAAAGAATTGAAAGTTTTGTGCAATAAAGTGCTTTTGTTTAAAAGGGGATAAAAGCAATATTATAAGCACATTATAATAATTGAGTTACTCAAATATTTAGAGCATTACAGTAGGCTACACAGAAGATGGGGTTTTACGAAGGATGTTAAAAATCCATGGACAGCAAAATAGAGTAATGAAGATATCTTGAAAGAGGTCAGAGTGCAAAGGAAGCTTTTTAGTCACACTAGAAGGAAGCAGTGCAGTTTCTTCAGGCATGCTATGAGAGGAAGAAAGATGGAATATACTGTAACTGCAGGAAAGATTGAAGGAAAAACATATAGAGGACATCAAAGAGAAAAGATATTGGACATGTTGTTATCATGTCAACAACAGAATTCATAAACAGTACCAGAGACAGGAAGTTGTGGAGAGGCATGGTCACCTACCTTACCAGGCATGATACTTAAAGAAGTAGCAGATTTTATTTTTGTGTTTTTAAAAAAAAAAATCTCATTAAATTCTTGGTGCGTCTTATACCCAGTGCTTTTTATATGGCAGGAAGTGTGGTATTTAAGTGTACTCATTATTTCAGTATTGTTCTTGATCAAATAGAGATGAATTAAGGACAAAAATAAATAAATAAACAGTGAAGAAATTTTGTAAAAACACAAATTTATGTCTTATATTTTTTTATTTAACTGAGTTTCCTATGTGATATGTCATTGTGTTTATTTGTTTCTTTGGCTCCGTACATGCACATTTTTATTTTAAAAGTTTGTTTTTTAAATCTTGTCATTATTGTATTTTTCCTTTGACTTTCTCACTTTTGTTTTATTTTCCTCTCTTCTTTTTTTTTTTTAAGTAAAGAAACGCATGTTTAGTCTTTTTCATAATATATACGCTTTGGAGTATTTTTCATAGCTACATTTCTTGTTTGCTCTGATTTCTTTTTCTTTTTGCCTTCACGTGTCTGTTTGTCCATCAATTTTTTTTTATTACAGTGTGTTTCAGTTTCCTTGTTCCAGCTTGCCAAATTAACATTGACTACTTTTTTAAAAAGACATCAAATAAGCTTCATTTGTGTATTGACGTATTTCAGTTATAACAACAACAGCCTTTTGGCTTTTAAAGATATTCTTAACACCCTTCTATAAAATTACTCTGTGTAGCCTCCAAGAATCTTCTTATTTGTTTGTTATTGTCCATGCTTCACTTCATCACGCTGTCCTGGTAAGAATTATGTTTAAAAATGATACGTGATCAATGACATTTACTGCTACCAGAGTGTTCTAATACGTTTTTTATCATTGATGACATTTACTGCTACCAGAATGTTCTAATACGTTTTTTATCATTGATGATACGTGATCAATGACATTTACTGCTACCAGAATGTTCTAATACGTTTTTTATCATTGATGATATTCTAAGCCTTTATTTATTTCCTTTCAGCTCCTCATGAAGCCCTGGCATTCACCAAACACAAAATCTTCCTGTCATGTGCTATCTGTTCATGTCATGTGTTATCTGTTCCTGTCATGTGTTATCTGTTCCTGTCATGTGCTATCTGTTCATGTCATGTGTTATCTGTTCCTGTCATGTGCTATCTGTTCATGTCATGTGTTATCTGTTTCTGTCATTTGCTTTCTGTTCATGTCCTGTGTTATCTGCTCCTGTCATGTGCTATCTGTTCATGTCATGTATTATCTGTTCCTATCATGTGCTATCTGTTCATGTCATGTATTATCTGTTCCTGTCATGTGCTATCTGTTCATGTCATGTATTATCTGTTCCTGTCATGTGCTATCTGTTCATGTCATGTATTATCTAATCCTGTTATGTGCTATCTGTTCATGTCATGTGTTATCTGTTCCTGTCATGTGCTATCTGTTCATGTCATGTGTTATCTGTTCCTGTCATGTGCTATCTGTTCCTGTCATGTACTACCTGTTTCTGTCATTTGCTTTCTGTTCATGTCCTGTGTTATCTGTTCCTGTCATGTGCTATATGTTCATGTCATGTGTTATCTGTTCCTGTCATTTGCTTTCTGTTCATGTCATGTGCTATCTGTTCATGTCATGTGTTATCTGTTTCTGTCATTTGTTTTCTGTTCATGTCCTGTGTTATCTGTTCCTGTCATGTGCTATCTGTTCATGTCATGTGTTATCTGTTCCTGTCATTTGCTTTCTGTTTATGTCCTGTGTTATCTGTTCCTGTCATGTGCTATCTGTTCATGTCATGTGTTATCTGTTTCTGTCATGTGCTTTCTGTTCATGACCTGTGTTATCTGTTCCTGTCATGTGCTATCTTTTCATGTCATGTGTTATCTGTTCCTTCATGTGCTTTCTGTTCATGTCCTGTGTTATCTGTTCCTGTCATGTGCTATCTGTTCATGTCATGTGTTATCTGTTCCTGTCATGTGCTATCTGTTCATGTCACGTGTTATCTGTTCCTGTCATGTGCTATCTGTTCATGTCATGTGTTATCTGTTTCTGTCATGTGCTTTCTGTTCATGTCCTGTGTTATCTGTTCCTATTATGTGCTATCTTTTCATGTCATGTGTTATATGTTCCTGTCATGTGCTTTTTGTTCATGTCCTGTGTTATCTGCTACTGTCATGTGCTACCTGTTCATGTCCTGTGTTATCTGTTTCTGTCATTTGCTTTCTGTTCATGTCATGTGTTATCTGTTTCTGTCATGTGCTATCTGTTCATGTCATGTGTTATCTGTTCCTGTCATGTGCTATCTGTTCATGTCCTGTGTTATCTGTTCCTGTCATGTGTTATCTGTTCCTGTCATGTGTTATCTGTTCCTGTCATGTGCTTTCTGTTCATGTCCTGTGTTATCTGTTCCTGTCAATGTGCTATCTGTTCATGTCACGTGTTATCTGTTCCTGTCATGTGCTTTCTGTTCATGTCCTGTGTTATCTGTTCCTGTCAATGTGCTATCTGTTCATGTCATGTGTTATCTGTTCCTGTCATGTGCTATATGTCCATGTCATGTGTTATCTGTTCCTGTCATGTGCTTTCTGTTCATGTCCTGTGTTATCTGTTCCTGTCATTTCTTTGTCCTGTGCTATGTGTTCCTGTCCTGTGCTATCTGTTCCTGTCATGTGCTATTTCATGTCAAGTTATGTTAGAAGGAAGCCATCCACATTTATTTTGCAACTAATGAGTTTAGGAAAGCTGAAATCAATTGTCACGATAGGAAAGCTGAAATCAATTGTCAGAGTAGGAAAGCTGAAATTGCCACAGTAGGAAAGCTGAAATCATCACAATAGGAAAACTGAAATATATTGTCACATTAGGAAAGATGAAATCTATTGTCACATTAGCAATGCTGAAATCTATTGTCACAATAGAAATGCTGAAATCTATTGTCACAATAGGAAAGCTGAAATCTGTTGTCACAATAGGAAAGCTGAAATCTATTGTCACAATAGGAAAGCTGAAATCTATTGTCACAATAGGAAAGCTGAAATCTATTGTCACAATAGGAAAGCTGAAATCTATTGTCACAATAGGAAAGCTGAAATTTATTGTCACAATAGGAAAGCTGAAATCTATTGTCACAATAGGAAAGCTGAAATCTATTGTCACAATAGGAAAACTGAAATCTATTGTCACAATAGGAAAGCTGAAATCTATTGTCACAATAGGAAAGCTGAAATCTATTGTCACAATAGGAAAGCTTGAAGAAAAAATATGCAAGATGAAGACACTGGATAGTTAAACATTGTAGTGATGACAGAAGTCAACAGCAGAATGGATAAACAATGCTAGTAACAGAAAGTGGTGGACATATTTGATCACCTACACTACTTGACATGGTTTTTTTTTTAAACAAGAAGGTGCTCTGAATAATTAATCATTAAATATGGTATAATACTTTTAGTAACAATTTATTAATCAACTAATGTTTCACCATTTACGAGTACATACGAAATCATTTGTTTGACTTATGGAGTTTAGTGATGCCTTCATCCTTGTTAGAATTTGTATGCTGAAGTACATTACTGGGAAATGAAGATCCAAAATACCCCAGCAAGTATGAGAAACCAAGGGATTCATGCCTCCAGGATGACCCAGAGATCGCTGGGAGGACAACATTAGACAATCTCTGAAGGACCAATCATTAGAATGGAACCAGGCCAAGAGGAAGACAGCCAATAGGATAGTATGGCGCTCTATCTGGCAAATTTCTATGTCCCGGGGTAAAAGTTAAATGAGTAAGTAATAAAACAAAAGGAAGAAAAAAAAGCATATAGTTATTTGAGTGTTTATAGAGTTTTTTTCACCTTTCCTGTTGCAACACATGAAATTTTGAACCGAGAGCACAGGACAGAAAGGCCTGATATAACTTTGTTGAAGGTATATGCTCGCAAGGGAGCTGAATGGTAATGAATGAATACATGAAAATATGTGCATGGGTTATCTGTTAATATGATCTTATCTCTGTACATTGATTTTATCTGTCTGTGAAGTTATGTGTACATGTGAAGTCTTATTTATATGCAGTTACTGTTGTTATATATGAGTTATCTCTGTATGTGACATTGCATGCCTGTTACTTGTGTTTGCAATGTTATATGTATAAACAAAGTTACTTGTATGTTTAGTTATTTGTGTATGCAAGGTAACCTAAAGATAGAAGAAACTTCCATTGCAACAGGGAATCTTTTGAAATCAGAAATCATTCAGGTGCAAAATAAAAATAAGAGTCTTGAATTCAAATATCAAGATGGTCCCATTGTGTGGCTCTGAAAAATGAACAGCAACAAAACAGTAACAAGAAAGTTACAGACTTTCATAGATAGGTGCTTCCATTTAATATAGATGGAGATATGAGAGGAAGCATCCATCATGTATACAACCAGTGCGCAACAGGAACAATTAGAATTCAAAATTTCTAAAGCAGACTGAGCACCTATGGGTCTCAATGGAATGCATTGATGTCAGTTCTGATCAACAGTGACAAAAACTGAACAGAACCAATGCAGAATTGATGGAAAGAAGCAGACAAATACTAATGAAACAAGAGCATACATTCCACACCTCAGACATGAAAAACCTGTACAAAAAATCAAAAAACCCTGTACAAAGACCCGCAAAACCTGTACAAAGACTGAAAAACGTAACAAAAGAGTTAATTCATGTAAAAATATATTCAATTAGATGGTTCTGCACCATCATAGTGACATGCGCCCTTTGCCTTTTTTAAGCATGTCTTCACTTGCTTTAAAACCTAAACAACAGGAGTTAGAATTTATTTTGCATTGTAGAAATGCTGTAACTGTATCATCATTTAGTCTATTTCTGCAAAAAAAATTAATACAATTTATGGTGGAAATGAAGAACAGTTTGGTGTCTGTTCTATAGTGCCTAATAAAAGTATAGGTCTAAAGAGACCAGTAATAAGCGTTTTGGGTTAGGTTTACTAATCTTAAATCAAATATATAGGCTAGCTATATATATATATATATATATATATATATATATATATATATATATATATATATATATATATATATATATATATATATATATATATATATATATATATATATATATTAGAAGCTAGCAATGAAAATATAAACTGGCGCAACTAATCTCTATCAAACTTCAATAGGCTAATTGAAATAGCCGTTAGGCCTATAGCCCAACTGGTAGCTTTAAATAGACCTACCCATACGACTTTTAGTGTCAATCAAACATTGATAGTAATTAATTATTTAATAAATATAGGCCTAGCCTAAATCATTAGTTGACCGTAATGATGATCACCCAAGGCAAAATCGCATTGTTTTTTTAAAGAAACGAAATTAAAACTAAGACGAGAAGTAGGCCTAACTCCAAATAGGCTAAACTTTTCTCTGATCGGGTTAAGATGCAAATTTGCCTTGCTTTTGTGTGTGTTTTTTTTTTTTTTTCTTCTGTTTCATAATTTGGTAATATCGGACGCCGAACGCTTCGCATGTATTTTCGTACCATTTAGATTTAAGGTTAGTGTTACTAGCCTAAATGGTACGAAAATACATGCAGATCGTTCGGCGACCGTCATTCCGATATTACCCATTATTTGTATTGTATTATTATTCAAATTTACATTTCTTACGCACTTTCTACAAGTTTTAGTTAAATCAAATAATATGAAGTGGTATCCGCCTTTTTTTTAAGCAGCCGTAAATAATAAATTAGACTATGCTAAATCTTACAGAAAAAAAAAGCATAGCCTAGGCCTAAGTTATCTGACAGTTAAATCTAACTTCATCTAAACAATGTTATTGTAATACTTTTTTTTTTTAAATGAATTACTTACCAATACTAAACTGGAAATTAATCCTAAACAATAGGCTCGACTCAGTGCTGCGTAATCGTTCAAATAACACTGGCTAACAAAGACAAATATTTTTTTTTTCTTTCTCTAACATGTCTAAGTTTTTCTGGTCAATTTTAATGCGTTGTTTTTAAATCTGCAAACCGTTTTTCTCTATCAGGTCGGGATCTCTAGAAATACGCAATTGAAGTTTTTAACAACGCATACAGTATTACAACATCATTCGTACAAGAAGTATAACAGTTATGTAGGCTTGAATTTCTTTGCAGTCGACTTTCGTCGGTGAATGGCATGTGGTACATCGCGATGAAGCATCCAACAATAATTGGCAAGCATTGTCACACTCCACCGTCCTTGATAACGTGACTCCATTACGGGGATATCTTGATGGAATCGTTCTCCATGTTCATCGCTGACTTCGCCAAGGTTGTCAGGGGAAAAGTCAAGATGCAAATCGAGCAAATGGATTTTGAGGGACATGTTACAGCCCATAATTCTGTATGCATCTATGCACTGCTTAACAATATGCACATAGTCGACAGATTTGTGATTTCCCAGAAAGTTATCGACGATCGATTTGAATGCCATCCATGCGCGAAGTTCACTACCATGTAACAAGTTCTCGAATTGTTTGTCTGCAATAACTTTCCTAATCTGAGGTCCTACAAAGATACCTTCCTTTATCTTTGCATCGCTAACTTGCGGAAACTTTTCTCGAAGATAAGTGAAAGCTTTGCTCGTTTTATCTAACGCTTTTACGAAATTCTTCATGAGCCCCAACTTTATATGTGACGGTGGTAAAATGATGTTTTCCTTGTTAACTAATGGCTCGTGTATTACATTTTTATGCCCGAGCTGCATACGATCCCTGATAGGCCACACCTTTCTTGCATAATGTTCCTGTCTGTTGCGGCTGTCCCATTCACATAGGAAGCAACAAAATTTAGTATACCCAGTCTGCATGCCCGTGAGAATTGCAATGACCTTTAGGTCTCCACAAATCCGCCATAGGTAGTCTTTGTACTTTATTTTTGCCAGAAGTATAGCCATATTGTCATAAGTTTCTTTCATATGAACAGAGTAGGCGACTGGAATTGATGAAAATAAATTTTCGTTATGCAATAACACGGCTTTTAGACTAGTCTTGGAAGAGTCGATGAAAAGTCGCCATTCGTTGACTATGTGCTCATGACCGAGGTGCACCATTAGACCGTTTACATCTTTGCAATAGCTAATGTCATCATCCATCTCAAAGTATTGAACAAGTTCTCTGTGTCTATGACGAAATTTAGATATCTGAGTATTGGGCGCTAAAAGATTTCATTCTTTGAGTCGCGAACCAAGTAATTCCGCTTGTCCTTTGGTAAGAGCGAGATCACGTATTAGATCTGAAAGTTCTGAATGGTTAATTAAGTGAACACCATCATTCACCGGTATATAATCCGAGTCAGAATTAGTTTCTAAAGCAGATAAACTATCACTTTCTGATGGTTCATTCAGGTCCAACGGATATTGTTCTGGTGGAACTGGGATCGGACACGTGATTGGATCATGAGGCACTGGTTTCGAAACCGATTCAATATTTGGATAAACCACCGACTTTCTAGTTTTAAAAGTGAAACCATGGATATTTGTCAAGCAGAAGTAACAATCAGTAGCGTGATTTGCCGGTTCACGCCATATTACTGGCATTCCAAAAGGCATCGACTTATGCTTCGGCGATTTTCGTAACCAACCTGCCAATGTATTTGCACAAGTCGAACAAACTGCATTTGGCTTCCAAGATTTATTTGCATCATCAACTTTCGAATCGAAATAAAGTTCATATGCTTTCTTTAGTAATGGTGTAAAGTTTTTCTGGTGAACACGACCGGTAAAATATCCGCACACGTAACAGAACAGATCAGCCGAATTTCTACAACTTCTAGAAGCCATATTTCGCTCAGAATTATTTCAAAATACAGTAACTATTTGAAAAATAGCGTAACATATGTCATGCATCTTTTAGCAGTATAAAAAGTAGAATTATTTTGCATTTTATTAATTTTTAATAAGTTATATAGAAAAATGAAACGGAGCAGATAACGGTTTCCCAAAAATATATTTATTCACAAATATCTTAAGAACCCGATGTGATAGAGATAAACGGATTTCAAATTTGAAATCAGCGCAAGAAACTGACCTAAGAACACTTATTCTTATATAAGAAAGAAAAATGGTGTTTGTCAGTGTAATCAGTAACCTCGCGCTAGCTTTAGCGTAAAAATTGTGAATGAACACGCCACGCACATCCCGCGGCAATTGAAAAATAGGCAGCTTGATTTTCATTGGGTTTTTTTATCCACTTGCTTAAAATCTCGCCGAATCTCATGACGCAAATTATGGAAAATTGTGTAGTGGCACAAAACGGTCGATTTATATGTATATTTAATAATTAGGCGAAAAAACCCGTACAGACGGTATGTACGGGCCGTACACATCTGAAAACGCAAACACCCCGTACAGATTATGGGTAAACCATAGCGTGTGGCATGTATGCAAGAGGCAAGGCGAAGAAGTTAATATTGGATAGGCTACGTACACATTGATGAAATAAGCTGACACAACTTTATAATATAAGCCAGTCCTTTTTCTGAAATCTCCACGGTGAGAGAAATAGGAAGAGACCAAAAATACACAGGGACAAAGGAAATGGAGACATAAGGGATAAAGATGACACGGAAAAATCTAGAACAGATAGCACAGGACAGGAAGGCTTGGCATAATTTGTTGCAGACCTATGCTCCATAGGGAACTGCAGATTGATCTGTATTTGAGGTTATTTATCCAGGATAGATCGATAGTGTTGCCTCATGTAGGTCCTGGTGGTCTGTGAGGAGACAAAGAAAGAATATGAATACTGCTCACTCAGCCATGTTGCACAAGGCAACTAAAGTGAGTTAGTGCATGGGTGCTGGCTACCTCATCATGTCAAACAAACTGCTACATACACCACCAATGCAGGCACATCTGCTTTGATGCAGACCTCCTGCAAGGGGGCGCTGCAGTATACTCTCCATGCTCCATATGGAGTGAGAGCAGAAATAAAATGAAATAGTTTTGTCTCTGTCTTCTCTGCATGACCAGCACTAATGATGATGATGATGGTCATGATACAATGATAGTGATGATAATATTGATGAAGTTGTATGTGCACTGATAAATTTGTATGCAAGTTTTGCCTTTAACCATTTCTGTGTGAGGTAAATTACGTGAGTTAATATATTGATTCTTTGAAGGATAAGTTAAAATAATGTGTTTGACATTTTGACTATTTTTTAGAATAACTATTTCTTGTGTATCATCATCAATATTATATCTACTGTACCAGTCTCTGTGTAAAATTGATATCATTCTAATCATTCAAGTTATACTCATTATACTTTTGTTTATGGAAGTTAAAAAAAACAAAAGGTAAAGATAGTACAATAGCAGAAACTGTAAGAGTGAAGTATTAGACACTTTACTATACCAAGTCCAGCTTCATGAGGTGGGGTGACTAATTTTCTTCAACACTGCCTTTACCTTCCCTAACTCAAGAACAGAGTCAAGTACCCATTTACAGCTAAGTAGACTGGAGCACTTTGCTTGCAGGTTTTGATCATACTGAAACTATGTAACTTTGCTGTCCGAGGCAAGCGCCCTAACCGTTGACCAATCAGTCACTACTTAATGGGATCACTAGACAACAATAAGCCACTACTTAATGGGATCACTAGACAACAATAAGCCACTACTTAATGGGATCACTAGACAACAATCAGTCACTACTTAATGGGATCACTAGACAACAATAAGCCACTACTTAATGGGATCACTAGACAACAATAAGCCACTACTTAATGAGATCACTAGACAACAATCAGTCACTACTTAATGGGATCACTAGACAACAATAAGCCACTACTTAATGGGATCACTAGACAACAATCAGTCACTACTTAATAGGATCACTAGACAACAATCAGTCACTACTTAATGGGATCACTATACAACAATCAGTCACTACTTAATAGGATCACTAGACAACAATAAGTCACTACTTAATGGGATCACTAGACAACAATAAGTCACTACTTAATGGGATCACTAGACAACAATAAGCCACTACTTAATGGGATCACTAGACAACAATAAGTCACTACTTAATGGGATCACTAGACAACAATAAGTCACTACTTAATGGCATCACTAGACAACAATAAGCCACTATTTAATGGGATCACTAGACAACAATAAGTCACTACTTAATGGGATCACTAGACAACAATAAGTCACTACTTAATGTGATCACTAGACAAAAGAAGCACGTACAAATGTATGTGCTCTTGTAGCCGTGGTTTCTGTTAACAAGATTTACATAAAGAAGTTGTTAGTTCCATACACAACCTCAGCTTAGTTGCCTCTTATGACATGCTTGGTGACAGCAGTTGGCCTATTATTTCTTTGCCTCTTTAGAGAACTTCACTTTATTCTGCTTTATTGTGTTCACACAATATGTTTATTTTTCTTGAACATTTTTCTATTCTACTGTGTCATTGTTAAGAATGAAACATGTTTAGATGCTTCCAGTGTACGTTAGTGTATTCAGTGAAGGAAATGAAGAAAATTTAAATGAAAATTACAAGAGATGGTTGGTCAATTTAAAAACTTACTTGAAATTAAATTTATATTTTACAGGTCACATTAATTTGTTTATTGAATTATAAGATGATTATTTGGGTGGGCTATTATGGTTTGTATTTAGCTCATGACAACATTAAAACAAAGTGCATTTCTGATAGGTTCGTCATCATGCCAATCTAATACAGGAGCCAGCTTCAAATCTTAGAAATGAGGTATTGGAGGAAGCTGGTCCAAGTGATAAGAACAGACAGGGTCAGCAATTAGATGATACATTAAAGCCTGGAAAACCAGCCCCTGCAGAGTGGAACAGTCCCAGTTGCGATGGTTTGGCTATGTCTGCAGAATGGGAGAAGACCAGCTACCATGACTGTTGGGGGTGTGGTTCATTTATATTTTTCGTGCTTATTCCTGCCTTTTGCGTTTGCACGACTGTTTTTTTGTATCCCATATAGATAGGAATGTGATGTCCAGGGTTCTCTCTTTATGTGCCTGGCGAATAAACATTAATTCTTAGTATTAACTTACTTTGTGCACACATCTCTTTCTCCAATGAAAGTAATAATAACTGAGTGACGGTTCTGTAACTTTAATACACATTACAACGAACTTCACATTAGACTCATTGATGTGGTCAGGCAATAAGAACACAATCAAGATTAATAATAATAATACTAGTCACTCATTTGCATGAACAATTATGAATGTTAAATATGCCATACAGTAGAATACTTCCATGTAAAACAGGAATATACATTAGGGCTTTCCACACACGCCCAAACACACATCTGTGCCGCCTAACGGCTGGTCATTCAATGCCCACTTCGCTAACTCTCGTTTTTCACCCGCCTTGTTAGCAATACTTTCACAGCAAGTCTCATCACGTGACATAGAGTGGCTATTTGGGTGAAATGGCAAAGTGCCAAACTCGGCGTTAAAATTAATGCATTTTCTACTCCCAACATTGCCCCCCTGTTCCCGAGCGGAAACCAAGGGTTTTCGCTTGAGAACAGTGGATAGTTAGCCCAAGAACTATTAATCTATTAGAAAAGAAAAATCCTACTGTTCAGAATAATATATATGAAGTATTAATTGTAGTGGGAAATGACATGAAAACAGATATATGTAAACAGTTTAGACAAAATGTAATCCAATCTTTCAAAAAATGCACTTAAAGTCATAACATGAATGTTTCAATAGTATATCACCTGAAAAACAAAACAAGATCAGACAATGTCAACATCTGGCACAAACACTTTCACTTTCCAGTTACATTCCTTGACAATAAGTCTGCCAGAAAGTTTTCTGATCCCTTGATGGGGATAATTGTATATCTATATTCTTGGATAAGCAAGAACCATCTGTGTAATCTACCGTTTGTTGTAGTTTTTTGATTTAGGGATGTTAGTGAACGGTGATCCGTCTGGAGGTAGAAGTGTGCGCCAAGTAAATAGCGTGATAACTTGCCCATACACCAAATGATGGACAAGAGTTCTCTTTCACTGGTGGAATACCGAGTTTCTGCTGGTAGCAACTTTCTGCTTACATACAAGCATGGATGTGGAGTATCATTGAACCATTGCAACAGGCAACCACCAATGCCAGTCTGAGAAGCATCAGTCCTCAGAAGAAATGGCATAGTGATATTAGGTAACATCAAAATAGGTGCCTTGGAAAATACAGTTTTAATTTTGTTCAAAGCTCCAATGCAAGCATCAGACCAAACAATTTTATTAGGAGCTCCCTTTTTAGTCAAAGATGACAGGACAGAAGAAATAGATGAAAAGTTCGGAATGAACTTGTGATAGAAGTTAATGAGTCCTAACATGCTCCTAACCTGTTTCTTTGTCCGAGGGATATCTAATTCTAATATGCGTTTAACAGTCTGCTCATCAGGGTATAACATGTGGTTACCAACACGGTGACCAAGAAATGAAATTTCTCGACAACCAATCTGAACCTTTGAAGGTCTAACTGTCAAACCATGCTTTCTGAGTGGCATTAATAAAGATTTTAATTCTGTGATATGTTCTTGCCAAGAACTATGGAATAAACAGATGTCGTCTATATATGTGATGACATCAGATCTATCTCCTAAGAGTCTACGCATCATGCGCACAAAAGTCGCAGGAGCATTGACAAGGCCAAAACACATATAATTCCATTGGAATAAACCATATGGAGTCATAAATGCGGTTAGTGGTTTGGCTTTATCAATTAAAGGGATCTGCCAATATCCCTTGGAAAGATCTAGTTTGCTAAAGTATGTAGTCTGTGATAGTTGTGATAAGAGATCCTCCAAAACAGGCATAGGCTCAGCATCTGTGAGAGTGACACTGTTAAGACGTCTAAAATCAATGCAGATGCGAAGAGATTTGTCCTTCTTTCTAACTAGAACCATAGGAAAAGAATAGGATGATTCAGAAGGAGAAATGATGCCCATGCATAACATATCCTTAAGTTCACTATCCACCTGAGATCTGTAGTGTAAGGGTATAGTATACGGTCTGAGTTTGATAGGGTGATCATCAGTCAATGTAATATCATGAGAGATAACATCAGTGCGACCTGGAAGTTCAGTCAGCACATCAGAGAAAGATTCTAAAACAGCAAGAGCCTGTTCTCGATAACTAGAATCTAAATCACCTGATACAGTTACATCTCTCCAAGATTCGGAAGATGTTAAAGGCAGCAGAGGAAAATTAAAAGAAATATCGCTCGCTGTAGAATCATCAGATTCCACAACAGCTGACAAGGTCTGTCGAACTGGTTCATCAGAAATACTGTCCAAGATAGGTTCTAATTCTGTAGGGCGCTCCACATATAATTTTAACATATTGATGTGAAATGTTTTAACTTTGCCCCTTATGTCAATGGCATAATCTACATCAGTTTTCTTCTCAACCACCTTAAAAGGGCCCTGCCAGGAAATTAGCAGTTTATTTCCCTTGGTTGGAAGAAGTAGCCATACTTGTTCTCCTGGTAGGAACAAACGTAATTTTCGAGATTGGTTGCAGCGCACTCTCGACCTCTGTGAAGCATTACGTATCATACCTGATGCATAAATACATGCATCTACAAGGCGTTGTCTGAGATCAATGACCAGTTCATAGCTGGTGCGGACAGTAACATCCTCCACTGATCCCAACAACAAATCCTTGAGTATGTGCATAGGACCTCTAGGGTTGGCACCATATACCAACTCAAATGGCGAAAAGCCAGTGCTCTCATGGGGCACTTCTCTGTAAGCAAATAAGACCGCTGGTAACATTCGGTCCCAGTAACGAGGACATGTCTCGGTGACTTTGCCTAACAACTGCTTCAACGAGATATTGAAACGTTCGCAAATGCCATTGCTTTCCGGATGGTATGGGCTTGTGAACGAATGCTTAATTGCTAACATGTTCTCAATATCTTTCATCATTTGAGACATAAATTGAGTACCACGATCTGATAAGATTTCATCAGGAAATCCTATGCGACAAAAATAACAAATAAAGCATCAGAGACAGCTGCTGAGGTGATAGTCTTCAATGGTATGGCCTCCGGCCAACGTGTACATAAGTCTATACACGTTAGGATATATCGATATCCTCTATCTGACATGACTGACATAGGACCAACTATGTCAATTGCAAGCTTGGTGAAAGGCCATAATGGCACATCAGTGACTTGTAAGGGTGCAGCGTGGTGCTTGCCCCTACGTGCTACCTTTTGACAAGTTGTACATGACCTGCAGTATAGCTTTACGTCTCTGTTAACACAGGGCCAATAAAAATTTGAGGTGACACTAAACAGAGTACGCTTAATCCCCATATGACCAGCTAAAAGCGAGTCATGGGCAGTATTCAATACAATAGGTCTAAAACTCTTTGGAATAACTACCTGTCTCCTGACTAAAACATAGTTGTCAAAGCATCTAGTCAGTACTGAGTTCTTAAATTCAAACCAGTAACGTGAAGTTTTTGTCTTCTTCACATGCTTGCTCTCTGCTAGAGCAAACAATGGTTGCAAAGCAACATCTTCGCACTGTTTGGTCGCGAACGACTGGGGGGAAACATTATGAACATTCTGAAGAGATGCTCTCTCACTAAATGGTATAGCTGGCTCTGCCTTGGATTCAGCCGCATGCTGGGCACTAGTGACCATAGCGTTAGCCAACATTGGGTGAGATTCAACCCATTCATGTATCTCCTCTGGAGAGCAATCCTTAATACCTGGTATATTACCAAGAATAATGTCTGATACTGGTTGGTCAAGGACACATGCCCTTACCTTACCTGTAAAAAAGGGTGTGGAAATATCTATTTCTGCCACTGGGTAACACTCGATACTCCCACCAAATGTTATGCACTTCACTGTTTTACCAGTAAAGGCAGATTCATCAATTAGCGATCTATGGACTCCGACAGTGGTACAGCCAGAATCACGAAGGACACTTACATGCCTGTTATACAGAAAACCAGTATATAACGTGAGGCGTCCCACGTTCTCACAAGATGACATAGCAGGTAGAGCATGCCCGCAGATCAATCTGGGCTGTGAACTAGGTTGGAATAAAGATTTGCATCCATAACAATTTTCATCATTAAGTGAGCTAACAATACATGCATTGGCATGGTCGGCTCCCTTCTCATCATTCTTCTTTGCAGTTACACATGCATTACCCTTCTCATGATTGCTATTGTCATTATGCCCACAGTGTTTGTTAGTGCTGTTTCCATAATATTTCTTATAAGTTCTATTCCTAGCACATGACCAACATCTGCCATTATTCCTATTACCACTGTAGGATGCATTGTCTTGTGTGGGTCTATGATCCATCCGTTTGTGATGCATTTCCTCATTACGACTAGAATTCTGCCGCCACTGACCTTGGTTTGAATAACCATAGTCTCGCCTCTGTGGGAAGTTAGATGGTGACCTCTGCCTTGGAAAGTTATATTTTCCTCGGTAGTTGGATCTATAACTTTGCCTTACTCTGCTGTCCACACTCTGTGATCGAGGTCTATGACCACCATCTCTAAAGTCATGACGAGCCACACATACTGGGAGTGCGTCCTTTATAGTTGGTTTGTGAACCTCTTTATCTGGGTGAGCTGTCATATATTGTCTCCCAAGTATCTCCATTGCCTCAAGGTCTTTCGGTTTTCTTTCTTGAAAAAAATGAGGCAAGATCGGTGCTACATGCCGACAACACCTTGTCACGTAACATTAGATCAAGTAAGCCAGTGAAGGTCTTATCAATTCCGGACAATTCTATCAATCTTTTAGAATATAATTTTATTAATGAGATAAATTCTCCAAAGTCAGCTTTCCTGCTAGGTAGACAGGAATGAAATTTATCACGGAATCCTGCTTCTGTAAGCTGAAATTTACGTAGCAATGTCTCCTTGACAACATCGTAGTCTTCTCTACTACCGCTGTCCAGAGCAAAATAAGCCTGTAGAGCGTCCGCTGTTAAAAAATCGCATAATGTTGCACTCCATTGAACCTTGGGGATCTTCAACGCAGTGACCTTGAGCTCAAAACGTTGTAAGAAACTATCGACGCAGTCGATTTTTTGTTTGAAATTAGGCAATCGTATCCGGTTTGTGGTCACAGGTGTACTAGATGATGTGTTTGGAGCGTCCAACTCCACTTTTCTTAGGGCGACAGCAACATCTATATCTTTCTGAATACGCAATTTCTCTATCTCCAAATCAGTTGCTTTCTGAGCAGTTGCAGCAGCTAATCTTAATTTTTCTTGCTCAGCGTCAATCTTTAGTTTTTCTAGCACAAGAGCTTGTGCAAGATCTTTTTCTTTCTCTTCCATCTTCATTCTCTCCAATTTCTCCTTTTGTTCTAACTTGTCCTTCTCCAAATCTTGTGTCTTTTTCTTCTCATCATGTTCTAACTGAAGACGTTTTAATTCACGTTCATTCTGTCTTTCAATTCTTGCATTATAGCTGTCAAATTGTGCAGTAGCAAACGCCTCTAGTTCCGCTCCTGATTTATTAAATTTAATCCCAATTTCTATAAAGTCCTGAAAGGAAGACATGGTTTCCTACCAGAAACTACTTTCTGTTCAAAATATAGTGATATTTATAATGATGAACAATACAAAACTCAATACCTATGTAAGTCGTACAAACCCACCAAGGACATAATTAGAATGTGTTAAATTATGGTGATATTGTTAATGAACACTGCAGTGCTCAATACCTGTTATAATAAAAGAAAAAAAATGCAAAATTATGCCATGTATATCAATGGGTCCAGACAAATGTACAATGAAAAGATGAAGGCAATGATGTCAATGACAATGATGATGATGATGGTATATTTTCAAATACAACACACACAAAAACAAATAAAAATTAACCAACTAAGACAACAAAAACAATATTCTATATTAACATGTTAAAAAAAATAATAACTATTAGACACTACAAATAATTCACAACTAAAACGAAACAACCGTCACATTAACAACTAAAGAGAAGAAGGTATAGAAAGCACTATTACAACAACTGACAATGCGAGACATATATACGAAACAATAACAAAACGTGATACCTAACGCCACATCTAAACAAAAATGAAATGTTCGCAATGCAAAAAAGGACTATCAGTATGAATGCGTCAAAGCGCTAAAATTCCTTAAATGCAAACCTCACATAAACCTATAGAAAATCACCTTTCATCATAATTCCGAAGATGAATGAAAAAAAATGATACCTAAAAAAAAAAAAATTGGCAACACTGAACATATAGAATAGAAAAAAAAGAAAAATAGCAAAGATGGAGCACGCTATGAAAGCACAAGATGTTTTAAACAAGCTTTTAAAATGAAGCTAAACGTATCGTAAAATGCAGACTAAAGTGTTTTGGTCTGAACACGGCGTAATTTAGTTTACACTGTCTCGCATGAATCAGGAACAGTAAGCCAAAATAGAAACTATAGTTCTGAAAACTTGTTTTATAATATGTCGTCTGGTCGAACTATTTTATTTATTTCCTAATAATAAGGTCCGTAAAGTTTCTTTTATAGATTTATAAATGTTAGTACACGTATGGTCCCTGAAAGCCTTCAATGTTTTTTGGAAAAATAGGTACTTCGTTTGTCTTTAAAATATTCCATCAACAGAAATCATGCGTGTTTGTTGACGTAAATTCCTGCTGCCGTTAAAGGTCACGGGGCGTGGCTAATTTGCCGCAGTGCGTCGAAAAGTTTCGCTTTGTACGGGAAGTTCATTTGCGCGACTGCTGGTTTCACCGCAGTGTTTGCAAAAAGGTTAGTTTGCACGAAAGTTCATTTACACGAACAAAAAGTCATTGTTATACAGCGCAGCACTTCAAAATAGCTTAAAACACGTTGCCTTAAAAGTGCATCTGAACTCCTGTTTTATGTTCACTCATATTATAGTTCAATTGATGCAAATGCATTTTAGATAAACTTGGTGCACATAATTAATTCAGGCATAAAACATCGATCGCGAGGCACAAGCTTGGCTACCCATCTGTTGAGAGGTGTGGTTTATTTATATTTTTCGTGCTTATTCCTGCCTTTTGCGTTTGCACGACTGTTTGTTTGTATCCCATATAGATAGGAATGTGATGTCCAGGGTTCTCTCTTTATGTGCCTGGCGAATAAACATTAATTCTTAGTATTAACTTACTTTGTGCACACATCTCTTTCTCCAATGAAAGTAATAATAACTGAGTGACGGTTCTGTAACTTTAATACACATTACAACGAACTTCACATTAGACCCATTGATGTGGTCAGGCAATAAGAACACAATCAAGATTAATAATAATAATACTAGTCACTCATTTGCATGAACAATTATGAATGTTAAATATGCCATACAGTAGAATACTTCCATGTAAAACAGAAAAATACATTAGGGCTTTCCACACACGCCCAAACACACATCTGTGCCGCCTAACGGCTGGTCATTCAATGCCCACTTCGCTAACTCTCGTTTTTCACCCGCCTTGTTAGCAATACTTTCACAGCCAGTCTCATCACGTGACATAGAGTGGCTATTTGGGTGAAATGGCAAAGTGCCAAACTCGGCGTTAAAATTAATGCATTTTCTACTCCCAACAATGACCAAACATGGGAAACCAAGAGCTAAGGATTTAGACCTCCAAAAGTAACCCAGATTTTGCTGGGATGATAACATCAAACAAAGCTAAAAGGACCACAGCTGATAGGACAGCATGGCGCTCTCTCTAACCTCTACACCCCAAGGCAGAAGAAGAATGACTAAGTAAATAAGTAAGCCAATCTAATACAACAAGATGGACTCATAAACTTGTATTGGCAACAATATAAACAAAATTGGTTGAACAGATAATCAGAATCAGAATTAAAATACCAAATGTAAGATGAGATTACAATGTGTTGAGAAACATGGAAACCAACAGAAATCAAGCCTAAAACAAAAATAAGAATCTTCAAGGCAAATGTCAAGTCTGACTCTCAAACAATGAGAACAAGAAGAAAACATGACAAACAGAAAGATAAAGACTTTCAAAAATGAATGTTTGTACAGAATAGAGGAGTTGAACTGATGGACAGAACCAGACAAGTAATAGTGGCCAATGTTGAACTGATGGACAGAACCAGACAATTAACAGTGGCCAATGTTGAACTGATGAACAGAACCAGACAAGTAACAGTGGCCAATGTTGAACTGATGGACAGAACCAGAAAAGTAACAGTGGCCAATATTGAACTGATGGACAGAACCAGAAAAGTAACAGTGGCCAATGTTGAACTGATGGACAGAACCAGACAAGTAACAGTGGCCAATGTTGAACTGATGGAAAGAACCAGACAAGTAACAGTGGCCAATGTTGAACTGATGGACAGAACCAGACACGTAACAGTGGCCAATGTTGAACTGATGGACAGAACCAGACAAGTAACAGTGGCCAATGTTGAACTGATGGACAGAACCAGACAAGTAACAGTGGCCAATGTTGAACTGATGGACAGAACCAGACAAGTAACAGTGGCCAATGTTGAACTGATGGACAGAACCAGACAAGTAACAGTGGCCAATGTTGAACTGATGGACAGAACCAGACAAGTAACAGTGGCCAATGTTGAACTGATGGACAGAACCAGACAAGTAAAACAGTGGCCAATGTTGAACTGATGATGGACAGAACCAGACAAGTAACAGTGGCCAATGTTGAACTGATGGACAGAACCAGACAAGTAACAGTGGCCAATGTTGAACTGATGGACAGAACCAGACAAGTAACAGTGACCAATGTTGAACTGATGGACAGAACCAGACAAGTAACAGTGGCCAATGTTGAACTGATGGACAGAACCAGACAAGTAACAGTGGCCAATGTTGAACTGATGGACAGAACCAGACAATTAACAGTGGCCAATGTTGAACTGATGAACAGAACCATACAAGTAACAGTGGCCAATGTTGAACTGATGGACAGAACCAGAAAAGTAACAGTGGCCAATGTTGAACTGATGGACAGAACCAGAAAAGTAACAGTGGCCAATGTTGAACTGATGGACAGAACCAGACAAGTAACAGTGGCCAATGTTGAACTGATGGAAAGAACCAGACAAGTAACAGTGGCCAATGTTGAACTGATGGACAGAACCAGACAAGTAACAGTGGCCAATGTTGAACTGATGGACAGAACCAGACAAGTAACAGTGGCCAATGTTGAACTGATGGACAGAACCAGACAAGTAACAGTGGCCAATGTTGAACTGATGGACAGAACCAGACAAGTAACATTGGCCAATGTTGAACTGATGGACAGAACCAGACAAGTAACAGTGGCCAATGTTGAACTGATGGACAGAACCAGACAAGTAACAGTGGCCAATGTTGAACTGATGGACAGAACCAGACAAGTAACAGTGGCCAATGTTGAACTGATGGACAGAACCAGACAAGTAACAGTGGCCAATGTTGAACTGATGGACAGAACCAGACAAGTACCTGTGGAACAAGATGTGAGGAGAAGATGCTGGATGTGGATAGTACACAGACTGAGAAAACCTGCTAATAGCAATACAAGGTGGTCCCTGCTCTTAAATGACCAGACAAGAGCAATAGGGGGAGACAAAATAAAATATATGGAGATGGGAATTAGACATGAAAAGGATACAGACACCGAAAAATCTCAAACAGATAGCACAGGCCAGAAAGACTTAGTGTGTTTTTGTTGAATACCTGTGCTCCACATGGAACTCACAGGTAAAGAAAAACAAGAAGCAGCAGAATCATAAAGTTATGGCCAAGAATGACTTTCAGTTTGAATATTAGCACCAAGACGTCTGCTGTTAAGAGTTCACCTTCACAATTTCTTTTATATTTTTCTATTAGTCTCCTGTCAAGGACTGGATGCATTGGGCAGAGTTTCAGGTCAGGTAATGATTGTGTTTGGCTCTGGTTTCAGAGCTTCAAATAAGGTAATATTTGTGTTAGGCCCTAGTTTATCAGAGTTTCAGACCTGGTAATGGTCTTAGACCCTAGTTTCTCAGAGTTTTAGACCAGGCAATGGTTGTGGTAGGCCCCAGTTTCTCTTGAGTTTAGGCAACCTTTCATACGCGCAAATAGGAGCGAACCACCTTCCACTCCCACCCCCCTTTTTTCCAAAATATATTCTACTTCATTAACAAGGCAGAGCACCAATAAATTGCACTGAAGAAAAAATTTGATTATGTCCCTTAAGACGTGAGTTGACCTGGAACGAACGAACGAACGGACTTTGTATCTTCAAAGGGGTGAGAACTTGGTACGCAGATTGTCTAGCAATCTGCCCTTCATTTCTCTCATTCTTTTTACGGTATTTATTAATTTTCGGGAGCCGCGCTGATGTAATGGTTAAGACGTTGCGCTAGCGACCAGGTTTTCAAGGTTCAAGCCCGGGCGCCGGCATTTGTAGGAGTGTCATCGACCGGGAATTTGACTGAATAACCTGAACGGCTCCTGCAGATAAACCCTCTGTGGATGGGAAGGAGCGAAGCTCCTGACCGGGTTGAAAGGAAAGTCCACTGGCTCCCCAGCCTCGCAATGACATGTCATTGGGCCAAAAGGGCTGGAAAGCACGAGTGCCGCTGGTTAGAGAAAAAAAAAGAATTAATTTTCACGCGTACTGTAAGTATTCATTTAACGATAAGTAACATTATAAAGGTAATATAAAAAGTTCTTGTAATATAATGTGAACTAATGACCCACAGCACTTTTAGAGTACTTACGCGCTGAATTTTTTTTTAAATAAAATTTTGCCTCGTTTTTGGTGAGGCTCTCCGTTCAACCTAGACACATGGTCCGTTGGTTATGTGAGGGCGCATGTCTAAATATAAAAGACCTTGCTGTCTGTTTTTGACTGCTTAACGTGTTGAATCGCTGTTGAAGTGAAACTATTGATTACAGTCTGTGTATAATATACTATGCTTGCCGTAAGGAACAGCTAACATAATGTTGTGCATATGGCTGGTATAAGACGAATCGCTGTAGGAACCACCGCTGTTGCTTCTTCTTGAATAATTCATTTATTCATTTCTCTTTTTGTTCCCTATGGAGCAGGGAGCCACGACAACATGTGGACCTTTTCATGATGCCTTCACCTTAACATTCACGTGTTCTTGCAGGAGTGATTTTTGCAGTAAGTTATTTTACAAGATGAGGATGCCAGCCCCTTGTGTAATAAACATTTGGTCGCCCCTTAGCAAATATTATTCCTATTCTTTCTAGTTTTTTTTTTCCCAGAGATCCTGGGAATCTGGGGGGGGGGGGGGGGGGGGGGGGGCGGGGGGGGGAATAAACATAATAATGAACACTACTTTGCGAGAATTAACTTTCTGACTTTTCTGAATGAAAACAACTTGTCTTTGTTTTGTTTTTTTTGTTTCTTCCATTTGTGTGACAATGCTTAGTGGGTGTTTAAACTGTGGACCTTGTGTAAGCCTGGTGTTGTTGACTGTTAATTAAGTGGGCTTGGTTATCTACTGATTTTGATGATAGTTTCTGACCTTGATGTGCTGACCTTCCCGTCGTTTCTTCCACAAGTTGAATTAAATACATTCGCATAGTTTTGCTATTTGTTGTCATCTTCTTATATTAGACTATATTCATCTACAAAATGTGACACATTCAATAGGTCGTCTTCTGTATTTTCTGGGTTGACTTCGTCTTTACTTATATCAAACAAGCAAGAGCATGTTTAGGCACGCGGGAGATTCGATCCAGCTCCATCCGAACGACGTCATCGTCTCGCTGCGAATGTGACCGTGTTAAGACACACGACCAGCTAAGTACCCCCCCCCCCCCCCCAAAGTGCATCACTGGGAGTAGTCGTTTTAAGACACAGCTCGTAACTATGGAACATTGGAACTTAATGATTCAGAATGTCTAACGAGTGAAAGTGCGCATAAAATATTTAGACTACTTCTGCGTACAGATGGTCATGCTAGATCTACACACTTATCACCAGGCCAAAGTCTCCAGTCTTTTCTAGGTGTAGACGGCAGCTATAAACCATCTGGCCAGGTATGACATGGTAGGTCGTTACAGGTTCTACATTGAATACCTTGGCATAAAAAGTCATTATAGTTTTTGATTTTGAAAACACCTTCTGAACTGTGCGAGAGTGATTCATAAGGAAGAAATATTTTTTTTAAAGTTTTTGCCTTCTGGGGAGGCGCTCCCCATTCAGCACAGACACATGGACCCTCTTTTATATTAGGACGCATATCCAAATAAAAAGGCCTATTTGTCTGGTAGATAGAAATGAAAATGTTTTTATAGGAGTTTTGGCGAGGCGCGTCCCATTCAACCTAGACACAAGATGCGTCGGTTATATTAGGGCGCATGTCCAAATATAAAAGACCTTATGGTCTGGTGTATTTTAATTAAAATGGCCGGCCTCTCAAACGTGGTTGTACGATCCGAAGAAATATTATGTTGTCGTTTATTTTTAACGAAGACGGTTGAGATATTTATTTGCCCTTATTTTGTTTTAAAGTAAAATCAACCTTTATTTACCAAAATAACATAAAACCGCCCCGCCTAAAATTTTCACAAAAATTGAATCAGTTTTATGAACATGAAAAAAAATTAAAAATTACCGGTCTAAGAACGAGAACCCAAAGCTGATGCGCTCTACTAGACTAATAATCGCCCTTGTGCATGAAAATTGCTGAAATTCGGAGAATGTATGAAATAATCCGTACTCACGCCTTTCAATTTTCCACCAGCTTGTGCTCTCGTGAGCTCATGAGCATGCATGATTCGAGACAGCCAACCTCCCTTCCCACTCGCCTCTTCTCCACACTAGATCGATCAGAGATGCGCTCAAATGGGCGGTCTAGTCGCTGCGAGTAGAGTCGGATGCCAGACTGACATCTTCCAGTAACTTCTCTTCTGCAGGGCGATTTCCCTTCGTCAATAGCAGAAGCTGTAGACAAACGTCTTGATTATTAAAACTCAATATATTTGTAAGTGCCTGTCCTCCATAAATGTGTGTGTGCTTGTGTGTTTGCTCGTGCGTGCGGGAGATAAGAAAATCATTATGGTTTGTTTATTTTTGTGTTGTGTGTTTTTTATTCTATTTTTGCCTAACATTTCATTGTTGGACATACACCTTCAGTCAGTTTGGGTAGTCTGTTAAAGTTTAATATTTCTAGTTTCTGAATATAATTTCTATACTATTCTATTTTGTACGGAAATCAGAAACGAGAGCAAATCAAAGATTCCATTAAATAAAAAATACAAGTACATTGTAGGCACTAGTAAGAAATATACAAGTAGAAAACCAGACAACAGAAAACCAGACAACAGAAAAACAACAGAAGTAATAGGCTTACTGGGGACTCTAACCCAGGACTATCCGAACGGCAACATCGCATCGCTACGGGAGTCAATCGTGACTAACCACACTGCCAACTAGGTTCGGAGATGGTCCTGTAACATGCTCCTTTATGTCAGTAATTTATTTACTGTTCACAGGCCTAAGACTTTCCTCTTTATTTATTTCAAAGAGATATCATTATTTCATACATACACACAGACATTATAGATAGATAGATAGATAGATAGATAGATAGATAGATAGATAGATAGATAGATAGATAGATAGATAGATAGATAGATAGGCAGGCAGGCAGGCAGGCAGGCAGGCAGGCAGGCAGGCAGGCAGGCAGGCAGACAGACAGACAGACAGACAGACAGACAGACAGATAGATAGATAGATAGATAGATAGATAGATAGATAGATAGATAGATAGATAGATAGATAGATAGATAGATAGATAGATAAGTTTGGTCTCTTAGTAAGACTGAAGTAATAGTCAGCTTAAAGAAAATAAATTCTCCAGAATGCACTATCAAAGTAAATGGAACAGTTTTAAAACAGGTCAATAGATTGAAATACCTGAGCACGTCAATAACGTCGGATGGAAGATGCGTCAAAGAAAGTGCAGAGTAGAATAACTCAAGCAAAGCAACATTCTATCAAATGATAAGTTCACTATATGCAACAATTCTTTGTCAATGGAACTAAGACAAAGAGTTCTTCGGTGTGGTATAGAACTAATTCTGACATACGGAAGTGTATCATGGACAATTAGTAAGCAAAAAAGAAAGGCGCTAGAGGCCAGAGACGTGGTTTTACAGAAGGATGTTAAAAATACCATGGACAGCCAAAAAGTGAAATAATGAGGATGTCCTTAAAGAGGCCAATGCGCTAAGGAAGCTTATTCCTCGTGTTAGAAGAAAGCAACCCACTTTCTGCGTGACTGGAATTATGTCTAGTGCCTTGATGTCCCTCTTGAACACATTTTCTGCGGGCGTGTTATGAGAAGTCGAAATCTAGAATATATTGTGAAATCAGAAGAGGAAAAAATATTAGTACTAAACGTGGAAGACGGCGTCACAGAGAGATGTGTACTGGACAGTTTAACATCATGGCATGGAAAGAAGCCAAGGGCAGAATTGTTAAATAGTACTGGAGACAGGAAGCTGTGGAGAGACATGATCACCTACGCCACAGGCGTACTTGATGATGATTTAGCAAGTGTTGATCTACCATCTATTTTGTCGTTAACTTGTATTTTTATTTAGATTTTATCATTACTGTTGTTTAGATCCTACTCTTTTTTCAGTCCAGTTTTGATTTATCTAACGTCAATTTTTTTTTTTTAATTCAAAATGTTTTAAATTTTTGTAACATTCTGTTTATCTTTAATAACAAGACAAGTGCCACGTGAGAGAACAGGTGAGAAGAAGACGCAGATGTTGGATCGGATGCACACTAAGGAAACATTACAAGTCAGTGAGTAATCCTTCTTCAGTCATAACTGACTATGGGAATGATGCGCCCTTGAGGTGATAGCCTTCAGTTGCTTTTTTAAATCTAGTGTTTCTTTCAGCGTGGTCTTTTCTCTTCTGCTTGTTGTGGGACCTTCTTTTCGCCCAATCTGAGGTGGCACCGTAGGAAGCATCGCGAACGGCAGCATTATCCTCCCAGGCTGCTGCATTTATGTCCAGTTCCTTCATGTCTCTCTTGTACACATCTTGTACACATCTTTTAACCTCTTCTGCGGTTGCCAGGCTGTTCTTTTACCATCTGCCAGTTGTCCGTAAAAAAAATATCTTTGAGGATGCGACCTTCTTCCATGAGGCGCACATGGCCAAGTCAGCGTAGTCTGCGCTGTCTAAGCAGTGTATACATGCTTTGAAGGCCAGCATTGTGACAGCACCTCGATATTTATCCCTTTGTCCTTCCACGAAATACCAGTTATGTGGTGTAGACACTGTAGATGGAATGTATGGAGTCTTTTTTTACAAGGCAGTACTTGGTCTGGATCCAGGGGAGACGAAAAACACGGAGAAGTGAACTGGAGACATACATAACAGGGGTAAAGAAGAAATGACTTTTAACGGATGGCACAGGCAAGAAGTCTTGGCATGAATTTATTGAAGACATGCTGAGACAGGAGCTGGTGGGAGATAATGAAAATGTTCATCCCTCAGCACGTTGTACATAACTCCTATAATAGCACAACAAACCTCTTCTATCTTACATATCTCTCTCTCTCTCTCTCTCTCTCTCTCTCTCTCTCTCTCTCTCTCTCTCTCTCTCTCTCTCTCTCTATCACCGTCAGTATTCATCTTTCTCGTTATTTAATTCTCTCCACCCCTTTCCCTGTGCATTTCTCTACATTTCCCAACTCACAGATTTCAACCACCGCCAAATCCCCCCTTTCTCCTCCAGTTTCGCGTAATTTTTAAGTAAACTGCGCCCAAATTTCATCAAAGACCGTATATCGTAATGTGCATAATTTCAAAGACCTTTGAAGTTGGGCCATTAAATGAATTTCGCCGTCCAATCACCCCTACAGCTGAGGTTGCCAGCGATTTCCCCAGACGGGTCGCTCTCGTTTCCCAGCAGCGAGGAGGGAGAAAGGGGTTGGAGATGGTGGTGGTACTTGAAAGGAAATGTCCCCTCCCCTTCCGCATTCTTTTTAATTTAGTTTTTAAAAAATTCCCCTTAGATTTCGTAACTGACAGAAAAGGCGGGGGCGCGGGGGAGGGGGCGGGGGAATGAAATTCGCAAACGGGACATTACCAGCCATGTTTTGAATTTCCGTTATCAAAGTGAAACAGGCAGGGAGAAGAGAGCCCGGAGAAAATTGTCGCTAATTCTGGGGTAAACCTAATTTTGATCATCCATTCTTGATTAAACGGAGTAGTTGGTGTGGTCACGTGAGGTTTTTTTTTTTTTGGTGTGTAAGTGCATGTGCGTGTTACCTCTTGTTTTTGTATCAAATTTGAGTCGAACCAAACGAGTAGACGATTAAGACAAATTTTGTGTATTTTCTCTGTAGGCTGACTCTTATATTTTTCTCTGTAAACAGTATAGGTATACTTTCCACGCTCATCACCGTGGTTTTATCTGCTTGTATCGCTCATTTGACGTTTTCCTTATCATCATAGACCTTTGTAGTACCTATATGTAGTTCTTGTCCTTGTCATCTGTTCGTAACTGTGGCTGACGAAGGGTAAAACCCGAAACGTCCCTTGTCTCATGTGTACCGTTTACTTATAAAACTGATTTCATACCATATTATTTTTTAATTTATATATACTTTCCAGTATATTTTCTTTGTAAGTAAGTGGTTAGACACAAGACTGGCCTTAGACCGATTTAACCTATTTGACTCACAGGGGGCCCGGCACTTCGGTTTCCACCTCCAACTTTGAAAAAAAAATAAAATAAAGATCTCAGATTATTTCGAATTAGTTATCAGGAATATATGCTATAACATTGAATTAAAAATAAAATAATGAATAAAAAAACACAGTATCTATATTTATTAGTTATATGTTGATATAAATGTGCTACAACAAAACTATAATCTTAAGTCTAGGCGGCCCCATCAGAATGGTCCTAATCGGACCTCGTAGTTACTAAGGTGGACCCTGGTTAGGTGGAAGGAAATAGACTGGGTTCTTTTTTTTTAAGGACTTAAAACAGTTTTATTTTAGTCTTTCTATCATGTTCTGTTTTTGTCTGAACGATTGGATCCTGTCAAATGTAGCTTAAAAATAAACTATTCAACATAGGAATCATCAAGCAAATGTATTTTTACTCTGTAAATCAGGAGTCGGCAACCCAAGATCTATGGGAATCTTCTTTAGAAACACTGAGCTCGCTAAAGATTTACTTTGATAAAATAATGCCTGTTTCATAGTATCTGGACTTTGGAATAAGCTACAGCCCAATGGACCTGGTTCCTCTGCTTCACGACCTGTTTCCTGTAATGCCAGTGACAGCGCGCTGGAGATTTAAAACTAAATACATTACCAAAAGTCCCAGCGGTCCATATATGACCCATCATGTAAACTGAAAATTGTATAATAAAACAATAAATAAGCAAATGTGCGGCGTTCGAGTTTATATAAAAAGTTACATTTTTACTTACTACTTACCTAGTCGTTCCTCTTCTACCGTGGGGTGTAGAGCTTTGCCAGAGAGAGCACCATACTATTCTATCGGCTGTCTTCCTCGTGGCCTGGTTCCAATCTACTCATCGGTCCTTCAGAAATTGTCTAATGTTATCGTACTAGCAGACTCTGGGTCGTCCTGGAGGTCTGGATCCCTGGCTCTTAGTTTCTCATACTTGTCGTGGTAGCCGATCTTCCCCCATTCTGCAGACATGGGCAAACCATCGTAGTTGGGACTTTTCTTCTTGGGTCTGCTAGGGCTGGGTTTTGAGGTCTTGCCGTATTGACTGGTTGCGGACCATGTCTCTTCTTGTTACTTCAATCACCTTTCTCAGATACCTCATTTCTGAGGTTTGGATCTGGCTTTTGTGGGTTGTAGTCATTGCCCATGACTCGCATCCATAAGTCAAGACTGGAACAAAGGTGGAGCGGTATACAGCCATCTTTGTTTTCTTGCCAACTTCTCTTTTGCTGAGGGATTTTCGATTTGTGGCATGAAGAAAATCTCCCAGCTGCTGCTCTTCGGGTAGCCAACTCTTCTTTGATGCCTCCCTTCAGTCGATGATAGCTCCGAGGTATTTAAAGTTGTTGACCTGCTCCAGAGTCTGTTCTCCCAGCTTAATCTGATGTCTTCTTTCCTCTCATGATATTACCATGGTTTGTGTTTTGGAGCTGCGGATGTCATCCCTCTCTTCTCCAGCTCTTCCTTCCAGACTTGTAGGTTGGATTGGTGATATGCCTCTGATTTAGCAATCAGGGCAACATCCATCATCAGCAAATGCCAGCTCTGAAATACACACCTGTCTCATCCTCCAGTACCCTACTGAATACTTTCTTGTGCTCTCCTTACATGCTTTGATAACATCGTCCAAGAGGAATATGACAAGATAAGGTGACATAATATCACCCTGTCGTACACCAGTGGTGGTCCTGAACTCTTCTGACTTATGGTTTGCCGTCCCCACATAATTTCTGCAAGACGTGTAGAAGCTCTGTATAGAAGTTACTTTCTACAATACATATTCAGTCTTAGAAATATGAGTCCAGTTTAAACTTTAGTGTTCAGTTTTAGAATCTCTAGGGAAGTAAAGAATATTTTTGCAAATATTTAGTTTAATGAACCAAGTAGTCTACGAGGGGCGTTCAGAAAGTAATGCACCACATCGTTTTTCTCAGCTAATAATGAAGATAGAAGCATGAAATTTTGCACACTTCAAATATTGCATGTGCCAATTGTGTGCACCAAATTGCACTGCAACCGGCCAAATAATACGGCTGCCCTAAACCGTTGAAATGGAGCGTGTTAGCAACTTGCGTTATAAACAGCGAATTGTGATAGAATTTCTCGTTGCAGAGAAGGAAACTGTTGTGAATATTCACAAGCGTCTATGTGATGTGTATGGAAGTTTTGCAGTCGACAGGAGTACAGTCAGTCGCTGGGTTCAGAGAATCAAAGAATCAGGAAGTGGAGATACGGAGCTGCTTGATCGGCCGCGCTGTGGACGTCCTGCCACAGCCACCAACGCAGAAATGTTGAAATGCGCTGAGGGCATTATTCTTACTGATAGACGAATCACTATTCTCGGATTTTCTAAGGTTTGCGCAAGATGGGTTCCTCGAAGTCTAACAAATGACCACCGATTGCAAAGGAAAGCAATTTCTTCTGAATTGTTGGAACGTTTCAATGCTGATGGAGAGAACGTTTTGACTAAGATCGTTACAGGTGATGAAACCTGGGCACATCATTTTGAACCTGAGACAAAAAGACAGTCAATGGAGTGGCATCATCCGCAATCACCAAGAAGAAAGATATCCAAGACAATTCCTTCAGCTGGAAAGGTCATGATCACTGTCTTTTGGGACACTGAAGGTGTGATTCTTGTGGACGTTATGCCAAGAGGAGAGACAATCAGTTCGCAAGCTTATATTAAGACATTGAAAAAACTCAATCAACGTTTTCACAGAGTTCGGCCGCACAAGAATCCAGCAGACCTGCTTCTCCTTCACGACAATGCGCGACCTCACACAAGTCTGGCAATACGGGAAGCAATCACCAAATTGGGTTGGACTGTACTACCCCATCCACCCTATAGTCCCGATTTGGCACCCTCTGATTTTCATCTATTTGGTCCACTTAAAGATACACTCCGTGGGACAAGGTTTGAAGATGATGAAGGAGTGATTCATGCAGCGAAGAAATGGCTACATGATCAAGACAAAATCTGGTACGGGCTAGGAATACATGCACTTGTTTCGCGCTGGCATAAAACCGTACAAGTTGATGGGGATTATGTTGAATAATTCCGATATTTACATGACATATCCATGTATATTGTGTATAAATTTCATGCTTTTTTAATAAACAGCTCCTGAGAAAAACGATGTGGTGCATTACTTTCTGAACGCCCCTCGTAGCAACGTATAGCAGCTTGGTAAACAGCTCCTCATTAACAAGAAAATATTGCGTATAATCATATTCTAGTAAAAATATTTTTTCTTTGTAAAGTTTTTAGTTCTAATTAATTTTCATAGTACCCAAATAGATGTATGAAAACATATTTTCTTTTTAAATGACAGAATTTGTAAATAAGCGGGTATACATCACTAGTTAGTATACGTACTTATTACAGGATTAAATTAATCAGTTGTACTCTATGTATAAATTATAAGATGTAGTCACGGTCAAATATATATTCATAGTAATCAGTAAAATTTGAGCATTGCATGTATAAATGGTTAGACCAAATCAAGTATACGTTATTTGAAAAGAAAATATACTATTCATTGAGTAAGCATTACTTTCTTTGTAAATATATTTAGCGAAATTGTTATTTTTTTTTCACTAAAAGTAAATCTAGTGTTTTTTGTTTTTAAATAAATATAATGTGTGTTTTTTAATCCATATTAACATATTGTAGATCTTGTCACATGTTTTGTTTTTCTTCTCTTTGCTGGATGCTTGATATACTAGGCGGCGTGATACAAACAACTTGTCTCAAACGCCGTGTTCCGAGATTCCGGAAATATAACAAAATTGAGGGTTATGTTATATTGCTGGAATTTACCGTTAGTGGTAAACGTCGATGATTCTTTATATATACATACATACATACATACATATATACATATATTAGATTCTAGCTTCTAGGCCCTCAACAAGCATTCCTGTCCTGTCCTGTCCAGTCCTATGCTATCGGTTCAAAGTCTGTCCATGTCTTTTCTTATCCTCCTAATATTTAAGCCATTACTTTCTACGTGTTATCTACCCTTCCAAGATGGAGGTGAAATTCGTTTCTCACCTTAGACGCCGAAAGAAAAACATCAGGAATGTGTATATTTCGATGGATATCACCATGTTATGTTAAATTATAGAATAAAAGATACACCAGAGTATCTAGTGGTGTAGATATTTTCCTATAACTGACCTCGAAACCCTCGAATCGGTCGGTTGGATCGGAGGGTTGATCAGTGAGTTAACAATTCACTATCGTAAAACAAGCTATTGTTACCGAAACAGAACCAGGCTCGACAGTAAACATGACTCACTCTAATATCTTGGGGGCTAAGGAGATTTCTAAAATTGGATACTGGAATGTAAGAACTATGTATCAAGACGGAAAATTGGAAGAAGTAATTAAAGAAATGGATAATTATAAGTTGGACTTATTGGGTGTCAGCGAGTGTAGATGGACGGGGAAGGGCATAAAATATATTTCAGAAGAAAAAAAGCAAATTATATACTCTGGTAGTAATGATAATCGTCACACAGAGGGAGTAGCCATCCTAATGACACAGAAAGCAGCAGCATCGCTTATCAGCTGGGTACCTATCAATGAGAGGCTAATATTAGCTAGATTTCAGACACGATTTTTCAGGAATACAGAATGGTTTACAGTAGAAACAGGGGTGAAACAAGGCTGTATTATGTCACCACTACTTTTTGGAATAGCTATTGATTGGGTTATGAGAAACTATACCCACAATGAACAATTGGGTATAAAATGGACAAATGGAAAATTCCTGGGGGACCTGGATTTCGCAGATGATGTAGCATTCTTAAGTTCAACACCAAGACAATCCCAAGAAGCAATAAATAATTTGTGTCATCTCTCGGTTAAAATTGGTCTCCAAATAAATGCCTCTAAAACTAAAGCTATGAACTTTTCTAACGAGACCTTTGATATCATCTTGAACGGGGAAAAACTACAGAAAGTTGAAAGTTTCAATTATTTAGGCAGTAAAATGACTCAGGATGGTGACACAACAAGAGAAATCCATACTAGAATTGCTTTGGCAGCTAGCGCCTTCAATAGATTATCTAACATTTGGAAATTACGATCATTGAATATACATACCAAGCTTCGTCTGTTTAATTCAAATGTTATCTCAGTGTTAACATACGGCTGTGAGAGTTGGAAAATAACAAAATCATTGGAGAACAAGCTGAATACATTCGAGAACAAATGTCTTAGAAAACTCATGAACATCAGTTGGAAAGAATTCAAGACTAATCGACAAATAAGAGAAGACTCTAGGCAGAAATATGTCTCCGACTATATAAGGAAAAGACGATGGTCATATATCGGTCATGTCCTACGAATGCAAAACAACAGAATACCACTACAGGCGCTCACTTGGGTTCCTGAGGGTAAGCGGAAAAAAGGAAGACCAAAAGAAACACTCAGAAGAACAATAATAAGAGAAGGAAGAACGTTGGGCCTAAATAATGTGCAAGAGCTAAGAGGAGTGGCGTCACAACGAACAACCTGGAGAGCACTGGTTTCTGCCTTATGCGCCGTGTTTGGCGCTTAAAGAATTTATTATTATTATTATTTCTACGTGTGATTTTTCTTCTATTTTTCTTACCCTCTGAAGTCCAGAACTAAGGCTGCCTTGTAATACTATCAGTTGGTTGTTACGCAACATATATTATGAGTAGCCCCATTCTTTGCATCCACGAGAGCCTCGAGGGGGTTAGGCCGGCGATAACTTAATAACATCATTAGCGTACTGCGCGTCGAGATGCAATCAGTATGATCACAGTACGTGAACTGGAACCATCCGTGAACTGGAACCATCAGGGACAACAAAATAGAACGGGCAAGGCTGCAGCTTGTGAAATGGAAGCCTACGTGAAAACTGGGAACTTTTATTTCATGAAACGATAAATAGACGAATATCAGGAAACGATATAGATCCATGGTTGATGATCTATGAGTTACAAAAGTAGTCCCAGTGTTTAGACCCAAGTACGCACTTTCGCGAGAAAAATTGTGCTCGAAATTTCACTCGCCTTGATTGTCCTAGATTAAAGTAGTGCGTGGAATAACAGTTTTAACGAAACACAATTTTTAAAAAAAAAAAAATTGAAGAAAAAAAAAATGAAGATTGCGTTGACGGCGACAAAGGTGATGATTATGTTGATGCATGTAGTGGTAGTGCGGAAAAGAAGACACGAAATATTAGATGATGATAATACTGATGATGATGGTAATAATGATAATGATGTTCAAATCAAAGTGAGTCACGCTCCAGTCTACCACCCAGCTGACAGCAAGTACCAAACTCTGCTCTGGAGTTAGAGAAGGAAAATATAGCGAAGAATGCAACTGCTCACTGAGATTCAGTATAAGTGAAGTCTAACACTTCTCACCACTACGGCAGTATCTGCTATGGAATTGTTTGGTTTGGTTTTGGGACCATACACAGGAAAACTGGTGTTTGCCATATGCATGGGATACCCGGTTCAACCCTATGTGGGTTATCATTAGGCGGTAGCGTACTAAGGTGGGTGCGAGGGGTCTGTCCGCCCCGGGTGACACCAAGAAAGGGGTGCCATGGGACATTATTATGATAGTAGTTACTGTTAAAAATATACGTGCAAGTGTTTCTTTATTGGAGGGGAGGGGTGGGAAGTGGGTGTGCCAAGGATAGGGTCCGCCCAGGGACGCCTCTGTAATTAGGGTGTATAGTGTTCAATATTCTATAATGCATATTACATTGGTTAATTTCCTTGTGTGTTGGTTCTTCCGGGCTGTAATTTATCTGCCGTTTGTTGTGGCATTGTTTAATGTCTATCGTGTTTATATTGTATCCGTTTCCATAATCCTAGATTGATTTCTCTATTCCTTGTTGCGTTTTGTAAGGTGGGTAGGTTTTGTTTTATTGTATCTTTTTTTTATTGTATTTGGCATTCTTTTAAATGTATCTACTACACTGGATTTTTGTATTTGTTATTGTTGTTGTTGTTTTTTTTTTTTTTTTATTTTTTTTTTTAAATAGGAAGTTTATTTTTGCTTCTCGTACTTATATCGTTTGGAGTGGGGTCAGGTATTTTATTTTTTGTAGTTGTTGTGTCTGTTTTTTATCCTGTAAGACACGTTGTAGCCTTGATAGATATGTTGATTTTGGTTAGGGTTAGATATTAAATCTGACATAAAACATTGTCAGAATATGTCGGGCTTACAGGTAGCCGACTATAGTGTCAATACGCGAATCGTAGTGTGTAGAGTTCGAACACTGGGATCAAGGTTAATATAAGTCCAACGGTACAACAGGGTCCTTGACCAACTTGGTAATATAATATGCTTGACTCATTGGCTGGTAAGTTAGTTAAATTTAATATGTTTATTTTGACGACGACGAAGACGATAAACTTGCAGAGTAGACATACTCTTACATTGACGGTTGCACATATTAGTCAAACAAGTATGGCATGAATATCATATCATTAGTCCATTTCCATATCTATTTGATGGACCTCATAAACGATCTTGTGGCTAGAAGATTCCTTTACTACACTATATATATCTGAGACGCCGGACGATTCACTGGAAAAACTTCAGTGCATTTAAAACCAAACATAGTCCAACAGAGAATCAGTTCTCACTAGCGGGGGGCCATCAAGGACCGCGCCGAAGCCCTAACTAGATCATGCTGGTTATTTAAAAAGGCGAGTATCAATCGGAGATACATATATAAACGACGCTGACACTTCCTCCTGGAAGGTAGCAAAACCTATAATCAATTAGCTATTCCCGTAATATGGGACACTTAGATCAGACCAACGTCTGTCTTCTTAAGCCGGCATTTTGTCTCTCTCTGATGCGAAAGCGTACTCTGGCAACAATCAAATATATCGCGCCAATTTGTGCTCTTTAGTGCAGAATTAATTTAAACTATTATTACTTACACAGATGCGTACCTATAGTACATCTAACAAAGTTAGACTTTAGCATCTGGTAAACTGTTAAGTCTCGCACCCTTAATACCTATGCGAAAAAGGACGTAACAATAGTGATATATCTTTCTCTATCATTCTCATTTGTTCTGGTTGTTATATGTTAGTTCTTGTTTCGGTAGTATAGAATTTTATCAAGTTGTGTAGCTCCCTGGGTGGGTCAATTTTTAGTACAGTTTCTAACGATGGTGATGGAGAGTTTTGGGTTATCAAGTATTACATGAGTGGTTTTCTGTGTTGTTCATATTTCTTGCATGTTAACACATAATGTACTAAAATGTTCTCCTCCAGACATGTTCTGCAGCAGGGTTCCTCTACCATGAAATAGCCTGTTCATAGTTGAACTCTAATAGGTTTTCTATTGTGTAGTATATTTTGGCTCTATAGATTTCTGACACATTCGTGGTAAGTCTTAGCAGTTTATAAGCGTGACTGGCTTTCTGGCTTTGTTTCCAATTTTCTGTCCATTTCTTTGTTATAATATTTTAAATCATACTTTTAATCTCTGTTGTGCCTAACCCTGTGATTATGTGGTTTGGCATATTTCTTCCGGTTTTTGCTTCTTTGTCGGCCACCTTATTTCCTTTTCTTCCCACGTATGATGGTATCCATGCTAATAATACTGTGCAGCCTCTATTATTTAGGCGTGTACTAAGTTGCAAAATGTATTCTACTATGGAAATGCATTTACGTAGTAGAAGTAGTAGCAGTAACTGCTGAGGAAGAAGATGATTATTATTGTGACAGTATAGAGGAAAACGAAGATAAAGAAAAAATTCCCATTTTATTATTGAGCAGGGCTGGTTTAACCACTAGATCAAAGTTGGGATAACAAAAAACAAGTCATAATTCCGTGATAAAATGAAATATTTCATTTTCTGCGTTCCGCACGACTGTAAATAAGCGTGTACACATATATTAGAATTAACACGTTTATATGCATGTTTGATGTGCTCAAGTGTATGTATATTTTATGTAAGGTTGTGTGTGTGTATATATATGTACACACACACAAATATATATATATATATATATATATATATATATATATATATATATATATATATATATGTATATATATATGTATATATATATATATATATATATAGGCTCCAAATCAGCAGTTTCCTTAGGATGTCACGTACGCTGTTCACAAAGGACGCCAAATAAGCCTACACTAGCAAAGAGCGGTTTAGACCAGAGAAAAGGCTACGATTTCTCATTGTGACTGACGGAAAACTGGTAAACATAATTGATTTCTCTTTTTCTCCTGTAAAGTAAGGTAAGCCCATAGCAGATAATGCCGTCTACTACAGTCAACCCATGGAAAATGGGTACCTGGCTCTGCTCTTGAGTTAGAGACGACAAAGGCAGCGAGGGGGAACTGGTTTCCCCGTCTTATAAACAAGCATAATATGGGGAAGTCTCTAACATTTCACTTCCCTACTGCAGTATGTGCTATAAGACTACCTTTACCTTTTTTACATAAGAGTTGCTTGGATATAGGGAATTATTTCTTACATTCTTTCACGTAACAGCTTACCTTTTATCTATGTATGTTTTTGATGATGAAATAACCAGCTTTGCAACCACAGACACTTCACAAAGTTAAAAATGATATGCTACAAACTGGGCTGGGATAATGGAACTTTTAGTTTTGTTTGGGAACTAAAACTGTCCTATACGTTCATACTCAGAGAATTTAAGACAGTTAAAAACCAATTTAAATAAAAACACAGACAAGTCGCTGTGATTAGAGGAAGATATCTGGAAGAGATCGAGGAGATATGAATTTTTCACTTCGTTTTTTTTCTTCAATGTTATGCTGTCCATATTATAGTTGGTCGTAGTGAGTAGTATTTTTTTGTGGTACAGGTTTTCTAGTAATTAGCCACAATATATTCTGGAACTATTGAAGATTTATAACTAGGTAGGTGTTTGATTGGCTGAGTGGTTAAAGCAGTTACCTCTCGCGGCAAAGTTACCGGTTGCGGGGATCGAAACTTAGTAGAGTCACGCTCCAGTCTACTCAGCTTTAAATAGGTACCTGACTCTTCTCTTGAGTTAATGAAGGCAAAGGTGGTGAAGAATGGAACTGGTCACATCGCATACAAAAGTTGAACGTAATATGGTGAAGTCTCTATCACTTTACTCCCCAATGGCAGTATCTGTTTATGAGACTACCTTCAGGATTACATTATCTGACCCAAGTACTTTAGAATTCTTAGATGTTATGTAATGTTATTTTCGTTTGGCGCTTCAGATTTATTCATAACTTGCATGTTGAATTCAGCAGCATCTAGTTTAGATGCTTTAAGCACTTGGTTTATTAAGCGGAATTTAGGAAGACCCGTATCAAAGATGGGCTGGCTTCTGAAGAGCAACAGGCCATAAATCGAGAATTCCTCAGCAACAGAAAAATTGGCAAGAAAATGAAGATGGCTGTGTACTGCTTCACCCATGTGCTAGTCTTAGGGATATGAGGCATGGGCAATAACCACTACCCACTAAAGCCAACTTTTAACGTCAGAAATGAGTTATTTGAGGAAGGTGGTCAAGGTAACAAGAAGGGACAAGATCCGCAATCAGATAAAATCAGAGTCTTCAGATGCAGTCTCTGCAGACCTGAGTGGTACAGTCCCATTTGCATTGGTTCGACTATGTCTGCAGAATGGGAGGCGACAAATATTGGTAGCTAAGAGCCATGGATCCAAGCCTCCAGGACGACCCAAGGTTCGCTTGTAAAACAGCATTAGACTCTCTGAAGGACCGAGGACTGGATTGCAACAAGACCAAAAGCAATAGCGCTTTCTATGGCTAACCTCTACACCCGGGTGTAAGACAATAAAGGGGACTGCCGTAAAAGGGTAGTGACCTGTGGGGCAAACAACAATAGATAATACATCTTACTAGCACAAAGGACGAAGCTATCTTCACAGAATACCACTAACGACAATAGTGAGTACTTTTCGTCAGAAGTGAACATTGGCCACAACAGATTGAGAAACTATCTATTCAACAAACTAAAGATAGGAACTACCGATGTGTGGCACTGATAAAATGACTGCTGAACATCTGCTTCAAAGTTGCCCAACATATGTGGAACAGATAAAGCGTATATGGCCGACACCAGTACCATTCGTGGAAAAGCTCTACGGAGATTCAAATAGCTCAAACTGACTACTGCTTTCTTTGAAAACATTCAAGTAGACGTCTGAGAATGTACGAGGACGACGACGGGGACGAGGAGGAAGAAGAATAAGAAAATCTTGGTGTTTATGCGAAGCTTCAGCGCTTTCATTATTTTTTTTTTCATGACTAAAGAGGAAGTAATAATGTCCCCATAAGGACCGCAAAGCGAAAGTATCGACATTTCAGCACAGGATGGCTCCAAAAGTTTTTATTTATTTATTTTTGTAGAGAACCTACGCTGCCAAAGAAGATGGTGTATTTTGTAAATGCTGTGCACTTTTTGCACGAACTATTTCTTTATGTAAAGGCACCCAACGATCTCAGTGCCCTAATTACTGTTATGTGGAAAATTCTCAGAACGGAAATATTCACTATATACTTTCAACAGTTTTGCTAGAAACACTTATCACAAAACTGTGATGGTCGATGCTGGATGATATACTTGTGTCCAGGTAGTCACGAACAAAACTGATGATGTACAACATCGGCTGTACAAGAACTTAATAGAGGCATCAAGGTAGTTATGAACAAAACTGATGATGTACAACATTGGCTGTACAAGAACTTAATAGAGGCATCAAGGTAGTTATGAACAAAACTGATGATGTACAACATCGGCTGAACAAGAACTTAATAGAGACATCAAGGCAGTTATGAACAAAGCAGATGATGTACAACATCGGCTGTACAAGAACTTAATAGAGGCACCAAGGTAGTTATGAACAAAGTAGATGATGTACAACAACGGCTGTAAACGAACTTAATAGAGGCATCAAGGCAGTTATGAACAAAGCAGATGATGTACCACATCGGCTGTACACGAACTTAATAGAGGCATCAAGGTAGTTATGAACAAAGCGGATGATGTACAACATCGGCTGTACACGAACTTAATAGAGACACCAAGGTAGTTATGAACCAAGCGGATGATGTACATCCACGGCTGTAAAGGAACTTAATAGAGGCATCAAGGTAGTCACGAACAAAACTGATGATGTACAACATCGGCTGTACAAGAACTTAATAGAGGCATCAAGGTAGTCACGAACAAAACTGATGATGTACAACATCGGCTGTACAAGAACTTAATAGAGGCATCAAGGTAGTTATGAACAAAGCAGATGATGTACAACATCGACTGTACAAAAACTTAATAGAGGCATCAAGGTAGTTATGAACAAAGCGGATGATGTACATCAACGGCTGTACACGAACTTAATAGAGGCATCAAGGTAGTTATGAACAAAGCAGATGATTTACAACATCGGCTGTACAAGAACATAATAGAGGCATCAAGGTAGTCACGAACAAAACTGATGATGTACAACATCGGCTGTACAAGAACTTAATAGAGGCATCAAGGTAGTTATGAACAAAGCAGATGATGTACAACATCGACTGTACAAGAACTTAATAGAGGCATCAAGGTAGTTATGAACAAAGCCTAAATAGAGGCATCAAGGTAGTTATGAACAAAGCGGATGATGTACAACATCGGCTGTACACGAACTTAATAGAGGCATCAAGTTAGTTATGAACAAAACTGATGATGTACAACATCAGCTGTACACGAACTTAATAGAGGCATCAAGGTAGTTATGAACAAAGCGGATGATGTACAACATCGGCTGTACACGAACTTAATAGAGTGTGACGTATAATGGAAAAAGAGCCTACAGTAATCTGACAGTCTTTTGTAATATCGTAGCGTTCTATGATTTCCTAGCAAAACCATGCATTTTCTGCCTGTGTTTACTTACACAATCGTACTTTTTCATCACGCCTCTTTTCTTTGAACATAAGCAAACGAAGTGTTTACAAACTTTCGTGACCTGCCCGTCATAACAGGTAGCGAATCAGGTTTGTTTACCTCGTCTTCTCACGCAAGTTTATCTGTCAATCATACGATACCTGACAGACCGCACGTGAAAAACACAGACCCTTTGAAGTTCGTACTCAGGGGAAGTCAGAAACCCCTGGGCTCTTTGATCTTCAGAAGCGGGCACTCGTGCAGAGAAAACCCGTTACACGTAATAAGTCTTTTTATGTCGGTCAAAAGCGCTCGACGGAAGACCGACCGTAACGCCTTTATCTTATAACTCTGTTTCTGATTCTTCGTTACACATAGTAACGTGAAAAGTAACATCATCGATAGACCAGATAAATATAATGATATATAAACTGTGTTTTCTTAAACCTGCTATCAGTTGTCACTCAGAATTTTTGGATAGTCTAAGCACGCAGTTCTAGAACGATTTTGCTAAATGTGTTATAGCAATTTGTGGGGATTTTTCATTCTGATTTCTGGTAATAGAAATTAGTGCTTACGTGTTTAAAAGTGTTAGCTTTTACCAATTAAAAGTGTTAGCTTTTACCATTATACCTTGTAATTCACTTGGATTTTCTAGCTGTTAATACTAGTGAAATAAAATAACGCGTAGTTATTTCATACCAGATGTTCAGTTATAATGTTAATTTTCACCACACGCTTTCTCACACAAGAAGAGACGGTTTTAGCTGACTGGTTTATATGCTAGGCGCGACTGATAGTGACAGACAGAATTCACGTTTTATTTCATTATGCGTATTTAGTATAAGTGCCTATATTTAATATCATATGACTAAACTATCAGACGCCGACCAAATTAATAGCTACTTAACGACCGGCGATAGTTTGTGATAACTGACATTGTACGCTGATCGTTTACCGTGAGCAGGGGGAGAGAGTCGCATAACTCAATCCAACCTACACTTGCTAAGCGACACGTGATAAGGTAGGCTGAAAGCACCGTGTGCTTTTTAAATTTAATCAGGACTGACGGCGTGGATAAGAGATCGTCTTGTCCCCGTCTGTGTGTATATATAGTTACATGGGACAGTAGCATTTTTTAAAAATATATAAATGTTCTTATATTCATTGTAACGCTTTCACGTTGATAGTAAAGCTTACTGTATTATTACCCGCCTTCTTCAATGAAACGTGTGCTGTATTTCTTGGAAAAGCATTGAGACGTACTGCGTAATGACCTAAATTAACCCTAACATTAATTATACTGCGTTACCAAAACGAACGAACAGATGGACTAAAGGGATAAAAAGAGAAGGGAGAGGCAGAAAGCCGAACACTAAACCCGCTTCGCGCGATACACAATTACTACCATCACGCGTGTAAGTCTACATGCACTAATTTTTTTTCAGACGGACAGTGATAAAATACACTACCCTTTCCCAGAGTTAGGTTTATAAATCATAACAGACTCTTATTAGAAAAGACAACATTATATGGGTTTACGTTTGAACACATAACAGTACCCAGACAGCACATCTTCTAAACAGGAGATAGAAGAAATTGCATATTTTGAACGCAGCCACGTAGCTCCTTTAAATTAGTATTTTTGGGTTCCTTAGGGTTTGCTGACAAATAATATGTAAAACGTTACGCAAATAGTCCAGGAATTAATAAATTATACCCAAAATAAAATATTGGGGGTGCCTGACAGCATAAAATCATTTCTGCTCATAAAATTTTTTTTTATAACGTGTTTGAAAAAACCTTACGTTACATAAATAGCCTACCATGTAAACTCCAAATTGATTGGAGCGCAACAAATGAAAGCCTAACCACGATTGGTCGGGCTATAAATACTATCTTGGTTGTTGGGGGAGACGGGAAAAGATAACATTTTTTTTCAAACACTTGTCGAAACGTGGCTCATTGGCCAGTCTCGCTGATATACACACTTGGGAGCGTTAGTTCGAGACCACTAATTCAAATAAGCTTGATAAAGCGACAGTACGTTGAAGCCAGCTCACATTTTTGCTAAAATAAAAGCCTGGAACATAGGCAGAACGGAATTTGTGCCAGTTTGTGCCAGAATTCATTGCTAATCAAAGTATCTGTGTTTATTTCCATGAAATTGTGGTAAGCTTGAACCATTCAGTATCTTTTAATGAAAAATTGAATGTGAATTGTTGATTTATGCCTGTATATATATATGTGTAGTTCAGTGGCAAACGTGAGGTAAAGCCTATAATGCTCCAGCCTGAACAGAGGGTGTCGGAGAGAAGTAAAACGGCATGGAATGGCCAAATAGTACACTGACACCTGGATGATGGACTAGAAAGAAATAATGCTGGAAGTGCAGAGGCGTAGTAACCATTAAGAAGGGTAATACTGGAATAAAGTATTTCAAATGAAGCTGACTGTTGGCCTAACGCTCTGAACGCAATGTTTGTGCTGTATTGTGATCAGTGTAAAAGAGAATATAAATTAGTTATGAAGTAGAAGGTACATCCTTCTTGATTTCAGGGACAGTGGTCTTGATGGTAGTGAGCAGCATCTGGTCAGAGATTTGCTGAATCCAGAGTCGGACAGCATACTCCTTGGTCTTTTTAGCTATCAGTGAGGTGTCTCCTGAGCCCAGAGGAGAATTCGAGCAGAGGAGTCCTTTCCTGCCGCCATCACACAAGATAAGCAGAGTTGGCCAGCTGAGCTCAACATTATGTCCCCTCATCTTGAAATAACTTTAAAAAAACTTAACATTAAGAGGGGAATTTACTTGTCTTAAAATCAGGAACTGTGAACATCTACAATAATGGGCCCTAAAGACAAACTATTGAAGTCATGATGACAAATACCAACAGAGCTTGAACAAAACAAAACCAGTATTACCTCATTTTACTACTACACAACTGACACACATAGAACATTTGTAATAATATATGTCACTACAATATTCATATTAAATACATTCTGTACATAACTTGTAATTTAAATTGATTGTGATTCCTGGTTCCCTTGTAGTTGAATCAGGACACATATTCATTCATGCCAGTAATGAATACATATTGTTATTTGAAAGTTTATCAGTGACTCTTTTAAGATATTCTCATAGAGTGTTATATGTATGTGAGTGTCACAGTGTTGTTAAGAGTAGTGGATTAAATTAAATTGTTTATCTGTCTGTTGTTGTGACTTACACTTCACCATACACATACCCTAGACACATAACGTAGCATCACACTATTCCAGAATAATTCTGACTGAGATATATAGATATGTGGTAGCAAGTAAGGTTATCTATAATACACTACTTTTAATAGATATAGATACCTTCACAGCTGATCTCAGTCAGTACACTAAGTCCCCTATAAATATTTATAACATCCCACTTCACCACATATATTGGGGTCTCGCTCTTGGGATTTTGAATCTTTAACTATTAAAAATATTGGGGGTAATTCACTTCAGGGAATATAAGAATTAAAAGGTATCCTTGGGTGGAATTAAATAAGGTTGAGCTCACGGTGCCTGTGTTGTCCATTAGAGATTGAATTGTTGGTTAGACATTGTATAAGTTTCGATAATAGACAATGGCGGACCTGGCCAAATTTCGATCTGCTGCGGTTCAGACTGCAAAAGAGTTAGGATTAGATGGGCAAGTTATGGTTGCCTATGTCACAACGGAATGTGACAAATTTATTGAACGCGAAGAAAGAAGATTAGAAAAAGAAGCCGAAAGAAGGTTAGAGGCTGAAAGGGAAATTAAGAAGTTACAATTTGAAGCTGAGGCTGAGACTAAGAGGCTGAGGCTGAGACTAAGAGGTTGCAGATTGAGGCTGACAAAGAGGCTAAGAAATTGGAAGCAGAAAGAGAAGACAAAAGATTAGCTGCAGAAAGGGAAGAGAAGAAATTAGCTGCAGAAAGAGAAGAGAGAGATTAGCTGCAGAGAGGGAAGCAGAAAAGGAGGAGAAGAGATTACAAAGGGAACATGAGTTACGACTAAGGGAGTTTGAGTTTCAAGGCCATGCTCCTGAAAATGGTGCCAGTCCCTTTGCCTCTGATGCTACGGTTACTCAAGGAGCCTCAATCTCAGCTATGAATTTTCATTTAGATCATTTTGTTGAGAAAGACGATGATATTGAGAGCTATATAAATAGGTACGAACTATTAGCTACCACGTATGGGTTAGAGAGAGAAAGGTGGAGCTTAAAGTTATCTCAGGGACTTCGTGGGGCAGCTTATGAAGTTTTTGCAAAAATGAGCAGAGGTGATCAGGAAAATTATGACATGCTAAAGCAGGCTCTTTTGTTAAGGTATGAAAAGAATGCAGAGTTTTACAGGAAAAAAATTTAGGAATGCTAAACTACTGTCAGGTGAAACCTATCACCAGTTCTCTGCACGAATAGAGACATACTTGGAGAAATGGACTTCTCTTGGGAAAACCCAAGATCTTAAGGAAATGGTCCTTATAGAGCAACTAAGAGAGTCCATGGCTCCAGACCTGAGAAAGTTTCTCATGGAACAAGGTGCAGAGAGGCTGGGTGAGTTGCTAAATGTTGCTGAAAGGTATCAAGCAGCTCAAGCAGAGGTAACAGGTAATAAAAAGAAACAGGTGGACAACTTTAGGGCACCACAGAACTTTAATAAATTTGATCCTAGGGATCAAAATAAAGGTAAGCACCAATTTGATAGGCCACGGTATGAAATAAAAATAAATTCCCACAATTCGATGAAAGGAAATATGATGAAAGAAAATCTTTCAACCAAGGAAAAAGGTGGTGTAAGAATTGTCAGATGGACAATCATGACACTGACCGTTGCAGAAGGAAACCTGTGTATATGGCAACCCTTCAGGTCAGGTCGACCTCAAGACAGGAGGAGGATATTATGTTAGATACCACTCCAGAAGAGATGAGGAAGGCACAGGTTGGGGATAAAACACTCAAGCCTTGTTTCAGAAAATTGTCAACTTGTCATACAACTCCAGGCAAGGGAGATTTTTACATGAAAAACAAGTTGATGTATAGGAAGACTGGAGCTAGATCCAATGGTCACGGACAGCTGGTTCTTCCAAAAAGATATAGGACAGACTTAATAAGGAGCCTACATGTGAAACCAGATGGGGACCATGAGAAGATAGGTACCATCATTCAAAAGGTGGCTCACAATTATTATTGGCCCAAAGCAAGATGGGACATTGAGAATTTTGTAGAAAGGTGTAGCATAGCACATGAGGGAACACCCACAAGTGGGAACATGGATCAGGACCTGGACACGCCATGGGGCAAAATCAGGCCTGACAATAAAAGGAAAAATAGATTTGATAAAGTGGACCAAATGGAATGGGAAGCCCCTTTTCACGGACAAGCTTCACTTAACTGTTTTACAATGGCCACTATGCGGAGAGTGCAAAAAGATGTCTTACCCCAGGATAAGCCGACAATCCCTCAATCGGACTTAAACAAACTGGAGGAAGAGGATGTAGAGAGGAAATCTCTCATCAAGAATTTTAAGGGGGGAGAAAGCCCCAAAAGAAAAATTGGTAGCGGTCGTTTTGTGAATGATAATTCTGGGAGGAAAAATCATCACTATAAAGCTTCAAGTGGAAGAGACCATACCGGTGCATGGACAAATAGGTCCACACAATTAAAGGTCCATATGTAGCTTTGTTAAGAACGTGGACTGATGAAAAGGCAGAGGAAAACATTACATCTTCATACCAATATGTGAATGAGCTGACCACTCGGTTAAAAACTGGCTGGAAACTTGCCAATGAAAATTTGAAACAAGCCAGGAAGAAACATGCTGCCTATTATAACAGGAAGGCGAAAGACAGAAATTTGGCTGTGGGAGAGAAGGTACTGCTTCTTTTGCCGGGAGTCAGAATAAGTTACAAATTGGATGGCAGGGTCCATATACAGTTCTAGAGAAGGTGTCTAGAACAAATTATAAGATAGATAAGAAGGGGAAAGAAAAAATCTATCATGTGAATCTCCTGAAGAAATATTTGGAAAGAGAACATCAGGAAGAGACACACTTGTTGACCTTGTCCATCGCCATGGAGATGAAAAAGGAACCACTTTCATCATTTGAATATCCATTACACCCCTGTGAGACAGCAGCACAGGTGAAAATCAGTACACATTTAACGAAAACTCAGAAAGAGAGAGTGCAACAGGTTCTAAATAATCATGCAGAGGTGTTAACAGACCGACCAGGGCATACAAACCTATTGGAATATGATATGAAACTAATAGACCACACCTGTCTGTATGAAACCATATTCGATTCCGTTTGCTAAGGAAAAAGCTTTGAAGGAAGAGATAGACTATCTGTTGAAGGAAGGAATTATTTCGCACAGTGAGTCTTCGTATAGTTCCGGTGTTGTACTTTTAAGGAAGCCCTCTGGAGAACATAGACTCTGTATAGATTACAGGAGACTGAATGCTATTACAGAAGGACAGGTGGATCCATTGCCGGATACAAATCAGCTGTTTGCCAGACTAAATAAAGCTAAATATTCTCAAAAGTGGATCTGAGTAAAGGATACTATCAGATTCCAGTAAAGCCTGAGGTTAGACCATACCTAGCTTTTAGTACCTCAGAAGGACACTATGAGTTTAATAGATTGCCATTTGGATTGAAGAATGCGCCTAGTGTCTTCTCTAGAATGATGAGAAAATTATTGGATCCTCTGAATAATCCCTGTATAACAAATTTTATGGATGATATCCTTATAGCAACAGAAACATTTGAGGAACACATTGACTCTCTGAACATGCTGTTTGATCGACTTAGGGAGGCAAATTTAACAGCCCGACCAACCAAATGTTGCGTTGGATGTAAAGAATTGGAATTTTTGGGACACACAGTTTATCAGGGAAACATGACCCCTGACCCAAAGAATTTAGAGAAACTACAGAAAGCCCCGAGACCACAAACCAAGAAGGACGTGAGATCCTTTGTCTCATTATGTGGTTTCTACCAGAAGTATATCAAAAACTTTAATTCCATATGTGCACCTTTAACGGAATTGACACGTAAAGGACTTCCAGATCGCATTACATGGACACCACAATGTGAAATGACTTACCAAGAATTGAAGGAAAAGCTCACAAGTAAACCCATTTTGAAATTACCTGACTTAAGTCAAGAATTCATAGTAAGGACGGATGCAAGTAATATTGGGCTAGGTGCAACTTTACTACAGAAATCAGATGCATTGGATGGGGAATTAAGCCCAGTGGCATATGCTAGCAGAAAGTTGAATAAAGCTGAAATCAACTACTCAACTAGCGAAAAAGAATGTCTTGCAGTAATATGGGCAATAAAGAAATTCAATATTTATCTATATGGGAAGGCATTTAAGTTGCAAACTGACCACAAACCTTTATCGTTTTTAGCACAGGCTAAGCATGAGAACTCTAGGTTACTCCGATGGTCTTTGCTTCTGGCTCCATATAATTTTAGCATTGAATATATATCTGGAAAAACAAATCTGGGAGCGGATTTTTTAAGCCGCCATCCGTGTGATGAGAATCACCGTAAACCCCAGAAATAATAATAAATTTCTCTATGTGTATATAGAATAAAGGACTGACATATAATGTCTGTTTTAAGAGGGGAAGTGTCATGAAATATTCTAATCCACATATATAAATTATTAGGTAAATATGAAGCCTAACAAATAAAATTAATAAAGAGAAGAGCAATGGTAAAATGACAGTGCTGTCCCAAAGAATGTACTCGAAATCCCCTTGTTTTCTGCTTCGTCTGCAAATTGTAACGCTTTCACGTTGATAGTAAAGCTTACTGTATTATTACCCGCCTTCTTCAATGAAACGTGTGCTGTATTTCTTGGAAAAGCATTGAGACGTACTGCGTAATGACCTAAATTAACCCTAACATTAATTATACTGCGTTACCAAAACGAACGAACAGATGGACTAAAGGGATAAAAAGAGAAGGGAGAGGCAGAAAGCCGAACACTAAACCCGCTTCGCGCGATACACAATTACTACCATCACGCGTGTAAGTCTACATGCACTAATTTTTTTTTCAGACGGACAGTGATAAAATACACTACCCTTTCCCAGAGTTAGGTTTATAAATCATAACAGACTCTTATTAGAAAAGACAACATTATATGGGTTTACGTTTGAACACATAACAGTACCCAGACAGCACATCTTCTAAACAGGAGATAGAAGAAATTGCATATTTTGAACGCAGCCACGTAGCTCCTTTAAATTAGTATTTTTGGGTTCCTTAGGGTTTGCTGACAAATAATATGTAAAACGTTACGCAAATAGTCCAGGAATTAATAAATTATACCCAAAATAAAATATTGGGGGTGCCTGACAGCATAAAATCATTTCTGCTCATAAAATTTTTTTTATAACGTGTTTGAAAAAACCTTACGTTACATAAATAGCCTACCATGTAAACTCCAAATTGATTGGAGCGCAACAAATGAAAGCCTAACCACGATTGGTCGGGCTATAAATACTATCTTGGTTGTTGGGGGAGACGGGAAAAGATAACATTTTTTCAAACACTTGTCGAAACGTGGCTCATTGGCCAGTCTCGCTGATATACACACTTGGGAGCGTTAGTTCGAGACCACTAATTCAAATAAGCTTGATAAAGCGACAGTACGTTGAAGCCAGCTCACATTTTTGCTAAAATAAAAGCCTGGAACATAGGCAGAACGGAATTTGTGCCAGTTTGTGCCAGAATTCATTGCTAATCAACGTATCTGTGTTTATTTCCATGAAATTGTGGTAAGCTTGAACCATTCAGTATCTTTTAATGAAAAATTGAATGTGAATTGTTGATTTATGCCTGTATATATATGTGTAGTTCAGTGGCAAACGTGAGGTAAAGCCTATAATGCTCCAGCCTGAACAGAGGGTGTCGGAGAGAAGTAAAACGGCATGGAATGGCCAAGTAGTACACTGACACCTGGATGATGGACTAGAAAGAAATAATGCTGGAAGTGCAGAGGCGTAGTAACCATTAAGAAGGGTAATACTGGAATAAAGTATTTCAAATGAAGCTGACTGTTGGCCTAACGCTCTGAACGCAATGTTTGTGCTGTATTGTGATCAGTGTAAAAGAGAATATAAATTAGTTATGAAGTAGAAGGTACATCCTTCTTGATTTCAGGGACAGTGGTCTTGATGGTAGTGAGCAGCACCTGGTCAGAGATTTGCTGAATCCAGAGTCGGACAGCATACTCCTTGGTCTTTTTAGCTATCAGTGAGGTGTCTCCTGAGCCCAGAGGAGAATTCGAGCAGAGGAGTCCTTTCCTGCCGCCATCACTAAAGATAAGCAGAGTTGGCCAGCTGAGCTCAACATTATGTCCCCTCATCTTGAACTGATTTTTTTAAAAATTAACATTAAGAGGGGAATTTACTTGTCTTAAAATCAGGAACTGTGAACATCTACAATAATGGTCCCTAAAGACAAACTATTGAAGTCATGATGACAAATACAAACAGAGCTTGAACAAAACAAAACCAGTATTACCTCATTTTACTACTACACAACTGACACACATAGAACATTTGTAATAATATATGTCACTACAATATTCATATTAAATACATTCTGTACATAACTTGTAATTTAAATTGATTGTGATTCTGGTTCCCTTGTAGTTGAATCAGGACACATATTCATTCATGCCAGTAATGAATACATATTGTTATTTGAAAGTTTATCAGTGACTCTTTTAAGATATCTTTGTAGAGTGTTATATGTATGTGAGTGTCACAGTGTTGTCAAGAGTAGTGGATTAAATTAAATTGTTTATCTGTCTGTTGTTGTGACTTACACTTCACCATACTCATACCCTGACACATAACGTAGCATCACACTATTCCAGAATAATTCTGACTGAGATATATAGATATGTGGTAGCAAGTAAGGTTATATATATAATATACTACTCTTATTAGATATATATATACCTTCACAGCTGATCTCAGTCAGTACACTAAGTCCCTTATAAATATTTATAACATCCCACTTCACCACAGCGCCAAAGATACATGAGAACAGTTCTGACACTAAAAGTAATTTAACTGGACTTACCAAACCCAACAATATTGTTTCAATTCTATCAGCCCACTGTGGTGTAAAAAAGATAACATTTATTCCCGACTTCTGACAGTCGTATTCAAGCGAAGCATCCAGAAATTTACGCTGTTTCAGAATCGGAACTCTAACATAGAGTCAGCCGATAGGATTATCATCATTTATCAATTGTAACATTTTTTTAGCAACCAGATGTTTCCCAATACTGGAAGTATTTTTCTCTTTTAACTGTGAACCCCAAGAGCACTTCCTACATCAACTATTGGCGGTGACATTTTGTTCATCCAGGAAAAACCCACACCAGATTCGGTGTTCACGTCACTAGTCTTTATTTGTTAGAGGATAGACTGGGGCCAATTTGGGAAGTGAACCTGACATTTTATATATTCAGGGAAATTGTATTTCCAAGGGATATCACCAAGAGTAGGTAAGAGTGATTGAGTGGCCTTTGTATGAAAGAGAGAGTGAATATTTTTTCTTTGTTACAGGGAATGTCCCAACATTGGATTTGCTTAAACTTGTTTACTTTACTGGGTAGCATATAGTAGGAACTTGCTTACTTTACTGTCTACTCTGTAACATGGTGCAAACCTTCGACTTTTGGGTTATTAACTTTTTGGGTTCTTTTCTCAATAATGGGAGGGCGCATTTATTCTGCTATTTTATATGTATGTAAATCTGATTTTATTTGATCTTTCTTTAGATAATGGTTTTGTCAAGTTTAATGATAATAAACAACAAAGAAACTTACCTTTGTGTGTTGGTCAGACCAATATCCAAGTAACCGTAGTTTTTCACGTTTGTGTTTCTTGTTGTCACATAGCTGTATGTGTGGGTAGTTAAACTTATATTTATATGTATGAGGAGGGCAAGGTTGTCTTGTACTAAATTATAGTCGTGTAGGTAGGCTGGAATAGAGAAACTTACTCATTCTAGAGACATATCTTTTTCCTTAAACTCATCATCATCATCATCAGTTGCCATCTCCACAACGAAGGTTGGCTGTAATGGATCTCCAACGTCTTCTGTCTCTTGTCTTGGTGGTACACTCTGATAGACTCTTTCCTGTCCATCTCTTCTTAAACTACCACCCGTGAAATCTATTTCTCACACCTTTCTCACGTACCTGTCACCATCCACTCTACTCAGACGAGCCAAAAATAACTCACAACCTATCTGTACGACAGAATGGTGGCTCGTGTCCAGGATTTGATCTAAGTCTGAGTCTAGATTAATGACTAACGTCTGTTATTGTATCTTAGTCTAACTCTAGATAGAGTGTGTTGTGCGTCCTGTGTTGTGAGTAAAGAATAGTAATAATAATTATCCCCTAGACAACGTTCTTATTTTCTGGGTTCTGAACACATAAATTAGAAATTTGTTTCTTTCCACAGCATCTTATAGTTTACATACAGTTTGATTTTGATGGTGATAAATTTTCCAAGATTGACCCGAGTAAAGGTTATTACCAAATACCAGTCAAGGAGGAAATTAAACCTCTATTAGCTTTTAGCACCAGCGAAGGACATTATACTTTTAATGTTATGCCTTTCGGATTACATAATGCACCAGGAGTCTTCAATAGAAAGATGAGAAAGCTTTTGGAACCCTTGCAAAGCCTAAACATTCACAATTTTATGGACGACATATTGATTACAAGCTCTGTTTCTCTGCATTAGACACGTCACTCTTACGTTGGACAGGCTAAAGTCCACCCCTTTACACGTGGGCATCGGCATATAGCTAAAGGTCCTTTTATTCTGCCTTTCTTGTAGATGACGGCAAGTTCCCTGATTCTTTGATTCACAGAGAACCCAGGGTCACGGGGAATCGACCTTAACCTTTCATCTGTCCGAACGCATAGTTCGAATTACCGCCTAAGTATTGCTATAGATTACGTCTCTTTCTTTTATCAAAGGATGCAAGGGAGACTGCTCCCGAGATCCTTATGTCTCAATGTACGTGCGACCCACCTGCAGACTTTATCTTACTATTTAAGCTAGTCGTCCCTAACACTCCTTGCCATTGTCTCCAGAGAGAATGTTTGCTACCTTACAAAGTGAATCAGTGCTAAGTAACAATCTCAGTTGTATTGAGTTTAGGAATATTCTTCAGTCGGTGAGCACACATTTACTTAATTAATGTAGTAGCATAGGCCGCCAGGTATTTTAACATAATTATAGAAAAGAAAGAAAACGAAAGAGAGGCCGACCAAAAACAACCTGGCGGAGGACTGTGGAGGCTGAGATGCAAAGAATGAACCAGAGTTGGGGCACTGTACGAAGGATGGCCACCGACCGAGCAAAGTGGAATCAATTTGTGGTTGCCCTACAAGACGCCACTAGGCGTGATGGCCACTGACTGCTTTGACGGTCGGCGGCTAAGGATCAAAGAAGAAGAAGCAGAAGATAGAAAAGAGACCCCTCGTTACTTTGTTTCATCTTAAATCTATGAACATTTTTCCTTAAGAAATTTTTTTCCGTGACAGGGAAACTCTGAATTTTATTAAGTGCGCCACCATTCAAAAAGAAAAAAAAACACTAGACTGTTTTTCTTAAGACAGATGGTGTGAGTCTGTGTATAATAGTACTACCATTTTTGCGCGCTTGATCTGTGTGGAATATTAGTGTACAGCGTATTACTATTGTGTAAATACTGTGTATCAGCTCAGTGCTATTTTTGTAACTTATCCAGTGTTATTACTTACTGAGTAATGTTCACACGGGGACAACTTTTATTACCTTGGGTTGTGGAGATAACTTTAACAGTACGATTGTGTTCGTAAGCTGTGTGTGTGAGAAATACGTGGGCTAACGCAGCCACTTGAAAATGATTGGTAGCGTCGCGCAGCGAAAACTGGCGCACCCGCGAGCGACCAGAAATTTTCGATCGATAAAGTGGGCGAGTGTCACGGCATTTGGATCGATCTCTTGTCCTCTCCTGCCGTATTCAGTTACATTTGTTGTGAGTACTGATTACGTGAAATTTTCAGTGGTCGGCACATTTCTTTCTCTGCCATCAAGCAGATATTAATATTAATGTTAATCCGAATCGACGTCATTGCACTCCGGGCAAACCAATATGTGCTCAGTCTCCCTCAGCAAATGTCGAAAGGTATGAATGATAACACTGGTATACACACATTTTGGTGCCTTAAATTTTATAGCTGTTCTTGGGTAATTTTGGGTTGCTGATTCCAAAAATGTAATCATATTTTTTTCTATCAGCTCTAGTTTTTGAGATAACTAAGAATGACCATATTAGTAGGGCAATTGTTATGTACAATCCTAGAGTTAGGTGCTATCAGTGGCATTTTGACTTTAGTCTGCATTCATATTATATGTAATTACTGTGCATAATAATAAATAATAATGACTATTTTCTCCGGAAATAAATGTAAATGGTTATGGAGGTAGTGCAATTTTATGCTCATGTTGCATCCAAGTTCACAAAAAACTCGACAGCATGTTTCCAACTAATTCAGAATAATTGTCTGCTTTAAAGTTACCCAGAAAGTTTTGCACAACTAAAACAAATGATGACCAGGCTGTGGACTCTGTTTTGTTCATGGAATCAATAAAATTTGGATCGTTTATTAACTTTCTAATTTGAGGTCCATCAAAAATTCCAGCTTTAAGTTTGTCTATGCTCAATTCTGGAAACTTTCTGCATAAGTAATTAAAACAGGTACCATCTTTGCTCAGTGCCTTAAGAAATTGCTTCATCAAGCCAAGCTTTATATGTAATGGTGGCAGTAGAACTCTTTTTCGATCAATGAGAGGCTTATTGACAATATTTTTTCCTCCAACTTTAAATTCATCCCTCAACGGCCACTGTTTCTTTGTCCAGTGCATATCTTTTGCCCTGCTATCCCACAAACATATAAAGCATGGATATTTGGTGAATCCCATTTGCTGGCCAAGCAAGAAGTTCATCATTTTAAGATCTACACAAACCATCCAGTTATGTTCTAAATACTTCAATTTTTTCAGAACTGTGCTTATTGTAGCATACTCCTCCTTCATTGTAGTAGAACGAGCAATTGGAATTGAGCCATATTTGTTACCATTGTGTAAGAGAACACCCTTCAAACTTCTTTTAGAAGTCAATGAAAAGTCGCCACTCATCTGGTGTATAACTTACACCCATTTTGTTAACAAGACCTCCTACATTAGTACAAAACACAAGGTTGTTTTCTTTACAAAAGAATGGAATAAAACCTTGCTCTCTGCTGCGATAAAATGTAACCTTTGTTTCAGCAGTCAGTAATTTTTTTTCTTTCAACCTTGAAGCCAAAAGTTCTGAAGATTCCTTGGAGAGATATAGATCTCGGATTAGATCATTTAGTTCAAGCTGGTCGAAGCGTTGAGCATCTGAAAAATCATCTTCGAAATCACTATCACTGTCACTTGTCGTTCCACATGCCACTGCTGTCTCATCTTCTAGCAGGGAATCAAAAATCTGACTGAAAGTTGGAATTGGTATGTCATCTCCGTGTGGAACAGGTCGCCTAGCAGAATCTAAATCTGGATATTTCCACTTTTTGTGATTTTTTCCATTAATTCCCTTAATTTTCACAACACTGAAATAAGTCATCATAGTGGTTCTTGGGCTCTCTCCAAACCATTGGAATTCCAAATTTTAAACATTTTCTTTTCCCACAAGTCCACTGTCGCAGGTGTTCAACACATGTTTTGCAAACAATATGAGGAGCCCAAGACTTGTCCTGGTCACCTAGTTTTACTTTAAAGTAAGCAAAGTATGCCTTTTTCACAAAAACAGTAATATGCTTCCTATGTTCTTCTTTGAAAGTGTACTCTCCACAAATATAACAAAATAAATGCGGTGAAAGAAAACATGCTCTTCTTGAAGATGATGCCATTCTCTGTTAGTAGTGTAATAAAATAAGTAGCATATTAACATGCATGCAGTGGCTTAAAATCTAAAAAAGGCAATTCTGGGAAGATTCTTGGAAAACTGAAACTGAGAGTAAACAAGCAGTTTTCTTTTGTAAAGGACTAGACAGCAATAGTTTTTTTTACATAGCCTTATAGAGAAAATATTGTAATAATACAGGGTGACCCAAAAAAAACGGGTCACCCTGTATTAATGAAATACAAAAATGTCTGTATCTCAAAAACTAGAGCTGCTACAGACAAGCAAATGTGATATTTGGATTGAGCAGGCCTCATTTATGTACAATCAAGAGTAAAATGTTTGGCACCAAAAAAATTTTTTTTTGTAGGGCTGTGTAATTGTTCCTGTTGCGCACTGGTTGTATACACGGCGGATGCGTCCTCTCATACGTCCATCCCTGCTGGTCTTACGTTTGATGCCTAATGCCAGCAGTCTTAGCCTTGATGATTCATATATTGCAGTGTAATTCTCTAATAGACGAACATGAATTGCCCTCAGTATTTCTTCCTCATCCATGTCCAATGCACCTTTTATGGGTGCTCGTGAAGCTTTTCTGTCAGCTCTTTCATTGCCACGTACCCCAGCATGACCAGGGCAGTAGATGCATATTAGTTCTTGAAGATTCGACGCTTCTATGGAGGTTTTCAATTCATGTCGAAGCCAACCATTTTGGATCTTTCGAAGCATGAATTGTGAGTCTGATACAATAACTGCCTTTGTTAATAAAGTCTCAGACAGCCATCATAAGGCAGCAGTAACTGCCTCTACCTCCATTCTCATGCTGGAGGTTGTAATCATGTAAACCCCGCTATGTTCAGCGACGGTTCTGCCCTTTACTCTAACAGAGAAGCCCCACCCTGATTTCTTACAACAGATTACAGACCCATCAGTGTACACAATGGCATCATCATCCCCAGCATTATCATTTATAAGCTGATGAATTTTCAGCTCTGCTCTCCTATTGGCCCAAGTTCTGCATTCTCTACCAAGGCTCATGATGACTTGCTGGTAGTAGCTCTCATCTGACTTACTCCACTCTTCTCCCTTAATATATATTTTCAACTGGGGTCACCTTGTCTAATAGTCTCCTCTGCCTGCGTCATCCATGACATCCCCCTCTTTATTCTCGCTCCTTTGATGTCAGCTATGTTCCCATGCAGAGGATGCCTTTTGTCTGTGGTTACTGTGACGAGTACGGTGTATGTGGGTGGATGTAGAAGATCAGACAACACTCATACACCGCCCGTCTAGCTCACTGTCTAAGGATTAATACACCAACTCCAAGAACCATATCAATCTCCGTGAATATATTATATCACAAATAAGTCACAATAGTCGCAGGGCCATTACAATCATTGGAGACATAACAAATCCCGAGTATTCTACAATCACTCAGATTCTCGGAAAGCTACAGCCACAAAATAAGATACTTCATAAATCCACTGCACAACTCTGGTTCTCTACTTGCGCACTACTATAGACAACCACCCTTCTCTTCTCTACGCTCTTCGATGTCTCCTGTCTACTGACTCAACTCTCTACTGACCCAACACTCTACTGACCCAACACACATCTCTCTCTGACTGACCCCTTTCATTCGTATTCACCAAACACGTGAAAACCTTCCACACTCCACTGAGCTTCATTCACGCATAACTATAGCTAACAGCTTGTCTTAAGCAATGCTCACAACATTGCTTGTAACTAAAATATTATAACTCAAGCATACCCAACTCACAACAACTCAAATGACTAATAAACTCCCGCTGGAGCTTGGGAACATTCATACATGCATAACACCCTTGTTAGGAGTTAGACAATGCAGTTAGTTTCAATGCCCATAACACCGCTTCGCTACCAGGTCATCTAGACACTCTATGTCACGTGATGAGACTGGCAGGGAAAGGTTTGCTAACGAAGCTTGTGCAAAAAGAGAGAGTGAGTTTTAGCAGCGAAGGGTAGTGGAGAAAAAGGTGGCATTTCAGTGACCAGCCGTTTTTGGCTGTGGAGATGTGTATATGGGTGTGTATGTATGGCCCATAAGATATATTCATGTATACAATAGGCAGTAGATGGAAGTATACAACTGTATTTCATATTTCACTATTGAAAGGATTGTTTCATGCAAATGAGTGACTTACTTACTTAGTCGTTCCCCTTCTACCGTGAGGTGTAGAGATGTCACCGTGAGTGACTATTATTATTATTAATCTTGATTGTGCTCTAATTGCCTGACCACATCAATGGGTCTATTGTGAAGTTCTTCATGTTTATTAAAGCTATAAACCGTCACTCAGCAGTTATTACTTTCGTTGGAGAAAGAGTTGTGTGCAGAAAAGTAAACTAATACTTGTTTGCCAGGCACGTAAAGAAAGAACCCTGGACATTAACTTTACATGAATATTGGATACTTATAAAACAATCGTGCAAAAGCTACAAGCAAAAATAAGCGCGAAACAAATCCTCAACAACCCTCTAAACACTTCGTGACATCCAACCCTTTCCCCACGTGAAAAACTGAGGTTTTTCACCCAGGATATAGCGATGGGGGTCATATACATCCCCAAAACCAAAATATATCATCAAAGTAAACAATGCTTCCATCCAAAATATACAAACCCGCAATAATTGCATACAAATTATTCTAGCAACAATTACATTCAATATCTCTAAAATTAAACAAAATTCATTTCCACAGCAGAGAAATGCATGCATAATCCTCAAAATTCAAGTCAAGTCATCAAAATTAATTATACAAATGAAACTACATGTAAACATGCTTCATCACAACCGAGATAAGACGTCTGCCAATACATTAGATTGCCCTGTTAAGGGCATAACAGTAAAGTCAAACTGTTGTACGATTAAATCCCATCTTGTCAACCAGTGTCAGAACTGTTCTCGTGTATCTTTGGCGCGAACGCTTATAATGAAGATCGGTACCGCTCAAACCAATTTGAGGAACAGGTAACTAACAGTAAAATTTCCCAGACCAAAACAAACAAAAGAAAAGACCACTGGACGCTCTTGTGATCAGGTCTGCGAAGAATATAAGAACATTTATATATTTTAAAAAAAAAATACTAATTGTTTTTTTTTTTAAACAGTAGAGCTAAACTTTTTTTCATATTTATATGTATATTCAGACATGTGAGAATCTATACCCTTTTATTCAATTTAACTTAACAGCGTCTGTTGTTATTTTTCTTGTTAACTTTATTTGGGCTGTATTTTGTTTTAAATATAAATCTACACCCTGGGGGATGAGCCATAATTAAATTAACTTCTATTGGGTCGGGATATTTTAAATGTGGCTGGACACCTAATCTCTTTCTCAACCTTAAGTGCTGTACACAGTCCTTTTGTAGGATTCCTGAGGAAGAATTTATCGTCCAGAAAATATCCTGTTTAGTTGCCAGAATTCTCTTTTAAGTAAATTTCTAGTACACTATTTCCCGAGGAGAGGTAGTTCCATTACGAACTCGAACTATCAATAAGACATTATTATATTTATTCTTCCATTCCATATAAGCTGTCCTTCTCCTCAAAATCACTCCACGACAATTTTCACATTACTCATTCATACTCCGTCTAACTCAGACAGAGTCATCGACCTCCATACTCGCGACACTCGACTTTGCTCTTAAGTTAAGGAAGGCAAGGCAGCGAGGAAGGGACTGGCCAACTCATCTCTCGAAGCTATACCTAGTATAGTGAAGTCTCTAACTTAACTTCTGTACTGCAGTATCTGCTATGGGAATACCTTGACCGTTATCATTCAAGCGGTTATTCTTAGCTAACGCCAGGAAATAGTTTTGAGAAGTTACTGGGATACGGCTTGATTGAAGTTGGCAGGGCTGATGACGAAAGTCAGGAACTTTTGCGCTGTTCTGAAACACCGGCTGAAAGGTGATACAATTCTAAGAGCATCTTTAGAAGACATGAGTAAACCTGATAAGCACACTGGAGTCCAAAATCAAATCATCGGGGTACCAAAGATTAGCTCTTGAGCAACATCGTTCAGCCTATAAATGATGTTAAGGTTTGTACGTCCTTAAGATGAAACTGCACAATGCCAAAATCGAACACCTTTCAATTTGCGTTCGTTATGTGTCAAACGATATAAAGATACGAAACAATTTCTACACAGTGAACGGATCTCTAAAATGGTTTTTAATGTACTCGAACATTTGTTGTCGGCAACTTGTGGAAGTTTGGCATGGATGGACCATTCTTTAATAGACAAGGCGATGATGGTGCAGAGAAATTCCGTGATGCTCGTGTATTTATGCAGCATGATTTGCTTGTAGCCCAGTGCAGGCCCCCGAGGTCTCTGAAGAGGCAAAGAAAGAATAGGACCGCTGAATCCTCAGGGGCTGGGCCACCTCATTATGTACAAGAAATTGTTACAGAAACCGCCGCTGCAAGAGCGTGTGAATGATCTATGCAGGCTTTCTGCTACAGGACAACGTACAGTGGTGGCTTCCTGCTAGAGGACAACGTACAGTGGTGGCTTCCTGCTAGAGGACAACGTACAGTGGTGGCTTCCTGCTAGAGGACAACGTACAGTGGTGGCTTCCTGCTAGAGGACAACGTACAGTGGTGGCTTCCTGCTAGAGGACAACGTACAGTGGTGGCTTCCTGCTAGAGGACAACGTACAGTGGTGGCTTCCTGCTAGAGGACAACGTACAGTGGTGGCTTCCTGCTAGAGGACAACGTACAGTGGTGGCTTCCTGCTCTATAAGGAGCGCAAAGGGAAAAGATGATGATGATTTGCTTATGGCTACATATTCGCTTTATGTCGTCGACAACTTTAATTTGATTATCGGGTGCATGCCACATTGGTGTTGTGACATTCATTAGGAATTATGGGAACCGCGAGTACTTGTTGCCTGTCACCTGAAGTACTGCATGTGTTGAATGGTATTGTAAATTTTCTTGAAGATGTTTGCGCAAGACGTCTCAAACGCCTCCCTATCACAAGATGGATTATATGGCACTCTCGTTTTGGCACCGGGGAACATTCAAGAATCTGATAACAAGAAACATTGTGAAGCTTTGGCTTAAGCATGGGGATCCTTTCGTAACTGTTTGCTCTGGGTGAGCATATCTGTCATTAGTTTTAGCACCAATATCTGGACTTGGCCGAGTTAGCTAATGGTGCGCGCCGGCGACTGAGAAAGAAAAAGACAAATGAAGGAAACGTATTTCAAGAAACTTCAAGCAGCTTTTCAACAAAGTAAAGAATTTAATGTTATTTACTAGGGTTGACATCAATAGGCTTTACATTTCTGGAAGGTAAACACATCACCTAAATCAGGACGCCAGTGATAACGCAGAAGACTCCTACGACGTTTCTGCTTATATAGGCATACATTTTAGGCATCTTTATCAGCTTGTTGCAGGAATTATTCTTCATTCATCGTGACCCATTTAACAGCTTCAATTGTCTTGTGCCACAAAATCAGGAAAACGTAAGGGTCATCGTGATGTCAAAAAATTGTACGATCTCTGTTCTTCAGATCCGCCTCTCCTGCAGTTTAGCAACAAACAAAGTTGAAGTGAAGCTTTTCCATCGTCGACTTTCGGACTTGTCGCGCAACGCAATTGACGCTTTGCCCCTCTGCGACGCATCCATCTTTCTGTATGTATTCTGGTTACTGCATCATGCAGTCACCCTACCGTTATATACGGCTAGGAACAATTACTCTTCTCCACTTTGAAAAGGATTAAGGCGTAGGCTTTTTACGAAGCATAACTGGTGAGACATTTGTAAATGCTATGATGATTGATCATACTGACGTCCAGACAATAAATGACCTTGTAAAGCAATAACATTGCCGCCATCTTGGTTTTGAATTGTAGATCTCAATACTATTATTTTCCTTGGCGCTCCTTATAGAGCATGGCACAACAGCTGCAGCTGGTCCGCTTACAGGAAGTCTGCACCAAACATTCACATATTCTTGCTGCTGTGGTTTATGTAGCAATTTGTTTTACATGATGAGGTTTGCCTTCCTCATGTCCAACCTTACATGTAGCCTTGTACGATATGCCTGAGGGAATAGTGCTCTACCTTTGTCTCATCAGAGACCCAGGCAAACTACACGAGGCAACTGTGTTACTTGGTGTAGTTTATTTTAATACATGAATATAAATTGTTTTTTTTTTTTAACACTGCTACAGCTGAAAATACGAGTGGAATACAAACAATAAAAATGCACAACACCGTTTTCCTGAGAATTTGCTTTTAAATGCTATAGCTGTCACTTTAATTTTAAATATGATAAGAAATTCTATATATAGCGTTACAACTGGAGGCAATCTGATCATCAGAATTGTTTCCCCCATCAGACAAGTATTTCGGCCCTTTCATCTGTGGTAATTACCTCATTGTTCCGAACTTTCGTTCTCTCTCTCTCTCTCTCTCTCTCTCTCTCTCCCTCTCTCTCTCTCTCTCTCTCTGTGTGTGTGTGTGTGTGTGTTTTAATATGAACTACTCAATTTTTTAAGTTAATAATTTATTTTAATTTGAAAACACTTTCAGCATTGTATAACTGCAGGGCAGAAATTTAAAAAGGCCATAATATCTACCTTTTTTTAACCTTGTGACGTGTAATGGAAAAAGAGTCTACAGTAATCCGACAGCCTATGGCAACCTTATAGCTGCTCTCTGATTTGCTAGCTAAGCCATGTATCAATACCCACTGTCTATGTCTGCAACGTAGCATTTTGTCCCGTTTACTTTGTTTCAACACGAGCTAACGCAATGTTTACAAACTGCGTGACCTGTCAATCATAACAGGAAAGCAAATCAGGCTGTGTTTACCTCGCCCTCACGCTAGCATCTGTCAATCATAATAGTTCTCAGACAGGCTGGTACGTGGGGAAGACAAAAACACAGACCCTTTGAAGTTCGTACTCAGGGGAGTTAGAAACCCCCGGGCACTTTGATCTTTAGAAGCGGGCATTCGTACAGAGAAAACCCGTTAGGGAACAGTAAGTCTTTTGATGACGGTTGAAACCTCGACGAAGACTGACCGTAAAGCCTTTATCTTGATACGCTTAGCTTCTGAAATTCTGGATAACACCGAACGCGAAATTAACGCATTCAGAGATCAGGGAATCCTAATGTTGTTTTCTTAACCCCATCATCAGTTTTCAGTCAGAATTTTGAATAGTCTAAGCGCAGTCCTAGAAACCAGATTTCCTTGTGTGGATTTGTTACTAGTTTTCGTGGAGGATTTTCATTTCTGAATTTTCTGGTAAAGGATAATAGGGCAAATGTTTTTAAGAAGTGATAGCTTTTAACATTTAGTCTTCACTTAGATTTTCTCGCTAGTAAAACGGGTGAAATAAAGTAACGCGTAGCGATTTCCTACCAGATATTCTATTAAAATGTTAAATCACGCCACCCGTATAGACAGTAAACTGATAGTGTAGGATAGAATAAAACGTTATATTTCATTTGTGCATATTTGTTAGAGTCTATTATTTTAATCATATACGGCAAAGCCAACAGATGCCGACAATTTAATTGCTATTTAATGACAGGCGATCATTGTTTAGGCAGCGCGTATGGACAGATTAAATAATAAGCTTCATTGTACGCTGACGTCGGCGAGCAGAAACTGGCGAGCTAACATAACTCAGACCCGTCTGAACTCAGCTGCCAGTGTAATTTGTTAACTGATAGGAGTAAGGAACCACCGTGTGCCGTTTAAATTTAATCAGGACTGACGGAGTGGAGAAGAGATCGTCTCGTCCCCGTCAGTATGTGTAGATATAGGTTTAGCATATTTTTATATAAATGTTCTTGTATTCTTCGCAGACCTGATTACAGGGGCGGCCAGCGGTCTTTTTTCTTTTTCCATTTTTAGGGGGGATTTGTTATTTTCTCCTTTTCTTGGCGGTGCATCACCTATTTCATTCGTGAACGGGCACACGCCAGTGAGTATTGGAGGACATTAAATATATTTAATAGCTGGACTTACCAAACCCAGAGAGAGAAATATACATATATTTTTACCAGCCACAAGTTGGCCGATAGAAGAACCATCATCAGCCTATGAACAAAGTTCTAGCAACCAGATGTTTTCCCAATACTGGAAGTATTTTTGCTGCTAAAGAGTGACCCTCACAAACTCTCTCAGTTTTTTAGCAAGTTATAATAACACTTATAGGAGACGCAACCATATTAGGCGTTCACCTCATGAACTAATTTCGGGGGATGGACTGGGGCCAAGTTGGAGCTGCGACAACTGGGGTGACAAAATATTAAATGAATGGAATAATGTTCACGGAGTAATTCTGTTACCAGGGGATATTACAGACCTGCCATACCAGGCAATTAGGTAAGAGTGAGCGAGTGGCCACTGTTTGCAAGAGTGTGTGAGTATTTTCTTGTTTGGGGGAAAATTATCCATATATCTGATTTGTCTAAAAGTTTGTTTATTTACTGAGTCTCATAAAGTACCCTTACTGTTCATTCTGTAACAGAGTGCTAACCTTCAACCTTTGGGTTAATAATTTTAGGGTTCTTTTTATTCATTTGGGGAGGGTGCACGTTTTTTCTGCTTTATTTCATATGCATGTAAATGACTCTTTGATCTTTTCCTTTAGATATTTTGATGTTGTCGAGTTTTAATGATAATAAACTACAAAGAAACTTACCTTTGTGTGTTGGTCAGACCCATACCCATTTATCCTTACTTTTTCACGTTTGTGTGTCTTGTGTCCCATACCTGTGTGTGTGTGTAGATTAACTTATCTATTCTTGATAGGGAGATAAAAGCTGTCTTGCACTAAAAGTACAGTCGTACGGATAGACTGGAAGAAATTATCTAATCACTCCAGAGACAGATCTTTTTCCTCAATTCTACCACCTGTGAAACAAAATCTGTTTCTATACATTCTCGTGTATCTGACGACATCCACTTTATATACTCAGACGGGTAAAAATAACACAATTAACCTTCCGTACGACAAACCTCGATGAAATAAAGATTTTCAATCGAAAATTGATGATAATTATGATGATGATAATGATGAAGTAACACTGTTGTAAAACAGCCAGAAATACTTGTTTACATAACTGGAGGGAGTCTGTTAAATTAATGGGGAATAAACCATCCCGGAAACAACATCAGTACGTCGCGGGCTCAACAATGCATTACTGTCAATCACTTTTAGCTTCACACACAGCATGGCGCTATCTCTGTTGCTGGTTCCCTTGTAGAAGTCTGCACCAGAGTATTCCAGTTCTCTTGCAGCAGTGGTCTCTGTCGCATTCTGTTTTAGTCGACGAGGGTGCCAGACCCCCCATACACAACCTCATATTAGCCGCCTCTTATAACATGTCTGACACAGCAGTAGACCTGTTCTGTTTGTATCTCCTTGGAGACACTCGGAAGCTACACAGGTCACAAAACTCGTACATAATGCGCTATACTTTAGGGACAGTGTTATCTTAAGAAGAAAGTCTATTTCTGGAAGCCCCACGGTAAGTGAGGTTGAGGCAGACCTAACAATTCAAAGAGAAGAAAACTGAAGACATAAATGAAAGGGATGACGTAAACGTGGAAAGAGTTTTAGCTGATGGCACAGGACAGGATGACTTGGCATGCGCTTGTTGAAGGTCCATGCTCCTTGGGGAGCTAAAGGGCATTTAGTGAATGGATGTTATCTTCAGAGCCATCTTTATTCACATCATCATATTTTTCTTCCTTAACCCAGACATGCTGTTTATAAATGCTACACGTCTGTAATTTTACCAACGGGCGTAATGGCCTCTATGTCGGACCAAAATTATTATCAAAGAAAACGTGTCTTTGAAATATCTCGTTTTCTGCTTCATCTCCCTTTAATCTGTAATTTTAAAAACATTTTTTATCCACTTCTTACGAAGTAGCAATCATAGCTGTGGGCATATCGAGCTTGGAGTACTCTGTCCATACTCAATCACTTCGATACCGACACAAGATTACTTTTAAGGTGATTTAGTAAATAAATATTTTAAATGAATGTTTACAGTTCTTAACGGGCTTCAGGTGTATTCTGTATTTCTTTCTTTCCCTAACGAACTTCATCAATGGAAGGATAATTATTGATTTCAAGTGAAACTTGTTCTGGAATTGTGAAATAATTAAAATTCGCTGGGAACAATAATTCGGGTTTAAAATTTCCAATAGTCCATCATTTTAAAATTTTATTTTTATATTTTAAAGGAATGCCATTAAAGATGAGTTGGAAGTTACATGATTCCACCATTTTTACGGTCTCTTAAGTCTAAGTCTCTCTAAACCACGTGGTATCAGTGCTATAAACATGACAAGTCTCCTAAAGGATGTAGCGGATAAAAATAATTCTTTCCTGCAGCGACGCCTGTGAGCACATTTTAACTGGATTAGCCTTGATTCCCTGGGATGAAAATGCCTGAAAAGTTTAACCTGGGGACCTATTGAAAAGTGTCATGTCTAAAGTCTCCTTTCATTGCCGTGTTAAAAAAAAAAATTCTAGGGAGTGGGTGAAAAAAATGAGGGTTTAGGACAAACAGACTCTTCCATGTTATCGACTAGAGTCTTTGAAAGAAGTGGAAATCTGAACTTGTCTGTGGTTTGTGCTGTTATTGATCTGACGTCATCAAATTTAATGACACTGAGTCGCGAGACACTTGGGCTCAGGAAGTCGCCCCCTACAAACCAATGGCCCGAAATGAAGACGTTTTTATTCAAGTAGTGCGGGCCAGACTCGAAAAGTGCCCCAACACTTTAATAAAATTGAACACTGCATCGGCAGAATCCTTCACATTTTGTTGTGTATCATTCTCTCCTAGCTTTAGAGTGAAGTGAAGATCTGGCTAAGATTGAAGATGAGAAGTACCAGAGTAAGAATTTTAAATAAAAGAAAAGAGAACTTGACCAAGCAGCCATCTAAGTTCTTGGCGTCAACATCTTTTCATGTTGGCATTCCTGACATCCAGTAATGAATATGGTACATTTAACCTCCCTTCACAGGAACAGAATATATATATATATATATATATATATATAATGTAAGCCATCTTTTACTGTTTAGGGTTATTTAATACAGACAATACAATGTCACAGGATGATGTATGTGAGTGACATTTTAAACCGTCTTATTTTAAGTATTTGTATGTATGCTTCTTAATACTGTAGACAGTCTTGTCTAGTATATCTGCCTATTTGTTTTTGTGATGTAGACTTTCGTGTTATTAAGAATTCGCATTATTTGTGTTTAATATTTTTTGTTGCACCGTATGTGTTTGAGAATGAATGCAGTAAACGAAAACATAACTATTTTGTTATAATATATTCCACATGAGTGACTGGCTAATCGGATAGAGCGCTTGCCTATTAACGGCAAAGCTACCGAATTCTGGAATTTAGAGTTACGCTCCAGTCTACCCAAAAGTGAATGGGTGCCTGACTCTGCTCTTGAGTTAGGGAAAGTAATGGCAGCGAGAAAGGAAACAGGTCACTCTACCTCAGAAAGGTAGACACTAGTACAGTACTCTGTAACACGTAGAAAGGTAGACACTAGTACAGTACTCTGTAACACGTAGAAAGGTAGACACTAGTACAGTACTCTGTAACACGTAGAAAGGTAGACACTAGTACAGTACTCTGTAACACGTTAATCGCCTACGGCAGAATCTGCAATGGGACCTTGCCTTTTATATCCGGCGTGATACTGAGCGCAGGTTTAAAAGAGGAATAAACATCCTTCTGAGCAAGTATACCATCTAACGTTTATAAAAGCAAAAGGTATAGCAGATACTGTTGTAGGGGGGAAAAGTGTTAGTGACCACTATTCTCTCCGCTTTATGATGTGGAGTGACCTGTCCCCTTTTTCGCTGCCGTTACCGTCCCTCACGCGAGAGCAAAGTCAGGTACCCATTTACAGTTTAATAGACTAGATTATCTCGCTAACTGGTTTCGAACCCGGCATCTATGCGTCAGCAAGCAAGCACTCTAACCACTCAGCCAATTGACACACTTTTATTTTATAAGTACAAAATTTAAAAAAAAAAACTTCTTAATCGCTCAGCGCGTATTAGGAAAACATTGCGGGAGAGGCAAACTAAAACCCGGAACCCCTTTTCTTTAAATACGCCACTGATCATACCTTTCGCATAAAGGTTCTTCAAAAGTAACTATATAACAGCCTCTATCATACCTTTCCATTTTGGAGTTTAACAAAGAATGAAATCACTTGAATTCATTCATTTCTATTTAAGATCGGACAAGTACATTAGACACCACTTCTAAATATTCTCTACAATGTTAGGTTATGCAACAAAGAATATATCTTTTTTTAAACTCTCCTTTTATTTAAGATTAATAATTTTTTTTTAAGACACAATTTTTATTCAAATCATAGAAGTCAATCTATTGTGTATATGAGTCGTAAATTTTAGATTCTTCCTCGTTCGTCCTGAAAAGGACGTTGGTTGCGTTGTGTCCGTTTACAGCGAAGCTGCGGTATTTGCGCCTTTCGGCCGACACATCCGACTTCAGCACGGCATTTTTTGGGACCGGGTTTGCCTTCCCACTTCGATCCCTACTCCTCAGCCAGACTGCAGTGATGCAGCCTGTTTCCAGGACCACCACGTGGAGGTAGAGTAGGGTCTTGGTCAGCTCTGGTTCGCTGACCCTGACGCAGGCAGTCAAGCTATAGGTCGCTGACTGTATTCTTCACTTTTGATGCGCTTTGGGTCCCGTAAATTTTAGATAGGTTAGAATATATTTATGGTCCCGTCTGAGCAAAGGTGATAGTGGTAAATGTGTGAGAATTAAGGTGTAAGAAATAGATTTCACGAGTGAATAGTTTAAGGAAAAAATCTGTCTCTGGAATGAGTAGTTTCTCTAGTCAAGCCTATCTATAAGACTAATTTTTAATAAAAGACAATCAAGTACCTCCTTATATCTAGAACTATAAGTTAAACTAAACACAAACACACAATTATGTGACAACAAGACACACAAAACGTGAAAAAACTATGGTTAATGGGTATGGGTTTGACCAACGTACAAAGTTAAGTTCTTTTTGTTGTTTATTATCATTAAACTTTTTACAACATCAAACACATAGAGAAATCAATAAAATCATGTTTACAGACAAATGAAAATAACCGAATAAGTGCCCTCCCCCTTGTTGAGAAACGATCCCAAAAGAAGTTAATAACCCAAAGGTCAAAGATTAGCACTATGTTACAGAATAGACTGTGAAGAACAAGTTCCCACTAAATTACAACTCAGTAAAGTACACAAGTCTAGCGAAATAAAAAAAAGAAGTTAGTACAATGCTTGTAACAAATGAAAATATTCACTCTCTCTCTCCCTCTCTCTCTCTCTCTCTCTCTCTCTCTCTCTCTCTCTGTCTCTCTCTGTCATATGTGGCCACAAACAATCTCGCTTACCCAATCGTGGTGTTGATATCCCTTGAAAAAAATACAATAGTTCCTGAACCTATACTGTCAGGTGGGTTGCCAAATTAGCCCCAGTCCAGCCTATATATCGAATAATAATTACAAGGTGGACGCCAAATTTGGTGGTTTAATTTTCCCTGGATGAAACAAAGGTCACCGCGAATAGTTACTGAAGCAAGACGTGCTCTGGACGTTCACAGTTGCAAAAGGAGAAAAATAACTCCATTATTGCGAAACATCTGGTTGCTAAGAACAATGTTACAATATGTAAAAATCATGATGGTAAATCCTTTCGGCTGGCTCTATGGTGAGTGCCGATTTTGAAACAGCGTAACGTTCTGGATCACTCCGTTGATACGGCTGTCAAACGTCAGGAATATATGTTTTTTCGTTTGCCCAGTGGGCTGAAAAAATTGAATAAATAATTCTGGGTAAAGTACAGTCCAGTTAAGATTTAATATTAATGTTTATTTGTCTCTTTGGCACAACCGGTTCATTAAGGAACTTGGGACTTGTAAGCCAAGAAGAAGACACCATTAATCCTTCACTGAATGAAGAAAGAGGACCGAACTAGCCCACAAATCGAAGACCCAAATTAATACCGCTGGCCGCTGGTTTTTGATCAGGTACTATTTAGGACGAAAAAACATTTATGAAAAAAATGAAATGCTACTATCTTATCCACACGTAAGTTTTTTCGCTATGGCATGTCGGGAAAAAGGGTATGAGCCCTCCCCCGTCATTGCCCGCGAGAAAATGAACAGCGCACAAAGTCAATTATTGTTTAATTTATCCATACGCGCACTTTTAACAAATATCGCCTGTCATTACTAGCTATAGATTGTCGGCGTCTGTTGTTTTGTCACATGATATTAACACTAGTCACTTATATAATTTCACACAATGAAATATAATGCGAATTCTATCCTGTCACTCACCCGTCACGCGTAATAATCCCACTCAGCTAAACAGTATCTTCTTGTGTAAGAAAGTGGGGTGAAGGAATTTACATTAAACTGAACAACTGGCAAGAAAATATCTACGCGTTATGTTATTTCACTAGTTTTAACGCTAGGGAATCACAGTGAATTAAAATGATAAACTTAACACATTTTAACACTTAAGCACAATTTCTATTACCACAAATCAGAAAATGAAATCCACACGAGACAATTTAACACATTTAGCGAAGAATGGTTATAGTCTGGCGTGTTTAGATTATCCAAAAATTTCTGAGCAACTCTGATATCTGACCTGGAGAGAACGCAGTATATATATATATATATATATATATATATATATTGTTTTTTTTTCCTTAACCAGCGGCACTTGGGCTTTCAGCCCTTCGGCCCAATGACATGTCATTGCGAGGCTGGGGAACCTGAGGACTTTCCTTCCAACCCGGTCAGGAGCTTCGCTCCTTCCCATCCACAGAGGGTTTTATCACAGGAGCCGTTCAGGTTATTCAGTCAAATTTCCGGCCGTAAACATTTCTTCAAACGCTGACGCCCGGGTTTGAACCATGAACACCTGGTCGCCAGTACAACGCCAAAGCCATTACACCAGCGCGGCTCCCATATATATATATATATATATATATATATATATATATATATATATATATATATATATATATATATATATATATATATATATATATATATATATATATATATACACAGATCATGGTGTTGTTATCACTAGAGGATGTTACAATTCACACATTCTGCATAGCAGAGAAATCAGGAAACTGCGTTTCCCGAATCAAAGGTTTTATCGTTCGCTCTACTCAGCGATGCTGACCGACATCAGAAGACTTAGCCGTGCAACGGGCCTCTCTTAGATTTCGTCCCCTTTCGCAGATCAAACACTTTACCTCCCCCTGAAAGTACGAACATCAAAGGTGGTCGGGAAAATATTATCGCCCGTGTATCTCTTCAAACAGTCCGTTGTATCCACGCGCATCTGTCTAATGACCGATAATTGGCAAATCAGCTCGCGTGAGAAACTCAGGTAAACAACGTGATTCGCTCCCCTGTTAAGACTGGCAGGTTGCAAAAAGTTGGTACACAACTCTGTTGTTATGTTCCCATAAAAAGGGCGTGGATTCAAAGGTGAGTCATACAAACAGAAAATTGCGTGGTTTGGCTTAGCAAATGGTAGACACTAGATGGGAAAGCAACGGCGGTCAGATTACTGTAAGCTATATTTCTATTATACGTCACAATGAGCAATTGAATGCACAGAAATTACCAAATATGTTTAACTTTGTTTATCAATTACAAATATATTACCTTTTTGTGGGAATACATTATAATCAGGGCTGGCTCTTTTGTGATGCCGCACCTGACGTCGTTGTGAAAAAAATAGAAGGGGAGGCGGCTGGCACCAAAGTGTATTTAAAACATTAAAATTTTATAAGATTAATTGAAACTTTGTTGTTTCGGTGGCTTAAAATACAGCTGTTTTTAATGTTTATATTGATTTCATTTCTTCACTATACTTTTTTCGATTACCCAATATCTATTGTATTCACAATAATCTATAAATCAACAGGAATTGTTAAAAAAAATACCAATCATAAGATTTTACAAACATACGTGTATAATGTTTTTGTAATACGCTACAGTGAACATGACTTGCTGAAGTTACAACGTAATCAAACTGAACAGCATGAAATTGAATTTCTAAGAGTACAATACAGTAAAAAAAAACGGGGAGGTAGGGGTGGGGGCGCTATCAATAGAGCTCGCCCCACCTTGAAAAAATGCCTAGGGCCAGCTCTGTTTTTAAACTATGGCTGAAAAAAGTAGAGGGGGGATGGGGGAAGAGTTGATCACAGAGCTGATAAAACGCACTAAGTACCGGAAGTTGTGTAGAGAAGACAGTAGAAAATTGGTATAAAAAAGTAGAAAAACAATGCCCTTTGACGACACAACTTTCACAGCGGAGTGCTCTCTCCCGCAGAAGAAAGAGTATTTAAAAGCTGTTTCTGTTACTACTTGTATTAGGATCGATTACTTTCTTGTTTGTAGTCGTCTCGTTTTTGACCAGTTGATTATGTAAAATCAGTAATCCCAGTATCGTACAAGAAAAAAGTGATATTAGTTTTTGGTGAGGGCAAGGTGACCTAAAATAAGTGCTATCTCTTAGTGGGACAACGGGCAGAGAACTAGTCTATATCAGGGATCGTCAACCGGTCGATCTGATCTGCCGGTAGATCCTATGGGAACATTTGGAAATCTCTAGTTAGCGACATTAGGGAATATGAATCTTTAACCTTGCTAAATTTCGGACCAGCCCTATCTCACTCCGGCACTGTGCGGTGTCCCCAGATTTAAAGGTACTTTCTCCGCATTTCAAATTAAAACCAACAAGGTGGCTTAAAAATTCACATTATTCATGAACTGTATAAGTAGAAAGTGGTTTGTTCTTTGAAGTGAAGTAAGCATTGGGTAAAATATTTACTTTTATTTTTCCATCGCTCTGTTGGTGAGTCTGGAGGATGCAGGTCGTGCGGCAGAGATAAAAGTTGTGTATAAGCTGGACTTATTCCAAATTCCAAAAAAAACTCTGAAACCTGAGAACCTACATGATTTTATCAAGGTAGATCTATATAGAGCTCAGTGTTTCCAAAGTAGAGCCCCATAGCTTCTTGGTTGTCTACCGCCAGTCTGCAGTGTGACGCCGTCGTCTTCGTCACGGACAAACGGCACAGAAACAAGAGAAAAATAAAAGTGAGAACAGATATAAATGTGTTAAATTTTTTTTTTTCCAAAGTGATAGAAGTCGTAAATGTGAATAGCTGTTATGTCACGTGGTAAATCCCAGCCAGAAAGGCAGCAAGGACACCAGGAAATTCAAAATTAACACATTTTCATTCATTCATTCATCTTTCAGCTCCCGAAGGAGCACAGGTCCTCAGCAAACATGTGCCGAGGACCCCCCACCCCCTTTGTTTTTACCATGTCTTTCCACAAAATAAACCATGACAATATTGCAAGACATGCTCGTTCTGTCAACCATCACCCTTCCCTCCCCAGGGAGCATAGAAATTCAAAAAATATGTGCCAAGTCTTCCTGTGCCATCCCGTCAGTTCTAGGTCTTTACGTGTCTCCCACACTGCTTTCATATCTGTATCCAGCTCTCTTCACCATGTATTCCTGGCTCCCTCTAATAGTGCACATTTAGTGAGTTTATGAAGCCCTTGTACAAACTTAAACTTTAATAACTTTTGATGTACACGTGCTAGAGTCACATTGTAAAGGGCATGTGAAAGTATAATTTATTACGCTTTAACGCAAAACATTTCACATTTTTAGGCTTCAACAAAATTCTTTTATGATACATATTCAGCCCGATATTTCAACTCGTTGGAAATATTCTTCAGTTGCTGCTTAATAAGTTGCATTTGTAACCCAATCCTCAAGTTCATCCAAAGAATGTGATTTTCATGAGTAGACAAAAGTTGTAGCTTTATAAATTATGTTTTTATACGCCGTTTACACTCTGGAAAATTATTAAAGTTGAGCAAAGACTTTATAAACACCCCATTCTTTATTTTGTTTTTCCAAGCTACTGCCAGCCGAAGAAAAAAAAGGCACAAAAAAACAAAACAATTCGGGGTTTTTAAAAAAAAAAAAAACATATTTTGATGTAGTTCTTCCGACTCATTGCGTAGCTATAGGGCCACTTAATAAAACTCAGCATTCTTTGCTGAAGCCAATATCATATGTCTGAAGATGTCACAAGTTTGATCGCCCTTTGAAGCAAGCCACAACGGACGTCGAATAAGCGGGGCTTTACACGTTTATTAAAGCCTGCTGTCAGATCCGGCAAGAAATGACGGAAGATATGAAAACTCAGACAGTTTGATTTGGTGCTGCGTATACATGAGGACAATGGAGCAGACGAATTTTTTCATCTTTAAACCAGACTGACAGACGGATGGCAATCATTTCTTCATTCACAGTTTATGTAATAGCAATAAAAAAAACCCATCACACTATATATCTACTGAGATTTAGCAGCCAGCTTCAGTACGTTGGCGGCAAACTGAAATTAAAGTACGCAATCTTTTTGTTTTCATTCAATACTACAGGGTGAGCCACGAGTTACTTACCCTTTTAAAATATTATTTATTAAGAAATTCGTAGCAGATATTCCTAATACGTTTTTTTTTTTAAACAGCACACCCTACAATACAGATGGTGGAAGTAATGGTGATAACAACAATCTAAATTACATGTCCATTACAACTTAAATTGACCATTTCCATGTGTCGTGAGTCAATCTTCTCATGTCTATCATTATGCTCCGCCCTCTACTACACATTGTACACACTGAAAAAGAAAATTATTTGGACACCTTGTCAAGATGTGACCAAATACTATTTTGTTTTTTATTTCTGTTTTGTTGTTGTTGTTGTTAATTAATACGGGCTCTGTTTTGTTTCAAGGCATCACCAGTTCAACCTAGCAAGGTCCGACTATTACATAAGGACTTATGTACGAATATAAACCGCAGTTCGGCGTGTTCTAGCAAAGCCCTTAACAATAGATGACAGCTCCAGGACATGATGTTCAAGATAAGGAATCATCTAAGACAAACAGTATGACTGTCGTCAAGGCAAATCATGCGTGCGTGAACATAAACGTTTTTCCCGAAATAGCTGAATGACACAGCTGAATGACATAGCTGAATGACTTAGCTGAATAACACAGCAGAATGACATAGCTGAATGACATAGCTGAATGTAAAAAGAAAAACCAAATTTAAAAACTTAGTTAACTTTCTTACTCTATACTACTTACTTAACAAAAAATAAATGTAGCGACCTTCTTACACTTACTGTGTGACTTAATTTGTTGTTTTGTTGGGTTGTGTGTGTGTGTGTGTGTGTGTGTGTGCGCGCACTTGCTCTTGGAAGAGAATAAAGCTGAAATTCTATAATTTGGTGTCCGACTTTTGACTGGCTGCCGCAGTCGTGTTTGTGCACACCTACCTTTTCACGCTGACTTATGAAGTGGCTTTGATTGTCTAAAATGTACTCGCGGTTATATATATATATCTTCTTCTTCTTCTTCGATCCTTAACCACCGACCGTCAAAGCAGTCAGTGGCCATCACGCCTAGTGGCGTCTTGTAGGGCAACAACAAATTGATTCCACTTTGCACGGTCGGTGGCCATCCTTCGTACAGTGCCCCAACTCTGGTTCATTCTTTGCATCTCAGCCTCCACAGTCCTCCGCCAAGTTGTTTTTGGTCGGCCTCTCTTTCGCTTTCCTTCAGGGGTCCAAAGCATAGCTGTTCTTGTGATGGCATCGGGGTCTCTTCTGAGGACATGACCAACCCAGCTTCAGCGTCTGCCAGCTATGATGGTGTGCATGTCCTCTTGCTTGCTACGAGTAAGCAGATTTTGGTTGGTGATGGTGTGTATATATATATATATATATATATATATATATATATATATATATATATATATATATATATATATATATATATATATATATATATATATATATATATATATATATATATATATGTATATATATGGGAGCCGCGCTGGTGTAATGGCTTCGGCGTTGTACTGGCGACCAGGTGTTCATGGTTCAAACCCGGGCGTCGGCGTTTGAAGAAATGTTTACGGCCGGAAATTTGACTGAATAGTTTGAACGGCTCCTGTGATAAACCCTCTATGGATGGGAAGGAGCGAAGCTCCTGACCGGGTTGGAAGGAAAGTCCTCAGGTTCCCCAGCCTCGCAATGACATGTCATTGGGCCGAAGGGCTGAAAGCCCAAGTGCCGCTGGTTAAGGAAAAAAAAAAAAAAAATATATATATATATATATATATATATATATATATATATATATATATATATATATATATATATATATATATATATATCGTGATTTGAATGAAATTTCGGTCACTTGTCTTGTTCTCTATTTTTGTCTACGCCCACTTTTCTGTCTTATAGCTCCTAATAGCGCTATTTATGGCGTTAGTCATGTCAATCTCACGTTGGACAGGCTAAATTCTACCCTTTACACGTGGACATCGGCATCTACCTAAGCTCCTTTTATTCTGCCTCTCTTTAGATGGCGGATAATTTCCCAAATTCTTTTATTCACAGAGACCCCGTGGACCTGGGGGAGAAACTTTAACTTTTCATACTTCTGCCCGCGTCTAGAATCACGGACTCTAGTCGCTCGTAAGAACTGCCTAGTGTTGCTTCAGATTACGCCTTTTCCTGTATCTAGAGTCGCCAGGGAAAGATTTCCCTAGACCCTTATGTCTTGTTACGTTAGATCCATGCACGTGCAAAAAGCCACGCTTAAACACCTGCAGATTTTATTTTACAATTTAAGCGAGGTGTTTTTATCACCCAGTACCATTGTCTCAAGAAAATTCTGCCACTGGACAAAGTGATATTCTGTGCCAGAGCTAAATAGCAGTTGTAGTGCAGGACTTATTCTTAATTCGGTAAGCAAACATTTACTCATTTAGTACATTGGGGTGTTAGATTAATCTAAAGGGGTAGGTCCCCAGCTTTTTTTCCTGACCGGGATGCTCTGAACTTTATTAAGTGAGCCACGATCCATTATCATTAAGTGTTAGCTAGGAGTGGGTTTTTTTTTAAAGAAAAAAAGAGTGAGCTCACGTGTAGTATTTTTACCTACTTTTCCACTTGGTTATGTGTATAATATTTCGGTTAAGAGTTTTTGCTATTTGATAACTATTGAGTATAAGCTCAAAGCTGTTTTGGTAGCTCATTCCGAGTTATTTCTACTTGGATAAATTACCACTCAGGCCACTTATAATTACCACAGGATGGTTTGATACGTAACATTTGTCTCGCTTTAACATGTAGTGTGTGGGACTATGTAGGTGTGTGTGTATGTGTGTGTGTGTGTGAATATGTTTGTAGCCTCAGGCCGTCTTAAGCCGCTGCACGCGCTCCATACGTTGCGTGTTAACCGTCACGCAGGGCGGGATTAGCTTGGTTGTGTCACAAAACGTTTTGTGCATGTACTTTTGCGACCTTCTCTCTCTCCTTTATCGTCCTATTATTTGACACATTTTATGTTCTTACATTGTTTGCTCTGAGCCGCTCCCAGACATATTACGTTTCGCCAGGTGAATCGTAATAATACCAAGCTAATTAGACAGATCAGCGGATAATACGTTTATCACCTAAGTCGTCTAACCACCTTTGATAGAGACGATCTTTGTTGATCCGATGGTCCCGACCACACCTCATAACAATACGACCCGGCAGAGTACGGAAAGAAAGCCATATTGCCGGCGATCCGTATCTGACCGTCTGGCCGATGCACGAAAACACAGGTGATAATACGTGATCGTTTCCGCTGGCCCATCTTTGTATCAATATTACCGATAATCTGTCTGGGGAGACAATATGGCGGAAAGTATCTAGACAGGAAATAAGTTCACATATTTGTTTCTGAGTTTGCATAAAGATGCAATCAGAGGTATTACTGCCTTATTAGAAAGAGGTCACGCTGTGGAATTTTAAAATTTGATATTTTAAAATACGCGGGGGATATTATGATTTAACACCCAGACACATATAGTTCTAAAGAGCTTACCATTGGCTTGATTTGAGAACCGGAAAAGACTTTAACTTTCATTGGCAAGTTGGTCTAAAAGTACAATCTTGGACTTGACCTGAGAAATATCAATATAATCTAGCGAAATCGGAGTCACAGATCAGGCTGCATCGCCACGTCATGCTAGCGATTCACCAGATCTATAGAGAAGGATTCAAAAATTGTAAGTGACAGATCGAAGTATTTGGCAACTTTGAAACTTAAACGTAAACCCGCATTTTTAAATACAAAGACTGGAAACTTAAAGGACCAGGATAGAGTATTTGGGCAACTTTGAAACTTAAAAGTAAACCCGCATTTTAAAATACAAAGACTGGAGACCTAAGGAATCAGATAACCCGTCATAAGAAAAAACTAAAATTTCCCAGACCAAGTGATTCGAAAGCATCTAACCTAAGTTGCTGTGTCAATTCTAACTGTGCCAGGAGATTGTAGATCCCATTTGGGGTAAGTTGTGAGCCTATATTTTTAAAATGTGAAATGTAACATGCCTGTACTTGCTAAGTGGTTATATATGAGGCTGGTATGACGGTATTGCCTTCCCTGCTTTGCAGTAGTGGTCCAACAGTGGCCAAAACTCAGGAGTATCTATTATAGGCTTCAATGGAGTCTATCTTTACACAAGATTACTCTTGGCAGAAATGTCGATAGAAGAGTAGTGTTACGTGTCTTTTATATGAGAATGTTAATTTGTAGTGACAGGATGGTTCCTGTGGCCAAGTTCACTTCTAGGGTAGTAAACGTTTCAGACACCGAAACAAGCCAACATCAATCAGAATTATTTGAGCCACAACGGACGACGTGGAAAATATACATTTTTATTAAGACAGTAACGCCGCTCCACATTCAATACATTTCAGACCAACATACAATGGCAGATAATATGCAGTAGTCGATATAACTTTAGGAAGTCAGTTCATGTCAGGAACGCTGTCCTTTTATTCTCAATATTATATATATGTGTGTGTGTATATATATATATATATATATATATATATATATATATATATATATATATATATATATATATATATATATATATATATATATATATATATATATATATATATATATATTCCCACTCGACACTGAGAAGCTATATTCCCTGTAAATGCAGATAACTATATACACCTCACAGAAGATCTTGATGCATTCGTAATGAAATAACTCCGTGATAGACACTTCAATTTCGGAGCTCAAACACATGCGTCCACTCGCCATGACACACAATGGTAGAAGGCCCAGCACTTCAGCTTCTCTAGTTTCACGTGAGCCAGCCAACCATATTGCATGACGTCACTTCCCGTATTAATAAGTGACACCGTATAAAACAAACAAAAAAGGAGCCTTGTAGAGCTACCTATTATATAGACACAATCGTTATGAATTTTAATCATAACAAGTAGTAAAGCTTCTATCACATGGGAGTCTTCATAAGATATTCAGATAAGCGAAAACAATGCTGGCTGTCGCTAAGCACGTTAATTCTATAATCTGTCGACACTTTTCTGAAGAATTTTGCAATGGTTTATTCTAGCTTGTTAAGCCCCCACCGCTGAGTTAATCAGTGGAATTTATTATTATTATTATTATTATTATTATATATATATATATATATATATATATATATATATATATATATATATATATATATATATATATATATATATATATATATATATATATATATATATATATATAGCTCTGTTTAGAGTGTGCGTTTAGTAACTTTGTCTGAGACAAACAGTACATTAAAAAGGATTAAATCGAAGTTAAATTTGTAACATTACAAATAACAAAATTTAATAATCACTATAAGTTTTAACAGTTGGAAAATAATTTGAATAGTTATGGAAAAGGTTTCATCACTTGGATGGGATTTAACTGAATAAAGGAGGTCACTTTTGGCAGCGGATATTTTCACTTAGCTGCCAATGGTAGTTTCTTCTCCCGCTGGGTCAGTTCCTTTCACTCGGCTCTCGCTCGTCACTGGTCAAAGTTCAGGCACCGCATGTTCCCAGAACGTTCAAGGAGTAACGGCTAAGCTCCTCTCAGCCATTTCTTCTTCTCTCCTTTTCTCAGCCAATTCTTCTTCTCTCCTTTTCTCAGCCAATTCTTCTTCTCTCCTTTGTTCCCTATCTAATTTTCTTTGATCTCTGAGTTCATTGTCTACATAAGTCTTCAAACCTTCCCCCTCCATACCAAATTCTTTCCCAATCTTCATAAAATACTCTGTGGTAGCCATAATTCACAATTATTCACAACAAATTGTCCAATAATCAAATACATATTATATATTGGATATGTGAGCAATATTAGCAACAATTATTTCACCACTCAAAATCAACCACCTGCATGTAATATTAAATGTAATAATAGGAGCAAAAAATTAGATACAAACAAGCTGACAGAATACAGTGACAGGAGCTAAATCAAGATAATACTATTGATGAAACAAGGCAGAAATGTATGAACTATAGAACAAATGAAAAAAATTCAGCTCTATCACACTTATGACAAGACAAGCACAATTTCACAACATATATGACATCTAATAAATGAGGGATAGCAAGAATAGGACAACAATATCACAAACGATAATGGAGAAAAACTAAATAAAAATTACAATTAACTTTACAACAATAACAAACTTGCCAAATAACAAGACGTTCACAACTAGACAGATATTGGATCTGGTTAATTCAATTAAGGCAGTAACACTCAGCTATGTTCGCCTGCCCCTTAATTTGAAGAAATCAGATACAAAAAACTAAAGAACGCCCATGAATTTCTCGACCATACAATGAGGTATTGAAAAAATTCATGAGTCCCTCCAACCTCCCACTTAATACAAGAACATATAGATACGAAAATACATAGAACATAGAAAAAGAACTATGGCAAACAAGATTCTCAGCATCACACGATGTATGTAACTTTAAATATACTTATCTGAATGCCAGTCGCAAAGATCCTCCTGGTATTCGCCTCCTTCCCAAGGAACGATGATACAAACTCCGCGTAGACCAGGTTAGGTTTAGAATTCACAATCTGCGCACTCGAACACTGCCATTTTGTCCGTCGTCTTCTTGATATAATTGGTGAACAAATCTTGAGGGTAGACCATCATCGGGCATAAAACTTCATGTTATCACCGTAAATTTTATAGGAAAGTCTTTTTCCTTCAACAACTTCACCTTCTGAAGTAGATACTTGAAAATAAGAACAGCAATTAATGTTCTTTCATCCCCACACAGGTCAGCAGACGACACACACCGCCATTTTGAAAATTTCTGATTTTTACAGAAAACGAAGTCCAACGACTTGAAAAATTTCTCCTGACATCAGCATTCTACATTTGACTCAGGATCCCGACTTGAGGCCTCTTTATCTGTTGCGTGTCTTTATATTATATTATATGTATAGTCTGAGTAAACGTCTTGTTACTCTGGCCAAAATCACATAGTGGTAGAACTAGTAGCAATTCAACTCGAACAATTAAAGTCACCGCAAAGGCAGAGTGGACAATCTACAAAATGTTTAATACACTAAATGCTGCTCCACATGCCTAATCTTGAAAGCCATTATATCATATGGCAACACATATACAGTCATCAGTATAGCTCTGTACCGTCTGTAGCTAGAACACTGTCCTCGAAAGCTTTACATATGTTTATTTAATTCTCACCAGCAATCATAATTCCTATTACAAATATACTAGCATCATCTCACGGAGGTATATGGATGATCTAGTGATGGAATACTTAGGAATATATGTCACGAAATAATATAAGTCTCAGGAGCTCAGAGACACACGTCCACCTGCCACAATAAAACACACAGAAGACCCTAGCAGACGATCGCTTACTTTTGCCGATACCAACTTTAACGTCTGCGAACTGCACCCCGAGGCAATGACGTAACTTCCTGTTACCAAGGACTACCGATAATAAACACACATGAATCCTTGTCGAACCATTTAATAACATCGACAGACGTGTTATGAATTTTACTCATAATAATATAAGTCTCAGGAGCTCAGAGACACACGTCCACCTGCCACAATGAAACACACAGAAGACCCTAGCAGACGATCGCTTATTTTTGCCGATACCAACTTTAACGTCTGCGAACTGCACCCCACTCCTTGAAAATGTGATATTTATCACCTATTGGGTGATTTGATAAAATCAAATATCTGCTACTTAGCGGAAAAATAAAGAAAGAAAGAAAGAAAGAAAGAAAAGTGCGATAATTGACAGCACCTAATAAAAATCAGTACCACAAATGTACCGATACTGCCGGAGAGAACCAAAGATCTATAGAGGTCGTCCATTTCGTCACAGCTGGCAACCTCAACATATGAAAATAGTATGTTCATAAACCACAACAGCAAGCGCTGTTTTTTATGCTAATCCGCTCAGAAAAGCGAAAGCAGCACCAACCACAGACTCCGAATGGAGCAGTGATGAGTGATGATTACATCCCATGTACATCAAGTGTATCGTATCATTTTGTGAGATATGACAACTTTTAATTTTAGTTCTTTTTTTCTTTCTTTCTTTGATCCATCAGGCACAAATAATTACATTCGCGCTGTCCAAGCACATATTTTCCCAGTTTAATACCCAGAAGAATATTGGTTATTTCTAATCATCTTCCTGAGTTAAGCTGTGTATACTCAAAAGAATTTAATTATTCAGAGAGGCTAACATTGGTGGGTGGTCAGCGAGACAATGCGCCTATTAATCTTCCAACCCAGTGTACTTATCAGAGGCATTTGTTCTTTTTTATTTTGTCTTAAGTTCGTGGAACGAAGCTATCAGACTGTTCATGGTACGAAGCTGCAAAACTAAAGTTTCTACGCATCTAGTTGTGAGTAAAAAGCAGAGATTCATCACAAACCGCTTACATTGGTGTCTCGGATTGCCTCCCCTTAGCTCTGCAGTAGTAGTCCACCAGTGGCCAACTCTCAAGAGTATCTAATATGCTGCTTTCGAGCTTCTAAGCGAATTAGCATAACACAAACACCAGCGCTTGCTGTAGTGGTTTATGAATATACTATTTTCATATGTTTAGGTTGCCAGCCTCGTATATATATATATATATATATATATATATATATATATATATATATATATATATATATATATATATATATATATATATATATATATATATATATATATATATATATATATATATATATATATAACCACTTAGCAAGGAAGTCAAATTCGCATTTGTAAAATAAGTGTTTACACTTACCCCAAAGTAACTTTTGGGAATACAATCTCCTGGCATAATTTAGAATGGACACAGCAACTTAAGTTAGATGCTTTCGAATCACATGGTCTGGGAAATGTTAGTATTCCTAATATGACGGGTGATCTGATTCCTTAGGTCTCCAGTTTGTATTTAAAAATACGGGTTTACTTTTAAGTTTCAAAGTTGCCCAAACACTTCGATCTATCACTTATAATTTTGGAATCCTTTGTCCGATCCTTTACTCTGGCTGTAGTGAATTGCTAGCTTGACGTGGCGATGCAGTCTGATCTGTGACTCCCATTTCGCTAGATTATATTTCTATTTCTCAGTTCAAATCCCATATTGTACTTCCGACGAATTTGCCAATGAAAGTCAAAGTCTATTCCGGTTCTCAAATCAAGCCAATTGTAAGCTCTTTAGCACTATATGGGTCAGGGTGTTAAATCATAATATCCCCCGCGTGTTTTAAAATATCAAATTTTAAAACTCCAACGCGTGACCTCTTTCTAATAAGGCAGTAATACTTCCGATTGCATCTTTATGCAAACTCACAAACAAATCTGTGAACTTATTTCCTGGCTGACACTTTCCCACCAATATTGTCTCTCCAGGCAGATTAACGGTAATATTGATACAAAGATGGACCAGCGGAAACGATTATCTAATTATCACCTGTATCTTCGCACAATCCAGACGTCAGTCTCAGACAGCCAGACCGCGAACCCAGGTGGTCACTTGCCTGTTTGTCGCTGGCCCCGGAAATGAGTTACATCAAAGTCGCTATTCCTCTTCACGTTTACTGTTTGTATCAAAGGTGGCTAGACAACTGAGGTGATAAACGTATTATCCAATTACCTGTCTAATTAACGTTGTCATATGACGATTCACCGCGTGAAACGTAAACAAATCTGGGAGCGGCTAGAGCAGAATGTAGGTGTATAAAACATGTCAAAGAATTTGATGATCTGTGAGGAAAATTAAGAAAAGAAGTGATACTTCCGGAGAGAATAAAAGTTATAAAAGTGCACAACTGATTCGTCACAATTAGACGAGTTGTGTTGAGAAGGGCCCTCATCACAGAAGAATTGACGAAACCACGGCTGCAGGTTTCACTTAGACCAGCTAAGTTCTTGTAAAAGGAACCAGCAAAAGGACAACTGTTTTTAAATCCTCACTCAAGTCTCAGTGAAGACAATTTTATAGACAATCTAAAGATTCACCATCATTCCATCGCTATTTTAACCTGTTAAAACTAATTGATTATTAAATTTGTTACATGTTATTTTAAAACTAAACAATCAATGTTGATTCGGTTATTATAGATATGAAAGCAAACGTATGAGCAAGACTCTTTAAAATATATACATCTAGATATATATTTACATCTATAGAGCAAATACTTATAAAAGGAATTTCGCTGGATTAGCATCAGCTGGGGGCTTGAACGGGCTAAAACCATTGCTTAATTCTTCACAAAAGGCGACGGATCAGATATAAGTTAATAGTGCTCTGCCCTATGCAGCATTGTTCTTGACTTCTGAAAACATCTTGTGAACACTCCCTTGAGATAGAAGCATCATTATCCTTCTATCTACAACTCTGCGAAGAGTATTCTTGTGCGAAGGTAGACACCTCTGAAGACCCATATTAGATACTCTTGAGTGTGGGCCACTAGTGGACCACTGCTGCAGAGCTAAGGGTAGGCAATCCGTGACAGGTAGTGATCCCTAGGCTAACTAGAGCGAGAGCAGGTAAGAGGGGGGTTTGTTTGTTTGTTTTGATTTGGTGAGAGGAAGAGTGAATGGCAATTGGGGAAATTGTTTAGTAAATAACAGGGAAAGGGCTGTTACGGCTAGTAATGAGATATTGAATTGCTTGTGTGTTTTCAGAGTGTGGTCACATTTGAACAGTGCTTCCTGGCACCTTGCAACTTCCAGATTATATTTCAATCAATACCCTTTAGCTTCTCGAGGAGCATAGGCCTTCAACAAACACATGCCAAGTCTTCCTGTCCTGTGCCATCCGCTCAAGTTCTTTCCATGTTTTCCTCATCATTTTCATCTCTGTGTCCAGTTCTCTTCTCCGTGTGTTTTTTGGCCTACCTCTGCCTCTTTTTCCATGTGGATTCCAGAACAAAGACTGCCTTGTAATGCTATCAACAGGTCTCCTCAATGTGTGTCCTATCCATCGCCAGCGTTTTCTTCTCAACTCTTGTTCCACTGGCACTTGTCTGGTTCTTGTCATCAATTCCACATTTGTGACTTTGTCATACCATTTCAGTCCTTCTATTCTACGCAAGCACCCGTTTATAAAAGTATGTAGCTTTTTGGTTGTTGTTTTTGTTGCTCTCCATGTCTCAGAGCCATACAATAGGATTGCCTTGACATTTGAGTTGAAGATTCTTATTTTCGTGTTGGACTTCATTTATCTTGTTCTCGATATTTCTCCCAATGCAACGAAAGCTTCTCTTGCACCTCTGCCTAGTATTGAATACACGGTAGTCCAGATCATACTGCCAGTTTCAGCATTTACGGCTGCGTCATGGATAACGTAAACACAGCCTATTGTTCGAAATTACCTGTCATTCCAGCACATACGAGCTGCCTCTTTCGCTATCCAGTCATTTCGGCACTATAGTCAGACCCATATACGTCCTGTTAACTCGGAGTATACTGACGTAACGCCAGAGAGGATTCGCCTATTGCTAATATTCGTCCTCTGTCCCTGAGAGATCAAGTCTTCACTATCCAGCATAAGAGGCGCACCTGCAGGTCCCTCTTGGATATTCGTTTACCAGCAGTAGTTGTTCTTGTTTGGACCTATCAGTGGGTGCAAGTGGTCCAGCATTCGGGTTAATCTCATTCACCTGCTAGTGTGGCTACCAGCCACAAGAAAGTGTGAACGCTTAGGATTGATACAAAGCTGCTACAGAGAGAGCCTTAGAATACCAAATTAGGTGGAACAGGGCATTGTTATTTTTCCTAGCTGAGGAGTAAATTTACCTACCAGGAGTTGTTAACTTTTCAGGAGGCCGTCTTCTTCACGAAAGCTGGGGGCCTACCCCTTTAGTTAGATTATCTTGGTGGTGAGAAAGTGTACGGGTGTTGGTGGTGTGGAGTGAGACGTTTGGCCTGTGAGATTGAGCGAAGTATTTTTTTCTGTGATTTGTGACATATAATCACTAGCCCATCAGAGCTAGTGGAGTTATTATTTTTGTTGTTATCGTAGTTTCTTTAATACATATATTTATATGTTGTAAGCGGTTAGAATTCATTCTGTTCTGTCACTTGATGTTTGCTGTTGTAGTCCTTACTGAAATAGATTATCTTATTTAGCAAAATAACATATTCGGGCAACAGCCAATACAAACAAAAATTAATGCAAGAAAGTGGGGATGGATAGGACATACACTCAGAAGAGAAAAATCAAGCATAGCCAGAGTTGCCCTTGACTGGAACCCACAGGGGAAAAGAAGAGTGAGGAGGCCAAAGAGAACTTGGAGAAGAACTGTTGAAGAGGAGGCTAGGGAAATTGGAATGACTTGGGCACAGCTGAAGAAGACATCCCAGAATAGAAATCGATGGAGAGCAACTGTTTCTGCCCTATGTTCCACAGGGAATGAAAAGGAATGATGATGATGATTTAGCAAGAGAGCACGGATGAGGGTATGACATATTAAAAAACATAGTCTTGAGTATGGCTGGGAAGTCGACCTTAGATATCTGATCATATCTTTCTTCTCCCCAGAAGTCATATCTCTCTCCATATTTTCATAAGTGTCTTTAATTCTCTCTACTTTAACAGTACTCATTCATATTCTGTCTAAAATCAGACATCCTCTATTTCCATACTCGCGACAGTACATATATTCATCATTATCTGTCTTTCATTCTTGCCAGTGCCTCAAAGTTACAAATTTTCAGTAATTATTTAATCACAGACCTCTTAGTTTATTTGTGTTTTCTTCTTTTTCTTCGTTTTCAAGTTCCATGCCTGGCGGCACAAACGATCATCCCTCTCCACAACTTTCTGTCTCCAGTACTATTTATCAATTCTGTTTTTTTTAAATTAACTTATTTCCATGCCTTGATGTCAAACAGTCCAGTATCTTGTCTCTGTGACGAAACGTCTGTAGTTCTAGATGTACTTTTGGCCCCTCTCACTCTTTCATCCACTCCGGCAGTATCACTTCTTTTCTTCATTTCTCTCTCACTCATCGCTTATTATTTGGCATAATTTTTGCTCTACATTCTTTTAGCTGTGACCGCACTTCAGATGTATTTACGTTCCGCCAGGTGAACTGTGGTATTATCGAGGGTGATTAGACCGGTCAGTGGATTATACGCTTATCAATTCAATCAGTCTGACCACCTTTCGAAAGCGACGGTGCCTGTTTATCCAAGACGGTCTCGCCCGATCGATATAAAGAAAGCCATATTGTCCATCTTAGAAATCAGTCTAGGGGATTCACACACACATGTATTAATTAGATTATCGCACCCGCTGGCCCCTGTCTGTATCATTATTACAGATAAATCTGTCTGGGTAGACAATCTTGACGGAAGGCATTAAGACAGGTAATCAGTGCACATATTTGTTTGTTTGCAAAAGATGCCACCGGAAATATTATGACATATTGAAAGAGGTTAACCCACAAAAGCCAGATCCAAACCTCAGAAATGAGGTATCTGAGGAAGGTGGTTGAAGTAACAAGAAGAGACATGGTCCGCAACCAGACGATACGTCAAGGCCTAAAATCCCACCCGCTGCAGACCCAAATAGAACAGTCCCAACTAAGATGGTTTGGCCATGTCTGCAGAATGGGAGAAGATCGGATACCACGACAAGCATGGGAAACAAAGAGCCAGGGATCCAGACCTCCAGGACGACCCAGAGTCCGCTGGGAGGACAACATTAGACAATCTTTGAAGGACCGAGGACTAGAAAGGAACCAGGCCAGGAAGAAGACAGCTGATAGAATAGTCTGGCGCTCTCTCTTCCAAACCTCTACACCTCACGGTAGAAGAGGAACGACTAAGTAAGTAAGTAAGAAAGAGGTCACGCGATGGAATTTTAAAATATAATATTTTAAAACACGCGAGGGAGATTATGAATTAAAACACCCCTACACATATAGCTAAGAGATTGGATTGGCTTGAAGTGAGAGCCGGAATATACATTGAATTTCATTAGAAAATTCGGTGGAAGCACAATCTGTGATTTGAACTGGAAACTGAAAATAAAATCTAGCGAAATCAGAGATACAGATCAGAGACTGCTTCGCATCGTCAAATGACGCAAGCTCCCAGAAGCCAGTGAGACTTAGACTTCCATAATTATAAGTGACAGATCGAGCATTTGGGCAATTTTAGAACTTACAAGTAAACCCGCATATTTAAATATAAAGACTGTAAACTTAAGGGACCAGGACTCTAAATATTAAGGCTGGAAACCTAAGCAATTGGATCACCCGTCATAAGAGAATATTTCCAGATCAAGGGATTCGCAGAACACGCGTCATATAAGAGGAATCAAAATATTTCCAGACCAAGTGATTCACAGAACACCCGTCATAAGAGGAATCAAAATATTTCCAGACCAAGTGATTCGCAGAACACCCGCGGTAGGAGGAATAAATAAAGTTTCTCAGGCCAAGTGATTCGAAAGATTCAGATTACATTTCATGGTTGTGGTGAAAAATTCGAATCCACATATATAAATTAGAAAATAAATGTAAAGCCTAACGAAGTAATTCAATAGAAAGAAAGAAGAATGGTGAAAGATCAGTGCTTTCACAATAGCGTACGCCTGTGTTGTAGAACGCCATAATGGCTGAACACGAAACCCCCTTTTTCTGCTCCGTCTGCATAAACTACATGCGTTTCTAAAAATAAAACTGGTACTGTGTTTCTTAGAAAACCTTGAGATACGCAAACTGCATAATGACCTAGATACTAATACTACATTAATGTCATTATACACACTACGTTAACCTAAAAGACAGACGGGCTTAGAAGAGAGAGAGAGAGAGATGCACGGAGGAACGCCAATCACACGCGAAAGGCATGAAGACCTGATTTTTTCAAATAAACAGTGATAAAAAACACTAACGATACGAGGTTAGGTTTTGAAAACAGGTTTAAGCTCTTATTGGGAAACCTGACATTCTACTGATTTATGTCTAAGCTCCTGACATTAGTCTGACAGTACAGAAGACATCCCTTGGTATAGAAGTGAACGGGTGGTAAAAACAAATACACGACTGTCCTAGAATAATACATATTTTGAACGAAGCCACTTAGCCCCATTAAACTTATATATTCTTGTGCCTTAGGACTTGCTGACAAAGAATATGTTATGTGTTACGCAAATAATCTAGTAATTAACAAATTATAGCCAAAATACTATAGTGGGGTTGTCTGACAGCACAAGATCATATTTGCTTGTAATGGCATGTTTGAAAAACACTGCTTTAGGGGAAATGAGGCCAACAAGTTAGATACGATTTGATTGGCTGTAGTAAAATGTAAGGCGAAACCTTATTAGTCGAACTGCAAATACTATTATTGTTGTTAATGGCTACGTGTAGGATGGGTAAAATTTTTCAAAGGCTCTTGTAAACATGGTCTCATTGGTTAGAACGTTCGATATAGTCAAATAGAAGCGTCAGTTCAGGGCCAGTTTTGAAAATAAATTTTGTAAGAAGCAAGTGCGTTGAGATCAAGCTAATATTTTTCTAATAAAAGCCTGGGATAAGGCAGATCAAAATTGTGCCAGAATTCATCCAGTCAACGTTACTTGTGTATATTTCCTTGAATTGTGGTAAGCTAGACATATTTCCTATATATATATATATATATATATATATATATATATATATATATATATATATATATATATATATATATATATATATATATATATATATATATATATATATTATAACTAAATTGAATAGGGAATGATAAATTGTGTCTGTATGTGTGTGGTTCAGTAGCAAACGGAAGGCAAAGCCTAGATATTGCTCCACCATGTAAAAGCTTGTCAGAGAGGAATATAACTGCATAGGCATATATGGGATTGCCAATTAGTAACATGACACCTATCCTATTGTATAGAAGGAATTAACGCTGGAATTGCAGAGGCGTTGTAACCATTAGGGAGAGGAATACTGGTGTATATTGTCACATGAGAAGCTAGCAGTTGGCCTACAGCGCTGAACTCTGTGTTTGTAATGTCCTGTACTTCAGTGTGGAAATATATTATATATTAGTTCTGAAGAAGGAGATACAACCTTCTTATTTCAGGGACCGTGGTACTGAAGTATTAGAGCAGCACCTGGTCTGAGTTTTGCTGGATCCAGAGGGCTGGCAGCAGACTCCTTGTCTAAGATATCGACCAGTGGTGTATTTCAAGATAACTGAGAAGCAAGCGAGCAGATGAGACAGTTTTCCTGCCGCCGACATATGAGTTAAGACTTTGTCAGCCAGAGCAGCTCACCCTTGTATAACCCACCCTAAAATTGACTGTAATACTAAATCAAGAGGGACAGTTATTGTTGTACAAATAAAAAGAAACTGTGATCCCTTCAATATTATTTCCACCAGTAACAAACACATGAAGTCGTGATGACAAACAACAACCTAGCTTCAAAAGCCAGTATTACCTCATAATACTACATCACAACACTACACACATATTGTAATAATATTATATGTCAGGACAAAGATCCTTTGTATAAATTTTGTACATAAACATTGTGTATACATTTGATTGTGATTCCTGATTCACTCTGTAGTTGGATCAGGATATCTATTATTGAAAGAAACTAATACATAATTTAAAAGTTAACACTTGACTTACTTAAGCTAGTCTTCTAGAGTGTTATATGTATGTGCTTGTCATAGTGTTGTAAAGTGTTGTGGATCTTAATAAAAGTGTTTATCTGTCTGTTGGTTGTTGTGAACTTACACTTCATCACTATCATAACCCTAGACATTCAACGTAGTCATCACAATATTCCAGAATAAGTCTGATTGAGGTCTAAATGTGGTAGCAAAGTAAGGTCATCTGTAACACACCACACTCATTAGATACAGATACCTTCACAGCTGATCTCAGTCAGTACACTAAGTTCCCTATAACTATTTATATAATCCCAACTTACCACATATATTGGGGTCCTGTCCGGGATTTTGAACCTTCTCCTAGCACATATATTGGGGGTAATTCACTTCTGGGAATTATCAAAATTAAAAAGGTATTCTTGGGTGGAAAATAGATAAGGTTGAGCTCTCAGTGCTTGTGGTTGTCCTTAGTTTAATTAGTTATAGATAAAATTCTTGAGTTAAACATTGTATACTTTTGCCTGTTAGAAAATGGCAGACCTGGCAAAATTTCGATCTGCTGCTATGCAGGCTGCTAAAGATTTGGGAATGGAGGGGCAAATTATGATTGCTTATGTCACAACTGAATGTGACAAATTTATTGAACGTGAAGAAAGAAAATTTGAAGCAGAAAGAAAATTAGAATCTGAAAGATTAGAAAAAGAGGCTGAAAGAAAGTTAGAGGCAGAAAAAGAAATTAAGAGGTTGCAGATTGAGGCTGACAAAGAGGCTAGGGCATTGGAGGCTGAGGCTAAGAAGTTACAATTGGAGGCAGAAAGAGAAGAAAAGAGATTGGCTGCTGAAAGGGAAGACCAGCGATTGACTGCCGAAAGGGAAGCAGCAAAGGAGGAGAAAAGATTACAGAGGGAGAACGAATTACGACTAAGGGAGTTGGAATTTGAAGGCCATGCTCCTGAAAATGGTGCCAGTCCCTTTGCCTCTGATGCCACTGCTAGTCAGGGAGCCTCAACCTCAGCTATGAGTTTTCATTTAGATCATTTGTTGAGAAAGACGATGATATTGAGAGCTATCTAAATAGATATGAACTATTAGCTACCACGTATGGGTTAGAGAGAGAAAGGTGGAGCTTAAAGTTATCTCAAGGGCTTCGTGGTACAGCTTATGAAGTTTTCGCCAAGATGAGCAGAGATGACCAAGAAAATTATGACATGTTAAAGCAGGCTCTTTTGTTAAGATATGAAAAGAATGGAGAATTTTATAGAAAAAGTTTAGGAATGCTAAACTACTGTCAGGTGAAACATATCACCAGTTCTCTGCACGGTTAGAGACATACTTGGAGAAATGGACTTCTCTGGGGAAAACCCAAGATCTTAAGGAAATGATCCTTATAGAACAACTAAGAGAGTCCATGGCTCCAGACCTGAGAAAGTTTCTCATGGAACAAGGTGCAGAGAGGCTGGGTGAGTTACTAAATGTTGCTGAAAGATATCAGGCAGCTCAAGCAGAGTTAACATGTAATAAAAAGAAACAGTTACAACGGGCTGATCACCCGTTTGCCAGTCACTTCGATTACGGAAACAACAGCAAATGGGTTGATTTGCCGTTGCCCTAAAGACGCCATTAGGCGTGATGGAAATAATGGCAAAGAAAACCTATCTGCTGTTGCCCTAAGACGCCACTAGGCGTAATGGCCACTGACTGCTTTGACGGTCGGTGGCTAAGGACGGAAGAAGAAGAAGAAGAAAAAGAAACAGGTAGACAATTTTAAGGCACCACCAAACTTTAATAAGTTTGATCATAGAGAGCATAACAAAGGTAAGCACCAGTTTGATAGGCCACGGTATGAAAATAAAAATAAAACCCCACAATTCGATGAAAGGAAATTTGATGAAAGAAAATCTTTCAACCAAGGAAGGAAGTGGTGTAAAAAGTGTAAGATGAACAATCATACCACTGAAAATTGTAGGAATAAAACTCCTAATTTTGCTGCTATGATATCTGGGAAGAAGGGAACAAAGGTCAAACCTGAGGAACTACAGGAACCGTACCACCCCCCAGTGTGTGAAGATGTAATCTGTAATGGAGTCACCATAAGGTGCTTATATGATACAGGTTTAGATTATGATTCAGTTGTGAGTTCTCACCTGGTGCAAGCAGATCAATACACCACAGAAACAGTGGAGATTCAAGCTGCAACCAAGGAAGTAGCGACCATGACACTCCCTATCGCTAAGATACATGTGAAAACGCGATATGTGGAGGGAGTAATCAAAGCAGCAGTGATAAATGAGCCAATCTACCCTCTGATATTGGGGTGTAGATATGTCTTCTTGGCAACGGTGCAGACCAGATCACAGTCTAAAAAGGAGGAGGATAATCCAATAAATACTCATCCAGATGAGATGAGGAAGGCACAGGCGGAGGACAAAACACTCAAGCCGTGTTTCAAGAAATTGCCCAAATGTCATACACCTCCAGGCAAGGGAGAATTTTATATGAAGAACAAGTTGATTTATAGGAAGGCTGGATCTGAATCCTATGGTCACGGACAGCTGGTCCTTCCCACTTCATATAGGACTAAAGTGTTGGAACTAGGGCATGCGATTCCCTTCAGTGGTCATATGGGGATCAGCGCAACAGGACAGCGTATAGCTTGTCACTATTTCTGGCCAGGGATAACTGAAGATATCAAAAGATATGTAAAATCCTGTCCAGAGTGCCAACGAGTAGCACCTAAGCATTGGACTGCACCAGCAACTCTAGGGGAAATGCCCATAGTGGGAACACCTTTTGAGAGAGTTGCCGTGGACATTGTGGGACCTCTCACTCGAACCAAGAGGAGGAACAGCTACATTCTGACTCTGGTGGACACCTGTTCTATGTGGGGAGAGGCGGTAGCCCTGTCATCCATTGACTCTAAACATGTGGCAGAGGCATTACTCACAATTTTCACAAGGTTAGGCTTTCCCAACCAAATCTTGACTGATAATGGCTCTCAGTTCAAGGGGAAACTAACCGAAGAAGTTTTCAGGATCTTTCAAGCCAAACACTTCCATTGTAGCCCGTACCATCCCCAAGGAAACGGCCAAGTGGAAAGATTTAATGGGACCTTGATGTCGATCCTGAGAAAGTTGGCACATGAAAAACCAGATACATGGGACCAGTACCTTCACGCCGCCCTCTTTAAAAAAAGCATGCTGCCTATTACAACAAGAAAGCTAAAGACAGAGATTTGGCTGTGGGAGAGAAGGTACTGCTTCTTCTACCCGGTAGTCAGAATAAGTTGCAAATTGGATGGCAAGGTCCATATACAGTTCTAGAGAAGGTGTCTAGAACAAATTATAAGATAGATAAGAAGGGGAAAGAAAAAATCTATCATGTGAATCTCCTGAAGAAGTATTTGGAAAGAGAACATCAGGAAGAGACACATTTGCTTACCTTGTCTATTGCAACAGAGATGAAAAAAGAACCACTTTCATCATTTGAATATCCATTACACCCCTGTGAGACAGCTGCACAGGTGAAAATCAGTATACATTTAACGAAAACTCAGAAGGAGAGAGTGCAACGGGTTCTAGATGATCATACAGAGGTGCTAACGGACCGTCCGGGGCATACAAACTTATTGGAATATGATATGAAACTTATAGACCCAACCCCTGTATGTATGAAAGCATATTCGATTCCTTTCGCTAAGGAGAAACCTTTGAAGGAAGAGATAGACTATTTGTTGAAGGAAGGAATCATTTCACACAGTGAATCTTCGTATAGTTCCAGTGTGGTGCTCTTGAGAAAACCATCTGGAGAGCATAGACTCTGTATAGATTACAGGAGACTGAATGCTATCACAGAAGGTACATTGACTCTCTGAACATGCTGTTTAATCGACTTAGAGAAGCGAATTTGACAGCCCGACCAACCAAATGTTGCGTTGGATGTAAAGAATTAGAATTCTTGGGACACACAGTCCATCAGGGAAACATGACCCCTGACCCCAAGAATTTAGAGAAACTAAGAAAAGCCCCGAGGCCACAAACAAAGAAAGACGTGAGATCCTTTGTCTCATTATGTGGTTTCTACCAAAAGTATATCAAAAACTTTAACTCCATATGTGCACCGTTAACTGATTTGACACGCAAAGGAAATCCGGATCGAATTACCTGGACAGCACAGTGTGAATTAGCATACCAAGAATTGAAGGAAAAGCTCACAAGCAAACCTATTTTGAAATTACCTGACTTAAGTCAAGAATTCATTGTGAGAACGGATGCAAGTAATATCGGTTTGGGCGCTACCCTGTTACAGAAGTCAGATTCACTGGATGGGGAATTAACCCCAGTGGCATATGCTAGCAGAAAGTTGAATAAAGCTGAAAAAAAATTATTCAACTAGCGAAAAAGAATGTCTTGCAGTAATATGGGCGATCAAGAAATTCAATATTTATCTGTATGGGAAGGCATTCAAGTTGCAAACGGATCACAAACCCCTGGCTTTTCTAGCGCAGGCTAGGCATGAAAATACGAGGTTACTCCGATGGTCATTGCTTTTGCAGCCATTTCAGTTCAGCATAGAATATATTTCTGGAAAAACTAACCTGGGTGCTGATTTTCTAAGCCGCCATCCGTGTGATGAGAATCACAATGATCACCAGGAATAGTAATACATTTATCTAGGTGTATATAGAATTATGGACTGACATATGATGTCTGTTTTAAGTGGGGAGAATTTGTGGTGAAAAATTCTAATCCACATATATAAATTAGAAAATAAATGTAAAGCCTAACGAAGTAATTCAATAGAAAGAAAGAAGAATGGTGAAAGATCAGTGCTTTCACAATAGCGTACGCCTGTGTTGTAGAACGCCATAATGGCTGAACACGAAACCCCCTTTTTCTGCTCCGTCTGCATAAACTACACGCGTTTCTAAAAATAAAACTGGTACTGTGTTTCTTAGAAAACCTTGAGATACGCAAACTGCATAATGACCTAGATACTAATACTACATTAATGTCATTATACACACTACGTTAACCTAAAAGACAGACGGGCTTAGAAGAGAGAGAGAGAGAGATGCACGGGGGAACGCCAATCACACGCGAAAGGCATGAAGACCTGATTTTTTCAAATAAACAGTAAATAAAAAACACTAACGATACGAGGTTAGGTTTTGAAAACAGGTTTAAGCTCTTATTGGGAAACCTGACATTCTACTGATTTATGTCTAAGCTCCTGACATTAGTCTGACAGTACAGAAGACATCCCTTGGTATAGAAGTGAACGGGTGGTAAAAACAAATACACGACTGTCCTAGAATAATACATATTTTGAACGAAGCCACTTAGCCCCATTAAACTTATATATTCTTGTGCCTTAGGACTTGCTGACAAAGAATATGTTATGTGTTACGCAAATAATCTAGTAATTAACAAATTATAGCCAAAATACTATAGTGGGGTTGTCTGACAGCACAAGATCATATTTGCTTGTAATGGCATGTTTGAAAAACACTGCTTTAGGGGAAATGAGGCCAACAAGTTAGATACGATTTGATTGGCTGTAGTAAAATGTAAGGCGAAACCTTATTAGTCGAACTGCAAATACTATTATTGTTGTTAATGGCTACGTGTAGGATGGGTAAAATTTTTCAAAGGCTCTTGTAAACATGGTCTCATTGGTTAGAACGTTCGATATAGTCAAATAGAAGCGTCAGTTCAGGGCCAGTTTTGAAAATAAATTTTGTAAGAAGCAAGTGCGTTGAGATCAAGCTAATATTTTCTAATAAAAGCCTGGGATAAGACAGATCAAAATTGTGCCAGAATTCATCGCCAGTCAACGTTACTTGTGTATATTTCCTTGAATTGTGGTAAGCTAGACATATTTCCTATATATATATATATATATATATATATATATATATATATATATATATATATATATATATATATATATATATATATATATATATATGAAAATTGAATAGGGAATGATAAATTGTGTCTGTGTGTGTGTGGTTCAGTAGCAAACAGAAGGCAAAGCCTAGATATTGCTCCACCATGTAAAAGCTTGTCAGAGAGGAATATAACTGCATAGGCATATATGGGATTGCCAATTAGTAACATGACACCTATCCTATTGTATAGAAGGAATTAACGCTGGAATTGCAGAGGCGTTGTAACCATTAGGGAGAGGAATACTGGTGTATATTGTCACATGAGAAGCTAGCAGTTGGCCTACAGCGCTGAACTCTGTGTTTGTAATGTCCTGTACTTCAGTGTGGAAATATATTATATATTAGTTCTGAAGAAGGAGGTACAACCTTCTTATTTCAGGGACCGTGGTACTGAAGTATTAGAGCAGCACCTGGTCTGAGTTTTGCTGGATCCAGAGGGCTGGCAGCAGACTCCTTGTCTAAGATATCGACCAGTGGTGTATTTCAAGATAACTGAGAAGCAAGCGAGCAGAGGAGACAGTTTTCCTGCCGCCGACATATGAGTTAAGACTTTGTCAGCCAGAGCAGCTCACCCTTGTATAACCCACCCTAAAATTGACTGTAATACTAAATCAAGAGGGACAGTTATTGTTGTACAAATAAAAAGAAACTGTGATCCCTTCAATATTATTTCCACCAGTAACAAACACATGAAGTCGTGATGACAAACAACAACCTAGCTTCAAAAGCCAGTATTACCTCATAATACTACATCACAACACTACACACATATTGTAATAATATTATATGTCAGGACAAAGATTCTTTGTTTAAATTTTGTACATAAACATTGTGTATACATTTGATTGTGATTCCTGATTCACTCTGTAGTTGGATCAGGATATCTATTATTGAAAGAAACTAATACATAATTTAAAAGTTAACACTTGACTTACTTAAGCTAGTCTTCTAGAGTGTTATATGTATGTGCTTGTCATAGTGTTGTAAAGTGTTGTGGATCTTAATAAAAGTGTTTATCTGTCTGTTGGTTGTTGTGAACTTACACTTCATCACTATCATAACCCTAGACATTCAACGTAGTCATCACAATATTCCAGAATAAGTCTGATTGAGGTCTAAATGTGGTAGCAAAGTAAGGTCATCTGTAACACATCACACTCATTAGATACAGATACCTTCACAGCTGATCTCAGTCAGTACACTAAGTCCCCTATAACTATTTATATAATCCCAACTTACCACAACGGTCCAGCACGAAGTTATTTTATCTGAGCCGAACATGGCAACTTAACATCATAAATCAGCGAAATCGGACACCTGCGTTTAGTTGAGGTAAATTTAAGTACCCTTCGTTTGATTATTTTCTATGGAGACGGAAATGTTAGAATAGATGGTGTTAGGCAAGGAAGCCACTCAAGTTCTAGAGTTAAACCCAGATTTTCTTCTTTAAAAGAACCCAGAAATACCCAGATTATTTTATGCCTCAAATACATGGGATAGACGATGCTTACACAATCTTTTAGTGCAACTTTAGCACAAATAAGCTGTGTGCTACCAATTTTTATTTATTTCATCATTTTTATTTTATTTTTTATTACCAACAATTCACAATTATATAAAAATGATTTTATTAACACCCCAATATATGAACTCTTGACAATGAGATATTTTAACAGTAACATACTTACATAGTTACATTTAAAAAATGTTCCTCAAATCAAATATAAAATGTTAGTTGTAACTTGTTACTGTTGAAAACTGTCACTTGTCAGCGACTCGGCATCCATGTCGACAACTTCTCCTTCGTCAAGATCATATGCATGAATTGACAACGTGGAATCTTCATTGTGGAGTTCCAAAATCTTTGCATATCTCTGCCGACAACGTCCTTCACGCACATCTTCAACCACGCTTTTACTAGGATTAAACTTATGACAAACTCCATCTTTGGCAACTGCTTGCTTGGCTAGTATTCGATTGGAAACTGTTTCACACAAAAGCTTGTTGGTTTGTTTAGTTTTAACTAAGTTAACCTTCGAAAACACTCTTTCGACGCATGCTGAGGAGTGAGGTAGTGCCATAAGCGTACACATGAGGTCAGCCAAAACATCAAATTTCTTCTGGTTATTAGCATCTGTTACTTGTTGCAGTCCCAGCCAGAATGCGGGCGGATCCTCATCCACCAGATGTTCAAGATATTTTTGGTACGATGCCAGTTCTCGCCATTGATCAGACAGACAGTCAAGGCTCTCTTCTGAAACAACTGTTGGGAACTGCGCTGCTAATGGAATGACAAAAGGTTTGTTGATCTCGAGAGCTTGCTTTTGATCCAACAGCTGCATTTGCGCCAGAACACTGTTTTGTCCATGTGGGAAGCTGCATAGTATTTGAGTACAAAGTTCAATCAGGTATGCCAATACATCATTGCGAAACAGGACTTCTTTATCTCCTAACGGTTGTCGGATTAACTGAACGTCACATCGTCCACCCAGCTCAATGTAATTCAGTTTCTTGTGCACCTGTACATCCGAAGGATCAAGGTCGGCAAGAGTGCGATGCTCATGCTGCAATACTTCCTGCCTAATAAACATACTGAGAAGAAAACGACACTCTCTTGTTCCACTCGTGTACACTTTGTGAAGACGGAAGTTCTCGGACTGGAATTCAATGTTCGTGACGTTAACTTTACCCAGTATGTAGCCGACAAATAGAAGCATGTGCTTCGTGCCAACAGTGTTCATCGTCTGCAGGATTTGCCCCGCACCGTCGACTTTGTCCCCTGAAGCTTCGGATTGGAAATACAAGTGCAGAGCATCCCATTGCTCAAGGATCCTCTCAATGACTGCTTCACGGGACAGCCAGCGTGTTTCACACAGCTTCAACACTTTATGTTTCTGGGCCTGAACTACATCTTGTATTAACTGGAACTGGAGATTTCTTTTACTACTACGCGAAAAATAGAAGCAGACATTCTTTATGAAAATGTCAAGCCAAGACGGTAGGTGGTTGCTGTCAGCATTTGCACAAAGTGCAAATGAATGACAAACACAGCCGAGAACAAAGACATGTGGAATCTCTTTCTTCGGCTGTGCCTGTAAACCACTTGCAGTCCCCATCATAGTGGCACAGTTGTCTGCAGCAAAACCAATGACGTTACTAAGCGGGATTGCATGCGTGCTCAACAATTTCTTAACAGATGTAAACGTGCCAAGACCAGTCCCATACTCCACCTCAATGAGGTCTAACAGTGAATCAACTACTTTTCTTGTTTTTGTGTCACAGAATCGCACAACGACTGCCAACATCTGATTCGTAGAGACATCAGTACTCTCATCAACGATTATAGAAAATTTCTGATTTCTGCAAATGTTTATAACGTCAAGCCGCTCAAAATGAGTACTGCCGTACTGCATTACATAGGCAATGCAGTACGGTAGCCTTGGTGCACTTCATTGACATTTTTTGAGCAATTGTGCTGTCTGGAAACATCTGCTTGCAACATTCAATCAAATGATCAGCTTACGAAAACGGAGTATCATGTTCTGCCATGAAAGCCGACAACAGTATCCCCGCTTTAGCAATTTTGTCTTAGAGACAGGACTCTTTTTGGTTTGATGAATAACTTGTTAATGTTCACACTGTTAGGATGATCGGTACCTCAATTACCTCAATTGTACTTTCATTACAAATACAAGTGAAACAATTAGCAAATACACAAGCTTATTGCTAACTGTCAAATAGCACAAAATGTGGCTTCTTATACTTATTTTTTTATGTCTTTATTTTTTTATATGGCTTAACATTTTTGCAGAATTAGAACAACTAAATATTCGTTCATAAATTATACAACGCCGACCGTGACCAACCATTTCTGCGAAAAATATTATCTCCCTTGATAATTTAAATCTGTTTAGTCAAGACTTTCCTTTGACGGGAGACATCAATTGCCTCCCCTCAACGCGCAGTTGTCAAAAGTAATTCTGTCAAAAAGTTTTCTCGTCAGAGACATTAGTGCATCAACAGACTTCTCACAGACAAACTGTTGGGCGGGAATTTCTTTCTAGCTTTGCCGATCTCCGAGTCCGGGATTCCTCCGAGTGAAACAGCGCAGGTTTCTAAAACGTCTGTGTATGCGCGTGCATGACTTTGCTCACCCCCGTAAAACACAGAGGCAGAGCTTGAAGTAGTTGGCTAAACTTCAAAGGGCCTGCCGGGGAAGATCAAAGGGCTGCTAAAGATAGACACACACACAGCTCCACCCCTCATCGCTCCCTTCTTTTTTCAAAATGCGAGCAGGGAAGCGGCCAGCCTCGAGTTACCGTGTAAGCAATGTTTAATTCTGAGCCTAGTTGTTTTAACGCAAGATTCGGTCAGTCCAGGACGAGAAACCCTGCCAAACCTGCAACAATTTTGGTAGGGGCTGGATATCCTGGTACGGGTATGGGAGACTTCAAAGTCACATTATTTATCCAGTCCTTTTTACCTAGGTTCGTTAAAATTAATGAAGCTTTGATAACGAATGCCGCCTTTCTGAAAGTTGACTTAAGGATTCGTCTCTCTGTCTCTCGCTTGCTCACCCTCTCTCCTCTCTCTCCCCCTCTGTGTGTGTGTCGATGAATATAAAACATGAGGCAACGATTGAGAAAAGACGTACATAACATGAAACGCATCGATACTCATTTTTTCTAATTCTACTTCTTGAAAGATCGCAACTATTGGTGCTATTTTTGTCTTCCGCTAACACACTCTTGTAGTTTACTTTTCATGTCGTTGATCATTCTTTATTGCTTTCTTATTATTTCCTGCAGTTCAAGCGTTATCATATATATACAGGTTTTTTGGTTGAGATTCTCTTGGCCTCCTAAATTCTACTTCTTCTTCAAGTACCACACCTGCTGGCGTAGGTGATTTATTCTATCCATAACTTCCTGTCTCCAAGGCTGATTATCAATTCTGTTTTTGCTTCTTTAGCGCCACGTTGTCAAACTGCCCACCTTCATTCTCTACATCTGTTCCCGTCCATCGTTTCTGTTATGACACTTTTAAGTATATTCCAATTGTCCTCTATTTAACATGCCAAACAGGAGTGACTTTCTGCCTTCTGATTTGAGTAATAATGTTTCTTTGTTCACTGGCTTAAGGTAAATGTGCCGTAGGGGAGTGAAGCGGTAGAGATTTTACTTATTCTAGATCTTAGCGTTAGGAGATAGGGTGACCAGCTTCCTTCTTCGCTGCTTTGCCTTCCTTAACTCAGAGCAGAGTCAATAACCATTTTAACAGTTAGGCAGACTGCGTCCTGAAGCGGTTTTATTTCGAACAAGGTCCTATTTTTGGCTTCAAGAAGGAAGAGTCAAACTACTCTGTCACTCGGACGCTACATAACCTTATAGGGGGCCCTCAACATATGACGTCACGCAATTTGTGTCATTTCTAACCCCCTCCTCTCCTCCTTCCCTTATCACATTTCTTTAAAACAACCAGACCCCTTTTATGTGACATCACAAATCTCTTAACCCGCCCCCAACTCCTTTAAGAAAAGAAATGTCGCCCTATTTTTATCTCTCTGTTTTAATAGTAAAATGAAAGTTTTAAAATGTATCTCAACATTTCTTGCCTAGACAAACGTGATGGCGGCCTCGTACCCCTGATGGTGTGGGTTCCGCGAATTTAAATGCTGGCGGGAAATGACAAATTCCAAATTTCCCTATCTTAAGAATTTTTCCTTTTTAATTCCCCCCCCCCCCACCCCACCCTTCCTTTTCCGTCACCTATCGATCTACCAAATCATTACCTATCAGCAGACGTGATCGTAGTCCACTGGTCTTCACCGCCTGTCCTCTAACAGTCGTTTATCTGAGGCGTCTATTTCTACTCAGTCATAATTCTAGAGCTGAGTTGTATCACCCTGACATTTCCTCATGACTGGCCTCTCTACTCACCAGCAGTGGTTTTTCTTGTTTCCCCCCCCCCCCTAGTTTTTTAAATCTTTTAATTTGAATTCACATATTTGTCTCTCTCACTCTCTCTCCTTTTTAAAATGTATATATATATATCTCTCTCTGTATCTACCTCTCTCTCTCTCTCTTGTTTGTTTGTTAATTTTTTTTTCTCTAATATTTTTTGTACTTAACGTTTTCTCTCTACTTCCGGTATCGGCGGCAGCCATTTTTGTCCAGCCATGTGATTGTTATCAGGTGGACTCGCTTTTATTTTTCTTTTCTTGTTTACTTAGTTCTCATTTTCTTACCTTTCTGGGTTTTTTTCACCTGTCCTCGACGAAGGCCTTGTGGCCGCAACGTTGAGGTTTTCTCGTCTTTTGTTCTAGTAAGACGTATTATCTCGTCCTCTCTCCCCACTTTACCTGAACCAAGGTGTCGCGTGTTTGTCTCCCCTGCTCTGCAGTAGTGGTCACGGTGAGGGGAGGGGGAAAGTATTTATTCGTTAAAAAGATCGACCTTTCTTCAGTAGTGACACATTTCGCCCAGGCCACTCCAGTCAACGCAGATCTTTGATAAAGGAAAAGTTCAAACCAAAATCTGATATATTTTTAATATTCTGTTGTTTTGATGTTTTCGTTTTTCTTTTCTTTGTATGTGTGTTGTATTGTAAGTAATAACGTCCTAAAATTGATCTGCAATTGTATTCACGAATCTTACTTACTTTCTAATATATCAAACCATTCGCCCAGCGCGCCTATTCCGGCCCTGCTTGCAACCATTTGTAAGTATATTCCCCCATCTAATTATCGGGTCTACTGCACTTCAAATTATCTGTTGTATTTTAGCAGAATAAGGAATCAATTTTACTTTGTGTTATTTAAAATGGAAATGACATACTTTACTTGTGAATTTTTATTTTGAAGATGTGCTTCGATAGTGCATCAACCAAACCGCCATTCTGCTTTTCAATCGGTGTCCATGCATGCACGAGTCGCTAGATTAATGTTTCAGTCAATAATGCACCTTGTTTAATTTTGAACAAAGCGAAGAACAAAGAAACGTGTCTGCACGCTTGCTCACATACACACAGACAAATAGAATTCTGGATCACGAAGACGATACATATCGTCTTATTATGGAGATCAATGATGGTTTTCTGTGGGACTTGGTGTGCGCATTTTCTGAGGTGTAACTGATCCGCTTACTGGTAGTCAGAATATGAGGGGACAGCATACAGAGTGAACACCCGAGTTGAATGATACTGTCACGGGATGTCTCCCCTTGCTCTGCAGTGGTCCAACAGTGGCCAACATTCAGAGTATCTACTGAGGGTCTTCAAAGTATCTACCTTTCGCTCAAGATTACTCTTGGTAAAGATGTCAATTGAAGAATGATGCTTCAGTTCTATTGAGCCTCATAGGAATTTGAGAAATCAACCACCGCTGCTAACATTATCAACGCAGTAATGAACTTAGTATCTTCCTAGACCTTCATTGAGAAGAAGAGAATGTGACTCTTTTGATGAACCCCAAACTCATTTAATTCAGTAAAATATTACTTCAATAGCCATGTGTTACTCCTCATTTTGCGCACCGCAATGCATTCATGATTTTGAAACATCGCGGTGCTCAAACAGATTAAAATTACGTCAAAATAAAATAATTACGTAGTCGCGCGTGTAGAGCAACGGCAGTTGACATTTGGAAGTGTCTCCAGCCGGTCGGGCTGTGTTTCATATGTGTTCTCTTGAGGCCGCTATGTCCGTCGTCAAGCTTATGTATAAAGAAAGTGTTTGCACCTATTGGTACCAGGAGATTCGTATAATGTAGATGAGTATTCTGAGAATATTGAGAAATCATATAATTATGTCGTGGGCCTCAACTTGGCGGACTTTACAGAGAGGTGTTGAATGCACCATTATTGTTACAGTGTAACGGACCTTGAATTATGGACTGTTCGCAGATTGTAATCATGAATCGTTATCTATATGTGGAGCTGCGTGGTGTGGGAAATTTGATTAAATTATAAAAATTGTCTACAAGAGTGAGCTGCATTTACTTCACAAGTTACTGTTGTCGTTTTCCATGGGATTTTTGAATTGCTATCACCCTAGATATTACTTGTCCAACGCTATCATCAATTTCAATCATAAAGATAACAGAATGGAACGCAGCACCCTGTTTATGTGTATTTAAAATTACTGAGACATAAGGGTCAGTTCACTCAAAACGATTAAATCAGCTATACATTTGTATATATTCCGATAACAAATTTAATAATCAATTACAGTAGACATTAAAAAATCCGGCAACCTCTGGACCTGAGGAGTGCCGGATTTTTGAAAATGCCGGATTTTTTATGGTTATATGGTGCTACTGGAAGAAAGGCGACGCGTTTCCCGCCTTGTAGCGTATTGAAATAATAGAGGCGTTGTGATTTCCCGCCTGGATGAGATTCTGGAAGAATCTATATGGCGATGTGCATGCCGCCAATCACTACTATGTGATATACACCTGGATGGTGATTTACGTGTGCGAAGAGAGTATGCCGCACCGAGGACTTTATATGTAACTGTGTGTACTGCCTGTGCACGTCAGGGAAGCCAGTCCCTAATTATTGTTGTGATTGTTATTTCCTACAGGCAGTGTCAGCCTGGAGATGAGTCAGTATGCTTGCTACATGTACTTGATTTCCATAATGTATATCTATCAGTTCAATAAATGTCTTGGAACTGTACCAGTGGTGTTGGGTTAGTTCGTACGAGCCATTGTTTACCACCATCTACACACTCACGCCACACCCCATCATCAGCGCATATCTCATACAGTATTCTGACATACTGGGGGCTTAAACAGTTCCTTGACATATTGTATATATTTAACAGAAAATGACTACCTGTACACTTTATCTGCGATCGACAATGCACGATGTTTACGTTTTACACCACTTCTTTTATTTGCTGAATCCATAATGGGGCTAAACAGCAGCAAATAAATGATAAAATGAGAAGGAATGAGCAGGAATACCTGTTAACACGTGCAAGCAAGACCCAACAGCTGCATCAAAACATAAACTGCTCCAGAAAACAGTGGCGCGCCAACGCGGTAAATTTAAAAATGCGCTCCGAAATCCATGCCGGAAATCTGAAGGAACCGGATTATCGATGGCCGGATTTTTTAATGTCAACTGTATATTAAACAGGGTTAACATAGATAATGGTGTAGATGGAACAATTTTAGCCTTTAAGTATGCATCACATGTGAAGATCTGGTTATGGTTTTGAAAATTTCTTAGTGTTCACTTGGCAGCTCTGAATGGGTACTTAGCTGCCAGTAAAGTGTCGGTTGCCTTCTGCTCCAGCCGATGGGTGTTCTTTGCAGGTTGTAGGCTGGTTTTTCTCGTCACTGGTGAAATCTGGTGGCGGTAACACATCCCAAGTAGTATCATGGGGTAATTACGAAGATGGTCCAGCGTCTTCAAGACCCGTCTAATGCTGGTGTCTAGCTTTGACTGAAGGCCACTTATACCACTCACTTGTTGCACAGACAAGTACTACCAATTGGTACCTCCTACACAAATTGGGAGATACAGACTTATGGCTCAGGAAAATAGCTTCGGCAACTTGGTTAAGATGCCTCTTACACGTGGTCTGTGGTATTACTTTACAATAGAGTCCCACTATGACTTCGTATTCAAGTTCCTAGAATTCCGGGCTTTGCGTATTAGTAACGGTAGAGTTTTCTTACTGTCTAAGTCCAGAAGATGCTCAGATACGGTGTCAGGTCCTTTAAATTAGAATCCTGACTCTAGTCTTTATTCTGGTTTGTCTGAATTGTCTTCTTGACGAGTTGAATTACCAGTTCGGTAATTTTAGCATGTTGTAGATTTTAAGCAACACTCGCCCGCACATTCACATTGCTACGTAGAGGTGGTCCAACCAGATATGTTTCATTTTATCATCTCAGATGCCATACCAATTGCAAATAACTTGCTGATTTCGGTAGGGGTATATCCCCACTACCCTCGTTTATCTGGAATCTTCTTCAAGACAGAAATAAACTAATGTTCTCTGCATGTCATCTACTAATTCATGTCTGACTTACTAGACTATTTAAGGTTTTGCCTCTTCCGTTGATTTTGATCATGTTAACACTCACTACTTCTTAGATCTATCACGAATAATCTCTTTCAAGAATTTCGTTTTCTTGTAATTATCCATTACAACAAAATCTGGCCGGAAATTATTACATTTTTCTCGTGCTCCAAAAATCATATTCGTTATCTTCCTGTCCGGTCTTAATCTGTCACTAGATTGATATTTACCGTGTGTTTTTGGGCACGGCATATGCAAACTTTAACAACTTATCAAGCACCAAACCTGGGTTGTAGTACTTATCTAGCTGACCACGTCCCCAACTCATGATTTGTTTTGTATCTTCCCAGACAGAACGTCTGGATTCACAATAGCCATGTAAGCGATAAGACAAACACACGGTGGAATCTCCTTTTTTACGTTTTATTCCGTGCGCTCCAATTCACTGTCGATATCTTCATATTAGCACCTGGAATCACTACTCGAAATTTACCATCATGACTTAAGGCCAGTATTGCCCCACTTTTGTCTAATCTCGTAAGGATGGTCAATTAGGCACAGACATGACATGAATTGAAGGAAGAAAGTGTAAACAATGAAGCGAAAATAATAAATACTGTCAAAGGTTGGGGAAAAGAAAGGGAAGATTATAGATTGAATTAAAGGATGACACATGAAAATGTAACGATCGAGGTTATTTCTTCACAGATACGTAAATCGCTATATTAATAACTGTCTAAGGGAAATGTCCTGAAACGATAAATGAAAAAAGATCCCGCTAGTTTTTCTGCAAAATGCGGAACAGGCGTGTATTTCTCCGTGAAAGCTAAATTGAACACGCATTAAAAGAATGCGCATTCCTTGCCATTTTTTCATGGTGCATTTTCGGGAAAATACGGAAACGGCGTGCACTGTACCGTGAAAGCTAATTTAAGCAGCCATTAAAAAAAGCACGCATTGACCATTGACCATAAGCCATAAGTTTGACTACAAATACCCAATTAAACTTAAATCGAATGGGCAGGAATTAAATTACCAGAGGAGACCTAATACGGTCATCATGACATACAACAGAAATGGTATAACATAATTATTCCCTCATATTTTGGCGGGTTAATTGCTCATAAGTAAAGAAAACGTTTACGAAGCCCAACACACGACATGTAACTACCAGAAGATCTTTTTCAGGATTGGGCTGGACGAAAACAGCGCATATATAATTGTCTTACGTACTTGGACGAATAATGTTTTAGGAAATAACATCAATGAAATGATACTTCTTCTTCTTCTTCCTCGTTCGCCTTCAGACTTCCACATTTATGACTCTAATAAAGGCAGCAGTCAACTCAAGGTTCCCGACATCTCCAAACAGAATGAAATGATACAAGTATCATTATCATCAATATATTTTAGCTACCGTGATGTACAGGTACTAATCAAGAATATGCCAAGCCTTCCTGTCCTGTGCCAACCGTTCAACTTCTTTCAATGTACTCTTGATCACTGTCATGTCCGTCTTCAGGTTTCTTCTGTGTATGATGTTTTATTGTGTGTGTGTCTTTCTCTATTTCTCTTATCTTGTTGATCCTAGAACAAGGATTAGCTTGTAATGCTATCATCTGGTTTCCATAATCCGTGCCCTATTCAATGCAAGCACCTTCTCCACACCTGCTGCTCCACTAATTTTGATCTGGTTCTTTGCATCATTTCCACTTTGGTGATCTTCTCATACCATTTTTGACTATTCTGTGCTGGCACCCATTTATGAAGGTATGTATTTTTCATATTTGTTATTCTTCATGCTTCAAAGCCGTACAATAGGAGGGACTTGACTTCTGCGTTGAAAAATCTAATCTTTGTGCTTGACTTGATTTTTTTTCATTTCCATATATTTCTCAGTGCGATGATACAAATATTACTCAATTCAATGTTAGATGCGAAAGAAGAAACACGGATCAATGGTACTGAGCACGCAGTATTTTTGTGTTGCGTGATGTGTCCATGTAGCATTGACATAATGACTTTAGTCATAAAACAGTGTCGTCAATTCGATTTGTGTCAATGAAACCAGTTCAAGGACAACACCTGAAGTCTGTTACTCTGAAGATAGTCTGTAGTCACCGGATGTTAGTCTGTAGTCACCGGATGTTCCACTATTACACAATTTTTCCTTGTCCAAGAATGCACAAGACAGGGAATTAAGGAATCCTTTATGGATCCGGAAACTGTTTTGGGAGATGAATAAAAAAAACCCTCAGGGATTTCAAGAAATGCCCACCGACGGAAGTGACTTTTGGTTCCGGATTTATTTGGGAGAATGTATTAGACTATAAGCAGACAAAATTTCTGACTCTAGATTGCAGATATCTGGTACAGATTTCTGAGTCAGAATTAGTACAAGATAAGGTTGCAACAAAAAAAAAACCATTATGATAGGGCGTACTATATCGAGTAGACAAGATAACATTATCTCACACTTGATCACTGGTCGTGCGTCGTAACACTGCCACTTTAGCAGGGAGACGTGGACCAATCTTCGGAGTCTTTATTACTTCGCTTACTTTTCTGTTGTCTATTCTGTTTTCTTTCTTATTTTTTTACGATTACCTACCATCTACTAATTGCGATTACTTATTTACTCTCCATAGATCTCAAACTTTGATACTTTATTTCAATAATGTTGTTCATTTTTTAAACCATGTCATAATTGTTTTTTCTCTTTGTTATCATCCGCTTCTCTTTCCATCAAATTCTCCGTATTGTCATGATCTTTGTCAGTGCTACCTTTCAAATATCCAGTAAAGATGAACAGTTTTCCCCTACCGTCATTATTGTGATTATATTTGCTTCTTAATGAGCTCTCATAAAACATTCTTCCTTCTGTTACTTTAACTGCTCATGAAATTCTTAACATTCTACTCTTGAAATTAAACAAAACAAATCAATTAAAGGAAGAAACCATACCTCTGCCGTGTATTTTCTTGTTGCTGTTAGTTGGTAGTTTATTACTTATCCAGGTACGGCAGGTGCAAATAGTTCTCGCTTGGATATGGTCGGACAACTTCAAACAGCTTGACCTAATAAAAGTTAGAGCGTCCCATTGACTAAGTAGATAAAGCTCTTTTCTCTCGCGGCGAAGTTACCAGGGTCCGGGATCGAAAACTTGTATCGTCTCGCTCCATTCTACTCAGCTGATAAATCACCAAGAGCTAACGCTCAGTGATGGTAGACAAGACAAGACCCTGCTGTAAATGGATACCTTGCTCTGCTTTTGAATAAGGGAAGATAAAGGCAGCGAGGAAGGGAACTGGTCACCCCAAAACTCGAAGCTGTGCATAGCACAGTGAAGTCTATAACAACCACTCCCCTACGGTAGTATCAACTAAGTGACTACCTTTACCTTTAATGGCAGATGGCGTGGTTCTGGGTAACAAATAGCTGCTTAACAATTATGGGTTGGGGAGGGAGTGGAAGCTTCCAATGAAATCTTGGCGTGATGTTATCTTTCTCGTGACTTTTTTTTTTTTCTTATTTTGAAGCAAAAGTAAAATTCTTCTTCGCCGTTTGCCCTTTTCTCTGCGTAGATCTGTCTCTCTCATAAACCTGGCAGATATCTCTCAGTTTTTTTCTCATCGCCATACAGTTCCTCTCTCAAAGATGTTGGCGTTGGCCGTGCTGTCCATCGAGGTCTTTCGTTAAGAGATACCTTTCTCATATGTAAGCTTTGTTAACTGAGATTACACCACATATATATTTATTCTCTATCCATCTCTTTCTGTCCATCTCTTTGCTTGCTTTTTTTTTTTGTCTTTTACTTTTTTTTTTTTTTTGTTCATTCATTCATAACCCTCAACTCCCAAAGGAGCATAGGCCTTCAACAAACACATGCCAAGTCCTCCTGTCACGTGCCATCATCTCAAGTTCTTTCCATGTTCTCCTCATCATTTTCACCTGTTTCCAGCTCTCTTCTCCATGTGCTTCTTGGTCTACCTCTGCCTCTCTTGCCCTGGGGGTTCCAGAACAAGGACTGCCTTGTAATGCTATCAACAGGTTTCCTCAGTGTGTGTCCTATCCATCGCCATCGTCTTCTTCTCCTCTCTTGTTCCACTGGCACTTGTCTAGTTCTTGTCATCAGTTCCACGTTGGTAACCTTGTCATACCATTTTAATCCCTCTATTCTACGCAAGCACCCATTTATGAAAGTCTGCAGCTTTTTGGTTGTTGTCTTTGTTGTTCTCCTTGTCTCCGAGCCTGTGGCGTGAGGTTTTTATTGGCTCTAAGATCAGTATAGTACTGACAATTACAGAAATAGAATTTCTGCAGAAAATGGTGAAGTCCCAGTGTCTGAGAGAACTACTGGTATCACAAGTTAGTTACGGCTGTGAATGATCTGATCTCGAAAAATTAGTAGAGAGGAGACCGACATAAATTGCCACCTCCGCTGTGCAACTAACTGTGATATTAAGACAAGGAAACAGATTTTACGTAACAATGATAAAATTGACAAGTCTTCAAATACAATTTCCTTATTATTTATTAAGTATATACACTATCTACTCTTGTGCTGAAGGGTGGATGTTGAAACAATGGAATGTAATGGATTTGTAAGTTCACAAATGATTCACATATATTTATATATATTACAAGTCTTCCAATTATAGGAAACAAATTTATATCAGCTGGGCTGTTAATCACTTATAGTAAATGTATCAGCTGTGCTGTTAATTACGTATATATATAATTTATCAGCTATGCTGTTATTTTTGTCTCTTGCTATGCTAACTCGCTTTCTCGTCACTGACAGTTACTTTGCTCACAATACTGACAGAAATGGTACTACTGTGTACTCATCTCTAAAAAGTTATGTCCTTCTTAGTTTCTTGCACACACCACCCGCTGATGATCGTTTCGTTAGCCCACCCAAGCCTGAGGGGGACTAAAGAGGTAGATCTTGCGCAATCACTGTGCTCCTGCGACGTTCCAGGCAGCGGGATTGACACGACATACGACCTCAGGTTTGATGACACGAATAAAACCCTCCAAGATTTAAACAGGCCAGGTTTTGATCCGATTATTGAAGCAGGCTGCAGGTCAATGCACTCAGGTAAGCAATAAATCAAGGTTGACAGCGTCTCCTCTTCAGTCGGTCGGTATCTGGCTTCGTGTTGGTGTTGCGTGTTTTTGCATAAAATCTCGCCCAATTATATAGGCAGGTGAAGTAACTTATACTGCTTAAGGAAAGCGTTTGGTTGGTTCCTGGCGGGGCAAGCTGATTGGTTGTCTGCAGTTTAGTACCATGCCTCGTACAGCCTAATTTTATTGTTTTCTCCGCCATATTGGGTGACAAGATGGCCGCAACCGACATCCGAAAAACAGGGCTTAAGTTTAATTTTATTCTGTCTCAGAGACTGGTGAACGGTGCTCGTTGATTGGCTGGGGCAAATTTGTATCCCGACATAATGATGTAACAAAGCAGTAGGTTTACACACTCGTTTCACGACAGAGCCATACAATAGGACTGACTTCACATTTGAGTTGAAGATTCTTATTTTCGTGTTGGATCCTATTTCTCTTGTTCTCCATATATTTCCCAATGCAATGAAAGCTCCTCTTGCCTTTTGTATTCTTATTTTGATATCGCTGTCTGTCCCTCCAACTTTGTCTATATTACTGCCAAGATATGTGTACGATTCTACATCTTGTATTGGTGTTTCTTGTAGTTCAACCCTGTTATCATTACCTGCATTTATTCTCATTATTTTTGTCTTTTCCCTGTATATTTTCAGACTCAATTGCTGTGACCTCTCATCAAGTGTTTTCAATTTGTCCTGCATCTGATTACGGTTATGGGACAGAAGAGCCAAGTCATCAGCAAAATCCAGATCATCCAACTGCTTAGTCAGAGTCCACTGGATTCCATTTCTGTTGTCGATGATCTCATACCCAGTCTATTGCTAGTAAGAAAAGAAATGGAGACTGTAGTAAAATCTGCGAGAATAATCGCTCATTTCAGTAAGATTTTAGTCATAAAATGATAATAAATAAAAACAGTCCTATTGTGTCTGACGGTGATGCTCTCACACGCCAGCAACGCTGCCTTTTGTTCAGTGCTAAAGCCTATATAACGACTCCACGGTAAAAATCTAACACGCGTTTTAGTTTCGGTTTCGAAAACGTACTACCAACATTTTATCAGATCTGCTGCATACACTTTGCAGCCAAGACTTATAATTAACGATTTGGAGGAAGTGTGCCGCAAAATAACTATCTGAATTAACGTATTCTGTCAACTTTAACGCAAATTTAGTAGTAATCCTTACATTTTTTGGTAGTGTTACACGATACAATACAAATTACTAACGCCAATTCTTAACTCGCCATGCACAACCCCGCTTAGCCTGACACATTCTGCCATGCATATATACACGTGGCAACAAAGCCAAGAGAGGCAAAACACGCAGACAATGTTATTGCCTCCTCGCGGTAATGTTTCTGACGTCACAAAAACAAGTTAGTTATTTGAAAAATACCTGCTAGCGAGATAGCGAGAGGGGAAGATGGCCGTCTTGTGTAAAATATTTATTTGACGATGACCGGTGACAAAATTGAAAATCTAAAACCATAATGAAACTGAACATAAAAATATATGGTAGTATAGCTTAGAATTCACTGAGCAAGAATGTGTTTTAAATAATATGATAGTCCCAGTATTACCCAAATGGTTGAGAAAATACTAAATGTCTACGGACGCACGACCAGACGGACTGTTGTTTCTGCTTGTTTTTTTTTTTTCTTAACGTTAGTGGGGACACCGGCTTAGAAGAGAGGCATTGAAGAAATTCAAATTAGCTTGGGAAACAAGAGTATAGAAGGAGAGGGGAGCGGTAGGAAAATTGTTACCAAAAACTAACATCGTTTTTGTGATGAATTTACCATGATACAACGTTAAAATATCTCCAAAATTAACGATAAAATGTAGGGATAAAAATAATGCGTAAGATACTAGGAGACATGCTCGCCCATGCCCGCCTTTCCTGCCATCATTCAAATTATCTAGTTAGACGTGCAGACGGAACGTTTACCCTTTGTAGACGGGGGGAATGAAACGGAGATCAAAAAAAGGAAAGTTATGACTGAACACGTGTTAGAAGTTCGAACGGCAAAAAAGACGCAATTGGTGGTGAAAGGAAAAAAAATTCACGTCACTAGTTGACATAAGTAAGGAAATGGACAAGAAAAGGACCTTAGCTCTTATTCGAGACAGTCATTTCTTGGACGTTTTTCGATACTTGGTCTTTATTTGAATGCCGCGGCAAAACACATGAGAGAAGGTTCTCGAACAAATTTCAAAAACTAAACTTGAAAAAAAAATATGTTTTTTTCTTAATAATAGAGTTATGAAAATAAAACCTAGCTAGTTTGATAGCCCATCTTGAGCAGAGAAATAATATGCTTTCAATTATACAGACGGATAGATAATAAGGAAGATATTGACAAAAGACTGTATTGTTCATATCAGACGAGCGACTGCACTGTTAACCAATGTCACTAAAAGTTTCGAAAATCTTGGCCTTGAGCATGCAAACGTAAAAATCGAGCTGTAATTAAAGAGAGGGGAAGTGGTGGAGAATTGTAGCTAAAAATAACTTAGGAGGCAGATTCGTGTAGGAAATACATGTAAAACCAAGTGTGTTTTTATGAAAAAACAAGTAGAGACAGACGGACTAACAGACCGTAATACATACTTGACTGAGATTTGACTGAAGTGACTTTTGGTTGTAATTTGAAAGTTAGGGGGGAAGTCGGCGATTGGTCAACGCATTTTATAGTAGCGGGACAGAGAGGTGAAATTTTGCCACTTGACATAAGTCTGTTCAGAGACGCAGTTTAAATTAATAGTGGTATTGATTCCATAAGAATACAAATATATAGTGGGACGCCATCATACAGCCAGCAGCTCAGCTGAGTTTTGCTAGCAAATTTAACTGTGTTCTCAATTCTGAATTCTGGTAAGAATGAACAATATTTATTTTGTATATTTTAATAATTCGAGTGATTGATACTGCCAAATCATAAAAATGATTACGACAAGTAAGTGTTCGCTCTAGGTCCCCAGCCCAAGTTCAGGGTCTAGAGACATACATACAAAGAAAATATATAGGAACGCCCAAATAAAACTATGAAAAAGGATCTAGTGTTGAGATCAGTGGAACATATCACCTATCTTATTCAATAGCAGGAAGCTATTGAACATATCTCAGATGCAATGTAGTCTTGGAGAACTAGTACTATGTGAAACCAACTAGGTAAGATGTGCTGTGTGGTCAGAGAGATCTGACCCAGTCTGTGTGGTGTTGTTGTGTAGTGCTGTGTGCAGAAGTGGCTCAGGAGGTAGAATTCTGACACATGACCCAATACTTTTGTTTCAGAATTGTGAGTTTCTGTTTGGCACCAAAGCGGTGTCAAATGCTGTAGTGATATATACAAGTGTGGACCAGTGCAGTCTACCATTGTGTCAGAGCAGCCGTATATTATCCCCCAGCACGGAGAGGAGGGGCCACCAGACTTCTGTACTAGATCGACGCAGGCGAGATAAGTGATATCTGGCCTGCTGGACGTTCACCAACTGATTTTACCAACTAACCCACCAACTAATTCACCATCAAATAAAGATACACCATTGGGGAAATTAAAATATGTATTCATCCCCTAAGTCAATGGACAATGTTTGGTAGTCATAGACTTGGAGTGATGACACCACCCCAACAGCATATCTAGTAATAAGTTCTCCTAGGACAATCTTAATATAATTATTATTAACCAGTCATTTGAAATAATTAGGTACACATTTTTCCATTTTATTATGTCATATGATTATGCATTCCATTTATAACTCCATAATATTTCTTATGTTCTGACCAACTAAACATTTGGTTCAGAACAAATAAATTTATCAAAAGATTTAAATTTTAAAACTAAAACAGCCTGAGTTAGTTCAGTGTGTTATAAATTTTATTACTATTATTAGACTTCTTAAATATATGTGTGTGTGTGTGTGTGTGTGTAATCTACCACAACACATTACATATCAGTACCCTAGACTTTTAACGTAGCTACATTCATTAGTAAAAAAGATATGTGTGAAGTCGTAAGTGGTAGTAAGAAGGGCCTTCTGTAATTCACATCTACATTTATCTCAGGAGCCTTCACAGCCTGACCTCATACATCACACTAGGTAACATCAACCATACAATACCATCAAAATCCACTACAGTTTTGCATTGGCATAACTAAAGCGGACTGGCCAATCGACTACCAGACGCAGAGTATGTTTGGAATTATTCTTGTTTTTCAAAAACTGCATTTGAATTCTGGTAGTCGCAAGCTTTCGATTGGCCAGTGCTACTAAATATTAGCAAAAAGCTTTCACTATTCATTGCCAGTTGAACTGTATTTTTGATTCAGATACGCTGAGAACAGCTGTGTTAAATTTAAAAGTAAATTAAATAACTATATGGGTATTTCACAGTCTGGACGGAGCAGAGGAAACTGAGGCCATTTCTTTGCAAAGTCAGCGTCATTTGTTTATATTTCGTGATTTGTGGTAAGGATGCTTTAGGAATTTAATATGTTTAATCCCATTACCAAAGTTAGATACTGCTATTGGGAAAAAGTGAAGGACGTGCCGGGAGCAGACATTGTTGAGTCCTCACGTTGAAATGTATCTAACTAATGTATGTTGTCATGATTATGTTTGAATATTATTGTATTAGAGCATATTAGTAAGCCTCTGTGTTCAATGAACACTATTCAACATGCCTGAAGCATTTATATTTAAAAAGAAAAAGATGAGAAAAATATATAAAAGAAAATGTGGTTACCCCACATTATATTATTGAGGAAAACTATGTAAACGTACAGTGGCGTATCTGCTATAGGGACCTGAGGGGTGGTCACAGCAAGGTGGGAGTCATGAAAATTAAGGGAAATGTGCACCTGAAATGCACGCGAGGCTGACCCCATACCCATGTATGAAATTAAATAAAAGAATAAGTGATCAGATGTAAAAGGCCAGGGTGTCCTTTTGTTGCAGAGGTTTCGTTTCCTGTTGCCAGCTAGTGACAGGAAACCTGAAGAGTGACGATTAAGCCAAGAAGTCTCTTACACTTTACATATGCTGTCAAGAGATAACAGCAGGAGCTTGGGTGTGTGACGTGATATCGATATTTCTGCAAATACACAATATCTTATCTTTCAACAAGAAACCCCAGGTGATATGTTAAAGACCTGGGTCTGTGAACATTCAAATAGGAAATACATATAATAACATTGTAGTTATTTGGGCAGATTGTCCACACAATTTTAGTTAAGCTTTTTATGTAAACTATCTTGTCCTCATTTTCAAAGACCTGTCCAAACGATATGACTGACAGGCAAAATAAATTGTACAAAAAAATTAATTTAAAGAAAAACTTAACCACAGGTTTTATTCACTTCCTCATAGTAACTTAAAGTGTTTTTGTGTTGTGTACCATCATTTCATTTCTCCCCTAGACACTAGGTACCTCATACACCAGACACTAGAGCCAACACAGTGACCGTGTGAGATCTAGGGAGGTAGCGTTAGGTTCCCTGCACATAATTCATCATCATCATTTATAGAGTCAGGGGCCTACATGTGCTTGACCTCACACGGTTCATACATACACGGATTTCATTCTTTTTAGGATACCATCATAACCACCCCAGCAAAATCTAACTTTGCTACAGAGACAAGAGGCATCCCTGTCGCACTCTTGTTCTTATCCCAAACGGTTTTGTAAGCTGTCCTTCGTGAAGAACTCTGCATGTCATGTATTCATATGTTTTCTTTATTAAATTAATGATCTTCAGGGGAACTCCATAATGCCTCATCAATTTCCAAAGTAATTCTCGAAACCTTCGGGTATGTGAGGCTCTGTCCATTTTGGCTGGAATGACGTCTCGATGGTTCGGAGGTTTTATAGCAAATATGAGTACACATGAGGGCAAGTTCGGGCACAATGGGCTAATCACCTGTTTGCCAAGTCACTTCGATTACACGTCCTGCCCATGGGCCTTGTGCACTTGGGTCCCCTCTACACCTCGTTTCACGGGGTAGAAGAGGTTTCGATTATGAGATGAGATGATTTGAGACTTCTTTTAACAAACTTAGAACCAAATATTACAAAACTGGCTGAGTCGCACCAAGCGCAAGGATCTCATTAAGTTTCATTAGTAAGTGAATTTTTACATAAATATATCATTATTATCAACAAATAATTTTTCCAATTTTTTCATGTTTAAAGTAGTTACATAAGGAGAAGGTTAAATATTCAGATTTGAAGATATATATGCAGTTATTTAGGCGCTATTAAAATGATATGATTATGATAGTTATGGAGTTGTAAGAACTAATTTTATATTATTTTCTCCGCCAATTTGTAATTCAACGATAATGAACTTGTGGTGTATAATTCAGTACTTAAACTCATATTTAATATAACTAAGCTTTTATAAATGTGCTTTATCTTTTTCTTTATATTATAAGAAAAGATAACTCCTTAACTGCATTGCTTTTTTAAAAGTATGGTGGAATATATTTTATATGTGTGTGTGTTTGTGTATACACGATAAAGAGCAAGGGGGTGTTAAAAGGGTGGGGGAACTTTTTAAAATATTAGTTGTCAAAAGGGGGCGTTGCTACTATCAGGGTTGAGAAACACTGATCTATCCTAAGGAAAAGTATCTTGTTTGCAACAAAACTTGCATAAAGAAATTACAAAGTGGGTGAAATTTGGTATACCATAAAAAAGAGTGACTCGTTCCTGCTTTCTCTCGGTTCATTCATCAGGGCCCTGTCGTGCATTTCTCACTTTCTTACCCTATAGCTTGCTGTTGTTCGCCGTCTGGCGCACGTTATGACACAATCTGTTTTATCGTTTGGTGAAGCGGATACCCAGCTCTGCAGATCTTGGTTTCATCCAGTTTGTCCGGGGAGCGTCCTCTTCAGGCGATGATTTTGTTCAGATTTTAAGTTAGTGTCACTTTATCAGTTCAGGTAAGAATTAGTTTTCATGCGGGCTCACAGGATCAGAATCACGAGGTTTCCACTACTTAGGAACAATGTCAGGTTTGTAACTTCGATCAAAAGGTAAACAAATTCTTGGTCACACCACAAGTTGACATAATTTGCGGAACGTTACTGTTTGTAATAGTTTACTTGCCACAAGGGCTGAACTGTACTTAAGTTTTCTCAGGAAGAATAAAATCTGGCGCAATAGGCCCGTTATGTCATTTCACCTTTAAAGTTCTTGTAAAGATTTTACACCAAGTCTTTTAAGGAAAATGTTTTAGTTCTTCTCAGATATTACTCATCAGTACTTAACGCTGGCAAAGTTTGGGTTAACCCCAGTTTTATTCCCTAAATAGACGAAAAACACATATAAAATAATTATACATACTATGTACTCGTTATAACTTACTTTTAAACTGCAAGCGTACAGCTTGACTTATCATTTAAAACTTCCCGTGAAATAAGTTATATTCATAAAATCAATCATCATGAATTAGGAATACATACGTATCCCGTCAATACTCACTGATGTAGCATTTCCGTTATAAGTTAATTTTAAAATATATTCTCGTCTGATTATTTAGCAGTAAAATCAAATTCATTTATAGCTGCATGATTTTAAGCTAGAAATATAATTTATTTTGCTTTCCACTGAAACACGTCACTAGAAAATAATACAGACTATATTTTAATTCTCTCTGCACAAAAAAAACTAGTGAAAAAGGAAATAGGCGATTATCACTTTAAACACTTCACAAAATATTAGATACTTAAAATAATATTTACCTCCACAGAGAACTACAGATTAATACCACGAACTAGAATCATTTAATATAATAGTAGTCTAGAACTCGGCAAAATGTTGCCCAGAAACTAAAGACTTTTCAATACACAAGATATTCTTCTAGCCTGGCGATCTGTCTACTGCAGATTTAGGAGTACGAATGAAATCAAGTTTCAAACTCTGGTTAATATATTAAACCAGACAAAGGATCCCATTATTTCCAAAAACCCGATCTCTCCCCTTTCCTAACACCTACGTACCTTAGACGCTGGACATAACATGCCAAACGCGTCTTAGACACCTCACGCTACGAAACTGGCCCAGAGTGCCGTCACAGAGGAAAATACCAGACAAATGTCTCATTCTGCGCCGTGCAGATGTCGGTAATCACACCTCACGCTGGAGAAACGTTCGTGTCAGGTGAAAATGCTAGCCAAAAGTCTGCTCCTATGTCTGAGATAGATGAATATTTACAGTTTCTCGTCTGACTGACATCTACGTAACAGAATGCGTATCAGTATGAGAAAGAAAAACGGTAAAGTGAGAATGGGAAAGAAAATATTTTTCGCAAACGAACGAATGCGAAAATACAGGAAAAGGATAAAAGAGCGATAATAAAGTAAAGGACGCGGGTAGAAAAAGAAGAGAATATAGAAAATTTATTGATCATAATCTCTATGCGACACTCTGCCTCTTTTACCCTTAGGGTTCCAATAGAAGGACTGCCATGTAAAACTATCCACAGGTTTCCTCAATGTCTGCTCAATCCTTGTGTTACAGATTATCCAAAGGTTTCCTCAATGTGTGCTCAATCCTAGTGTTACAGATTACACTGGTATACACACATTTTGGTGCCTTAAATTGTATAGCTGTTCTTGGGTAATTTTGGGTTGATGATTCCAAAAATGTAATCAGATTTTTTCTATCAGCTCTAGTTTTTGAGATAACTAAGAATGACCATATTAGTAGAGCAATTGTTATGTACAATCCTAGAGTTAGATGCTATCAGTGACATTTTGACTTTAGTCTGCATTCATATTATATGTAATTACTGTGCATATATTACCAAAAATGTAATAAAACTTTATCACTAGCACTTGTTTAGTCAACACGCAAAAAGGATCTTTTCGAGGACTTCCTGGAATATGATATGCCCGGACAGTCACGCTTAAGGGTCCAACAGTAATCTGCCATCATGTAGGCATCCCAAAGTATCTGGTATCTCTCTTCTATTGTTTTTATATCTTCGTGAAATCTTTCACCTTGCTCCTCACTAAAGTCGCCAAGATTCTCCAGAAATAAATGTAAATGGTTATGGAGGAAGTGCAATTTTATGCTCATGTTGCATCCAAGTTCACAAAAACTCGACAGCATGTTTCCAACTAATTCAGAATAATTGTCTGCTTTAAAGTTACCCAGAAAGTTTTGCACAACTAAAACAAATGATGACCAGGCTGTGGACTCTGTTTTGTTCATGGAATCAATAAAATTTGGATCGTTTATTAACTTTCTAATTTGAGGTCCATCAAAAATTCCAGCTTTAAGTTTGTCTATGCTCAATTCTGGAAACTTTCTGCATAAGTAATTAAAACAGGTACCATCTTTGTTCAGTGCCTTAACAAATTGCTTCATCAAGCCAAGCTTTATATGTAATGGTGGCAGTAGAACTCTTTTTCGATCAATGAGAGGCTTATTGACAATATTTTTTTCTCCAACTTTAAATTCATCCCTCAACGGCCACTGTTTCTTTGTCCAGTGCATATCTTTTGCCCTGCTATCCCACAAACATATAAAGCATGGATATTTGGTGAATCCCATTTGCTGGCCAATGTGACGTACGTCTAGTTTGCCAAGTGAATTTTCCCTGATTTGATGGATGATTAAAGGGACTTTAGCTTTTCATAACATTAGAATCCCTGAACATCAGTATTGTTGTAACTTTTCATCAACGAAGAGTAGCGGCTAGGATCAAAGCAGTCAAAGAAGATCCCCAGAACAGAGAAGAAGTTTAGCATCTCCGTACGAACACTGAACCGTTCGCAAGACGGACACGAGCGGTCAGAAGAAAGCTTCTTGCAGACTTCGCACGTCTGTGGCCACCGGCAGACTTGCCCGAAAGATGGAACGCTCAGCGTAGCGGATACGATCTGAGGAATCAGGAAACTCACCGCAAACGAGGCTAGTCTCGCTGAAATTTCACATCCTCGTATGAGCAGCCTGAGACGAACGTAGATCGGAAGCCAGTCGGGCCATCGTGGTTAGCATGGCGGCTAAATAACTTCGACTTCCCTGGGACCTGAAGAGGCTCGAAATTTTCACATGTACCATTTATCTTGCCTTTCTAATAGATAAATACAGAATCTGAAAAGGGCAACGTATCATTCGTTCTGACAGAATTCTAAGATTCACTAGCATATAGAAAAAAATTCCTGCTAGATTTCATCTAAATTGTTGGCTATTGGAGTGAAATTCTTTTCTGTGCAGACGGTAATTTATACATTAGCTTCGAGTGATCAGTGGTCTAGTTATTTCATATTTAGTTCACTGGATTGTGGTGTAAATTTAACCTTACTAAATAAGCCCATCTTCAAAGTTCTAGTGCCAACTAAATGTTACATCTATAAGTTTATTTCCTAATACAATAGCCGCTTAAGGGAATTATAACTTTAATACAGTTTAGTTCTGTATAAATAGATGTGCTTTCAACTATTAACCTCACGGGGAGTTTTTTTTTTTTCTCTCTTGCTTTATTAATTGAAGACGCGAGTGCAGAAAATAGTTAAACTGTAAATGTATCGCGCGTTAGATTTTAATATGATTTTATTGCATTTCATGTTTTTCTATTGCATCCAGAATGATCTTTTGAACCTCGCATCCCAGCAATTAAGCAGCAATGAAACATCATTTAAGCAGCCATTTCGCAGCAATAATATATATCTAGAGTCTTGCCGACTCAGTTCGATTACTCCAGTGACTTATGAACATATTTGAAATTTAATCTTTGTGGCGATCCTGTTGGGATTCAGCTATCTGAAGTATACAGAAACAAAGCAAACCCAAAGACTATTTTAAAATCCCAATTCATAAAGTCGTTTTATAGTTATCAAACCGGAAGAAGAACAGTCAACAGTAGAAATATTTTACTCACTGCTCCATTTGTGAAGAAGAACATAGATTTCCCTGACACTGTCTGTCAAGTATAATCATTGGATTGTACCAACCCCCTGAAGAACTTATCTGTGTTTTTGTAGTTTGTGACATTACTGCAAAAGAAAGTTATCTCCACCAGCTGTGCCAATCTTAGACACCACACCATTCCTCACACCTAGCCAAGTGCCTGTGCCATTCTTTAGGAACTTTATCTAATAAACAAACAGTACCGTTAAACTTCAACGTCCAGCGATTTCGGGACACTTTGTTAACTTCAACAACCCGCTAATCTGGGGCTGTACACGGAAGAAAATACTTTTACCTAAGCCAAGGTTTAGTGCTGTTTTTTTAATGTATTTCCTATGAAGTGCCAGAATTCACCTTTTGGTAAGTCTGTGTGTGTGCGACTGTGTGCTGGCCAGCCCTAGCGTGTTGTTTTTGAATGAAAGGAGATTTAAATCTTTTACCCTTATAGTTAGTTCAACCTAGTATTAAGGTGTATTGTATTCATTGTACGGGATTTCTCCTAGCGGGATTATTTAACTGTGAGCATTCCCCCCTCCCGGGAAAAATTGGTTGATTAAAGGAAAACATTTGATGACCCCTAGCTTTTCCTTTACCCCTTATTACTGTAAACCCCCTTGATCAGAGTAATAAATTTACCATTGGGTTAAATTGCCTATCTCTGATCATCATCATCACCCCCCCCCCCCCCTTCTCGTCTTTGGGACCCGGTCTTTTCTGTTAGTAAATACAAGCGGGAAAAGGTGCATTGGATACTTCTCCTCAGAAACCCTCCCCCCTGTTATTTTGTGTTTTGTAACCCATGATTTCTGACTGTACATTGATACTTACTTGTAACTTGATTTTATGATAATAAAAGTATTAAAAACTTTATTAGCATTGGTGTCGGCTGGCCCAAAACCCAAACATTTCCCATATTTTGTTATCGTAGTGTGTATTCATGTACGTTGTGCGTCAGGATCACCAAATCGGTGTGTGCGCATGAGCAACTGGAACTGACAAACAGTTGTTTGTTCAGAAGAGTGGTAGGAATAGTTTTGGGAGACAAATATTGTCGTAATAAGAGACTGTCCTTACTCTTCCCCAGCACTTGTGAATCTACTACCTCACTTTCCTAAATCCTTAATCTCACAGAGCCTTCACTATCATTCTACACTCTAAAGGATCAATATCCATCAGAACTCTCTCAGATAAAAATTACGACAGCCAAGCAAGAAGTTCATCATTTTAAGATCTACACAAACCATCCAGTTATGTTCTAAATACTTCACTTTTTCCAGAACTGTGCTTATTGTAGCATACCCCTCCTTCATTGTAGTAGAATGAGCAATTGGAATTGAGCCATATTTGTTACCATTATGTAAGAGAACACCCTTCAAACTTCTTTTAGAAGTCAATGAAAAGTCGCCACTCATCTGGTGTATAACTTACACCCATTTTGCTAACAAGACCTCCTACATATTAGTACAAAACACAAGGTTGTTTTCTTTACAAAAGAATGGAATAAAACCTTGCTCTCTGCTGCGATAAAATGTAACCTTTGTTTCAGCAGTCAGTAATTTTTTTCTTTCAATCTTGAAGCCAAACGTTCTGAAGATTCCTTGGAGAGATATAGATCTCGGATTAGATCATTTAGTTCAAGCTGGTCGAAGCGTTAAACATCTGAAAAATCATCTTCGAAATCACAATCACTGTCACTTGTCGTTCCACATGCCACTGCTGTCTCATCTTCTAGCAGGGAATCCGAAATCTGACTGAAAGTTGGAATTGGTATGTCATCTCCGTGTGGAACAGGTCGCCTAGCAGAATCTAAATCTGGATATTTCCACTTTTTGTGATTTTTTTCCATTAATTCCCTTAATATTCACAACACAGAAATAACAATCATCATAGTGGTTCTTGGGCTCTCTCCAAACCATTGGAATTCCAAATTTTAAACATTTTCTTTTCCCACAAGTGCACTGTCGCAGGTGTTCAACACATGTTTTGCTAACAATATGACGAGCCCAAGACTTGTCCTGGTCACCTAGTTTTACTTTAAAGTAAGCAAAGTATGCCTTTTTCACAAAAACAGTAATATGCTTCCTATGTTCTTCTTTGAAAGTGTACTCTCCACAAATATAACAAAATAAATGCGGTGAAAGAAAACATGCTTTTCTTGAAGATGATGCCATTCTCTGTTAGAAGTGTAATAAAATAAGTAGCATACTAACATGCATGCAGTGGCTTAAAATCTAAAAAAAAAAGGCAATTCTGGGAAGATTCTTGGAAAACTGAAACTGAGAGTAAACAAGCAGTTTTCTTTTGTAAAGGACTAGACAGCAATAGTTTTTTTTACATAGCCTTATATAGAAAATATTGTAATAATACAGGGTGACCCAAAAAAAACGGGCCCGCGCGCGCACAAACAGTGCGCGCGCGGGCCCGTTTTTTTGGGGGGGTCACACTGTATTAATGAGAAAAAAATGTCTGTATCTCAAAAACTAGAGCTGCTACAGACAAGTAAATGTGATATTTGGATTGAGCAGGCCTCATTTATGTACAATCAAGAGTAAAATGTTTGGCACCAAAAAAAAATTTTTTTTTGGTAGGGCTGTGTTATCCACAGGTTTCCTCAGTGTGTGCTCAATCCTAGTATTACAGATTATCCACAGGTTTCCTGAATGTGTCGGCGTCTGTGGCCTAATGGATATGAACGCAGTTTCATAATCCAGATATACCAGGTTCGAAACCTGCTGTAGGCGGTTTGGTAGCAAATCGCTTTGTGTAGACTTTTAACAATGGTATAAGCGCCGTACTGTTCAGAAAGCAATGGCAAACTACTGAATGAAAAAAATTGCCTAGAAAAATCACAAACAGCCAATAAAAGCTGGGGTTGATTGCCACGTCCTGTAAAGGATAAGCAACTAACTTTTCCTCAATGTGTGCTCAATCCTAGAATTACACATTTAATGATCCAGTTCTGAGATGCATTACACGATTCTTGTTTTTCACATTTTATTATCCAGTTCTAAAACTATATAATAGATAAATTGATTCTAGTAATTTTGATTTGATTATTTTATTTTAGTAGTTTAGATTTGATGACGCAATTCTAAGATCATATAATTGATGATTTGATTCAACTATTTTAGATTTGATGACTCAATTCTAAGATAATATTGAGCATTATTGTCTAGTATTTTATTTTTGATGACCCAATTCTTCGGTTAAAGAACTGACTATTTGATTCTACTATTTTTAATTTATATGACCCTAAGATAATATAATAGATTTTTATCTAGGAATGTAGTTTGGATGACAATTCTAGGTTAGAGAATTGCTTATTTGAGTCTAGTATTTTAGATTTAATCATCAAAATATATAACAAATTAATGGTATCAAGCTCAGCAGTAACATTACAACAAAAGCTCAGTACGTTTCGGAAGAAATAACCCTTCGTTAGTCACTGTAATAACGAAGGGGGACTTAATTATAGATAAGCGAATGTAAGCACATGTAGGGAGGTACCTAAATTATTTGGCAGGGGCGGCGCTTGTTTTGGAAACCCTCCCCCATAAAACACATGGAAAATTATATTGTGCTTACAAGTAGATCTTTTCACAGTACGGTGTTGTTATAATAGCGTCCGATGCCACCCCGTTACTGGCTGTCACCCGGGGCGGACCGCCCCATCGCACCCCATGTGAAACACCACTGAGCAATACTAACACAATAATGTACATATAATTGTAAAGATGGCCCCATGGCAGATACTGCCGTATGGGTTTAAGTGTTAAAGACTTCACTCTACTAGGTCTAGTATCGAGAGATGGGGTGACCAGTTTTCTCCCTCGTTGCCTTTTCATCCCCTTGCTCACAAGCAGAGTCAGGCACCCATTTCCAGCTAGGTAGACTGGAGCGTGACGCCATCGTGTTTCGAGCCGGGACCTTTGCCGCGAGAGGCCAACGCTCTAACCACTGTGCCAATCTGACGCTCAGTGCACATATATTTAGTAAAAATAAAACAACCTTCACTGGTGGCTTTCACGACATGTTTGGTAGGTGACAGTGAGCCTAATTTTTATGTGTATTTTATCAAAACTATTACTACTGCTACTACTACGCCTACATCGCCACGTCCGCTACTACCACCGCTTCAACAACAACAGTGAATAGTACTACTAATATTACAACAAGTACTGCTAGTATTATTTCAAAAACTACTACTGCTACTGCAGCAACAACAGCTAATACTACTGTAAATATGACAAAACCAGCAATAACTTTTATTATAGCAACAACAACTAATATTATTACAACAGCAACTTCTACTACTGTTAATATTATAACAGCAGCAACTATTTTTATTATAGCAAAAACTACTATTACTACAACAACAACTATTACTATTACATTAACAACAATTATTACTATTACATCAACAACTGCTACTACTGTTAATATTGTAACAGCAGCAAGTACTATTAAAACAACTACTACTACTATTACAACTACTATTAAAACAACAACTACTACTATTACATCAACTACTACTACTATTACAACAAAAACTAATACTATTACAACAACTACTACTGCTATTACAATAGTTACTACTATTACAACAATTACTACTATTTTACAACAACTACTGCTAATATTACAACAACTACTACTGCTATTACAATAGTTACTACTATTACAACAATTACTACTATTTTACAACTACTGCTAATATTACAACAACTACTACTATTACAACAACTACTGCTAGTACTACAACAACTACTACTATTACAACAACTACTACTACTATTCCAACAACTATTACTATTACAACAACTACTGCTATTACAACAACTACTGCTAATATTACAACAACTACTATTACAACAACTACTACAACTATTCCAACAACTACTACTATTACAACAACTACTATTACTATTCCAACAACTACTACTATTACAACAACTTCTGCTAATATTACAACAACTACTACTATTACAATAACTACTACTACTATTACAACAATTACTGCTATTACAAAAACTACTACTACTATTCCAACAACTACTACTATTACAACAACAACTACTAATATTACAACAACAACTACTACTATTACAACAACTACTACTATTACAACAACTACTACTACTATTACAACAACTACTACTACTACAGTCGTGGCCAAAAGTTTAAGACCACCTAGTAAAAAATTGATATTTCCATACTACTACAGATTGTTGTATCATCCGCTATTTTAGGGCACACTAAAAGCAATCATTGCATTCTATTGCATCATCCTAACAATATAAAATGTGAAAACACAGACTGTTGCTGTATTTAGTGTGTTTTGGTTGCTTCAAGGGTATTATCTCTGGATTTTATGTTCGCAAGAAAATGGGCAAAAAACCGACACTTTCAACCATTCAAGGAGCTCATATAGTGACATTACGTGTAGAAGGGTACACAGAACGTGATATTTCTGTTCGAATTAGCTGTAGCAAGACGGCAGTTCACAATGCGAGCACCAGGTACCAATTGGACGGTACTTTTCTGACAGAAAGAGAAGTGGTCGTTCTAGAAAAACAACCCCTAGAGACGACTTCTTTTTCATTTCTGGTGTTAATCTGGGTTTTCGGGCAGGTTTGTATGATTTTAGTCCAAACTCATCCACTAATCTGCGAGACACAGTCCTCCGACTCTAGAAAGCAAAGCAGATCGTATCTTCTTACATGAAACTGTTGGAGAGTGTGAAACGGTGGATTTGATTACCCGGTCGTCTCTAGGGGTTGTTTGTCTAGGACGACCCCTTCTCCTTCGGTCAGAAAAAGTACCGTCCAATTGGTACCTGGGGATCGCATTGTGAACCGCCGTCTTGCTACAGCTAATTCGAACAGAAATATCCCGTTCTGTGTACTCTTCTACACGTAATGTCACTATTTGAGCTCTTTGAATGGCTGAAAGTGTCGGTTTTTTGCCCATTGTCTTGCGAACATAAAATCCAGAGATAATACCATTGAAGCAACCAAAAGACACTAAATACAGCAACAGTCTGTGTTTTCACATTTTATATTGTTAGGATGATGCAATAGACTGCAATGATTGCTTTTAGTGTGCCCTAAAATAGCGGATGATGCAATAATCGGTAGTACAATGAAAATATCCATTTTTTACTAGGTGGTCTTAAACTTTTGGCCACGACTGTATTACAACAACTACTACTATTACAACAAATACTTCTATTACAAGAACAACCACTATTACAACAACTACTACTATAACAACAACTACTACAACAATAACTGCTATTTTACAACAAGTACTACTATTAAAACTACGACTGGGGACCCAAAGATGCAGCAATAGAGAATGCAGTCAGCGACCCATAGCTTGATTGCTTGCATCAGAGTCAGCGAACCAGAGCTGACTAAGACCCTACTCCACCTCCACGTGGTGGTCCTGGAAACAGTCTGCATCACTGCAGTCTGGCTGAGAGAGTAGGGATCGCAGAGGGAAGACAAACCCGGTCCCAAAAACTGCCGTGCTGAAGTCGGATGTGTCGACCGAAAGGTGCAGATATCACAGCTCCGGCTTAAACAGACACAACGCAACCAACTGTTACTACAAATACTACTACTATTACAACAACTACAACTACTATTACAACAACTTCAACTACTATTACAACAACAACTACTACTATTAAAACAACTACTACTATTACAACAATTACTTCAGAATAGGTTATATGTATATAATGCTACACAGCACACCCACAGAGCACACCGGGTGTAGCGAAAGGTTTTCCTAGTATGATAATAGTGGTAGAGCAGAAGTAGAATCTCTCTCCAGAAAGGATGAAGTTCCAGTGCCCGAGAAGTACACTGGTATCACAAGTGAGTTACAGCTGTGAATACTCTGAGCTGGACAATAGATTCAGGCTTCAGAAGTATAAGTTGCTACTTTCGCTATAGTAACCCTATGTGATAATATAATTAAATTAGAAAAAGTAACTCAAAATTTAACAGTTAAAAATGTACCAAGTCAAATGAGTACAATTTCATAATTTATTATGTACATCTATATATTCTTGTAATGAGAACTGGGTGTTGGAAGATGGTAAAATGTATGATTATTTACAGTTACAAATCAAAATAACAATCGAAAAAGTCTTGGATTTATCTTCCACTGAAATTACAACAAAAGGATTGTCACATTATCTCTTGCCATCTAGTTGTCATCATTAGACAGTCGTTTTAGAAACTGCTCACAGGATTTGGTGGATTGTATACACATAACTCATCTGAATTTAGTTCGAGGTTCCTGAGACACACTTGAATCCGGAAGACTTTCCTTCAGCCCGCCCTATAACTACGGCGGACTAAGGTGTTGAAGATTGGTTGACCTCTAGGCTTCAGTTAGCAGGATCAACGGTCTTCAAGTCTTTTGGGTAAATTCGGTCAGGAATGATCATAATCTTTATCAGCAATGATCATAAAAACTGATCATAAAACCTGGAACAAAAGGTAATAGGTGGCCATGGTGTTCCAACAATCTCACCACCCACTGCTGTTCATGATGCGACCATGTCTTCAGTGTTTGTATATAAATGAATGAATCATGGTAGTATGTTACAGAGATAGCATGATAAGATAATGTATACTGTGCAGAATTAACAAAATACATGAATAAATCACGTTATGATACATGGGTACGATATAACCTTTGCCTTCCACTTATGGATGTCAAGTCGCGTATGTACTTGCTGGTATGTCGTAAGCTTCCAGGCAAGAACTAGCCATGATATATTTGGCTAACCAGTTAATGGTTATGTTTCCTGACAATGCCAGTGAAGGTTATCTCTGGTTAGCGTCATTCCCTTTTTATCATGTCTGATACCATCAAATCATAAATAACATCTGAAATAAAATGATATTAGTCATACATATATCTTTAATAAACTTACATACCCTCTTAGGATTTATAAGCTCACGGTGAGACTGTTTTGGCTGAATTTAATCTGTCCTGCATGCAGCGTGAAAATATAACTTTTCTTGCAGATGCTGTCTTCCAGTTTCTCACTCTGGCTTCTGGATTTGGTGTGTGTGATTTTCAACGCGCCGCTCTGTCCTTATATTTCAGTCTCTCGCCCGTACGAGAAAGCACCTCCTAAGGTCCAAAAAGATTTTCGTTTAATCTCTCGGTTTGAGGCGATTTGAGGCAATCTGTGCTTTTCCTGTACTTGTTTTCTCTTCTGTTCACTTACACACGTATATCCTTCCTTCCTTCCTTCCTAGGTATCCATTCATTTTCCCCATATGAGGCTTTCATTCTATCCAATTTATATTTAAATCCGTTTAGGCATGTAGTTATAATAAATTTTAAAAAATTATTAGCTAACTTTTAGCAGATGTGATGAAGGTGAAAAATATTAATTATCTTTAAAACTATTTATATTTGAATAATATCCTTTTGGATATAATTCCTAGTCTATCTCCTTTGTTGAATTATTTTTATTTAATTGTATTCCAACCAGGCGTTTTCTTGTACAGTTGACATTCAAAAATCCGGCCATCGATAATCCAGTTCCTTCAGATTTCCGGCATGGATTTCGGAGCGCATTTTTTAATTTACCGCGTTGGTGCGCCACTGTTTTCTGGAGCCGTTTATGTTTTGATGCAGCTTTTGGGTCTTGCTTGCACGTGTTAACAGGCATTCCTGCTAATTCCTTATCATTTTATCATTTATTTGCTGCTGTATTCCCACATTATGGATTCAGCAAATAAAAGAAGTGGTGTAAAACGTAAACATCGTGCGTTTTCGATCGCAGATCATTTAGTTTTTAATTTTCTTTCTTTAAAGGACTGTACAGGTAGTCATTTTCTGTTAAATATATAAAGCATATATAACCATAAAAAATGTACTATGGATTTAAGGCACGCTCACACTAGACATTTAGCTCGCTGTCTCAAAGGTACGACCACAGTATACAGCAGCTGACATGAGTAATCCAATAACACCTAGATCAGTAATATCCCTTTAATAAGTACTGTGCACACATATGAGCCACACACGGCTAACAATACACGTGAAATGCAATACACAACGTAATGAAAATGCCAAACTACTTGCCAAAATCACCAGCTCAACATAATAGCAAAACAGTCACCGATATAATCTAACCGGCGACTACAGAATGACTATCGCTCACAGGCGACGTCCAATACTGAAACAAGGCAATACATAATTGCAAGATTCTACCGTAAATAATATCCAGGAAAGAACCACCAGAAATCACATCACCCTTCTAGTAATCTAACAATAATCCTGAACACCTGAAACAATCGGCAAGCAATGAACAAGAAGGGCATTCATGTAATCCCAGCAAAATCTCTGACAAAGGGAACAAGCGTCCGTACAGGACCGCTGACATCTCCTAGACTGAATCGCGCCAAAAATCTACATCCTCGTCCGTTCTGGCCCGACTCGCCAAACGGGTTTTCTATTCTACGCTGTTGTCACTCTACAGCGTAACCAACTAAATATATTTCGGCGAATTTCTCTACTCTGACACTACTATTACAACAAATACTACTATTACAAAACTTACTACTATTACAACAATTACTACTATTAAAACAACTACTTGTATTACAACTACTACTATTACAACAGCTACTACTATTACAACAACTACTATTACTACTGCAACAATTACTAATATTACAACAACTACCACTATTACAACAAATACTACTATTACAATAATTTCTACTATAACAACTTCTACAGTACTTCTATTACAACAACTACTACTACTATTACAACAACGACTACTACAATTACAACAACTACTTCTATTACAACAACTACTTCTATTACAACAACTACTTCTATTACAACAACTACTGCTATTACAACAACTACTACTATTACAACAATTACTACTATTACAACAATTACTACTATTTCAACAACTACTACTATTACAACCATTACTACTATTACAACAACTACTTCTATTACAACAACTACTACTATTACAACAATTACTACTATTACAACAATTACTACTATTACAATAACTACTACTATTACAACAACTACTACTATTACAACTATTACTATTACAACAACTACTGCTATTACAACAACTACTACTATTACAACAACTACTACTTTTACAACAACAACTACTACTACTACAACTACTATTACAACAACTACTGCTATTACAACAACTACTACTATTACAACAACTACTACTTTTACAACAACTACTATTACTATTACAACAACTACTAATATTAAAACAACTACTACTATTATAACAACTACTACTATTACAATAATTTCTACTATAACAACTTCTACTTCTATTACACCAACAACTACTACTATTACAACAACGACTACTACTATTACAACAACGACTACTACTATTACAAAAATTACTACTATTACTTTAATAACTACTGCTATTACAACAACTACTATTATTACAACAACTACTACTATCATTACAACAACAGCTACTACTATTACAACAACGACTACTACTATTACAAAAATTACTACTATTACTTTAATAACTACTGCTATTACAACAACTACTATTATTACAACAACAACTACTACTTTTACAACAACAACTACTACTGCTATTACAACAACAACTACTATTAAAACAACTACTACTACTATTACAACAATAACTACTACTGCTATTACAACAATAACAATTACTACTATTACAACAACTACTACTATCATTACAACAACAGCTACTACTATTACAACAACAACTACTACTATTAAAACAACTACTACTACTATTACAACAACTACTACTATTACAACAACAATTACTACTATTAAAACAACTACTTCTACTATTACAACTACTACTACTACTGTTATTACAACAACAACTACTACTACTATTAAAACAACTACTAGTGCTATAAAAACTACTAATATTAATCAACAACTACTACTATTATAATAACAACTACTACTATTAAAACTACTACCATTATAACAACAACTACTACTATTTCAACAACTACTACTACTAATAAAACAACAACTACTACTATTACAATTACAACTACTACTATTACAACAACTACTACTACTATTACAACAACTACTACACCTATACGGTTCAAAAAAAGAAACGCATAGCTATCCGAGGGCGCGTTTTTATGAGTTTGTAAGTAAAAGTTGGTGCTAGGGTATATAAAAACCAGCCTCAAATGTTCTTTACAGTGGCAAATGCACGTGTTGACCTGAATTGCGTTCGTTTTTGTAATCGTTACAACGCAGTGGTCAATAGTGTTTATGACGCAATTTTTGACCACAGCTCATGTTGCGCGCACGTGAAAGCAACAAAATTTGGGGTGAACACTATTCACTGACTACGCAACTGAAACCCTATAAAAGGATAACGCTACACACAAAAAATTCAGCTCATTTTCAAGCAGACATTTATGGCGTCTCTATCGATACATTTAAGGAACATTGCTATTGGCCGACTGCATGCAGGCGAAAGTCAAAGTCAGGTTGCCAGGCATCTAAACATGCATCAGAGTACCATCAGTCGACTTTGGCACCAGTTCCAAGCCACTAGCTCAGTTGAAGACCGGCATCGCAGTGGACGACCCAGAGTGACAACAGCAGCGGAGGATCGCTTTATTCGGCTTCGTCACCTCAGAGACAGGTTTACAACAGCTTCCTCAACTGCCCAGTCATTGCCTGCAGGACGTCATGTGTTTGATCAAACTGTCCGGAATAGACTGCATGACGCTGAACTTTGGGCACAACGACCTCACCGAGGACCTGTCCTTACGCGCCGCCATCGCCAAAATCGACTTCTTTGGGCCAACCAGCATCGTCCCTGGGCAGCTGACAATCAATGAAGACGTGCCTGGTTTAGTGACGAATCTTTCTTTTTGTTGCAGCGTCATGATAGACGGCGTAGGGTCTACCGTAGCGAAATGAACGTTTTGCCCAAAATTGCGTTGATGAAGCTCCGTCGCACGGTGGTGGAGGTGCAATGGTGTGCGGAATGATCAGTTACAACGGAAGGAGTCAATTGGTGCACACTGAAGGAGGCTTGAATGCGCAACGATACGTCAATGAAATTCTTCGACCCCCCTGTCCTTCCATTTTTGGCTGCCCAAAGGTCTGTGTTTCAACAGGACAACGCCAGACACCATTGTGCACGATTGACCACGCAGTTCCTGACTGCCAACAACATTCTCACCCTTCCCTGGCCATCCCTGTCTCCAGACATGAGTCCGATTGAGCACCTGTGGGATGAGCTGCATAGACGTGTTTGTCGCCGAGACGTTGCTCCAGCCAATCGTCGTGATCTGTTCCAGGCACTCCAGGAAGAGTGGGCAGCCATCCCACAGGCCCACATCAGACGTCTGATCGCATCCATGCCCAGGAGATGCCAGTCGCTGATCGATGCAAGAGGAGGCCACACACCATACTAACGGGAAAGCCCGTACGCCAAAAAACTCTCGTGACCCAGATGCAAAACAACTGTCAATTGATTGGTTGAACCCTAAGGTATTCTTGTGTGCAATTTGAACAATTAACTCATTAAATTAAAAAAGTTATTGAATGTCAAAATTATGGCTATGTGTGTGCCTTCAGTAGCTATGCGTTTCTTTTTTTTGAACAGTATATTATAAAAACACTAACTACTACTACTGCTATTATTACAACAGCTGAAACTTCTATTGTTACAGTAACGTCAACTATTATTGCAGTTGTTAATATTATATGGGCAGAAACTTCAATTAGTGCAGCAACATCTACTACTATTGATGCTGCTATTATTACAACAGAAGAAACTTCTATTATTACAGTAACATCTAATACTTGTAGTGGGTTTGATGGTATTGTATGATGGTGATATTACTATATGTAATGTATGAGGCCAGCTGTGAAGGCTCCTGAGATAAAATGTAGTTGTGAATTGTCAGAAGGCCTTTCTTGCTACCACTACGACCTCACACTCAATTTTTTTTTTCTTAATGAATGTAGCTATGTAAAATGTCTAGGGTAATGATATGTAATGTGGTGTGATAGTTATAGATACACCCACAGATATTTAAGCAGACTAATAATATTTAACAAATATTATAATACACTGAACTAACTCAAGAGTGTAAAATTTTTGATAGAATTATATTACATTTATTTGTTCTGGATCAAGTTTTATGTTGACCAGAACTTTTTTTTTTTTTAAAAAAAGGATTTAAAAATTATGAAAGAAATGCATGGAATGTTACATAATAAATGCAAGAGTGTACATATATAAGTACTAGACTAGTTAGTTTTATTAAAATGTTCTAGTAGTCATCTACTTGGGAGGATAGTTAATGCTTGTGCTGTTGGGGTGGCCTCATCACACCTGTCTATATTGACTACACAGAGTCCAGTAAATTACAGGAATTTTATGGGGTATTAGTAACTAAAAGGCGTTGGTGAACTTCCAGCAGACCAGAGGCTCACTCAACTTGCATATGTAGCTCTGGTGCTGAAATCTGGTGGTCCCACCTCTCCGTGCTGGCGGGCAATAATAGTGGTCTCTGTCACAACGTACTGCACAGATACACTCGAGTAAAATCACCAACTGAATGGACACCGCCTTGTTGACAACTGAAACTCACAGCTCAGATTATGAATAAAGAACACAGAAATGCTAGCAAAACTCAGCTGAGCTGCTGGCTATAGTATGGCGTCCCTGAACTTATTTCACTTTCTTTCATTTGGAAATCACCACACTTTAAAATACTGTGTCTATCATCGAACAACTATTGAGGAATGGCCCCACTTGCGCGTCTGAGCGCCGATAAAATGATTGTCTGTGGCCAATCACTGCCTAGGTTTATTTCAAATTCAAATTTCCTACCCTAAAGTCATTTCAGTCATGCTTCAGTCAAGTATGGATGTTTATCTGTTAGTCTGTCCGTCTCTACTTGTTTTTTTTTCAAAAACGTACTTGATTTTTGAACCAACCTTTCTCTCCCCTCCAAAATTTTGTCGTTAAAAGTTATATTTAGACACAGCTCCCACCAATGTCCCTTCGCTTCCCTACTAAGTAGATTTGAACACCTGCGTCTCGAGGTCGTGTTTTTTTGTGCAAATAGCGACACTTTTTATTCCATACAGTCTGTCGCTGATGTGAACAACACTGTCTTTTGTCATTATCTTCAATATTATCTATCCGTCTGTAAAATTAAGAACATATTAGTTCACTGCTCAGAATGGGCCATCCGGCCAGCTAATTTTTATATTCCTAACATTAATATTACGAAAAAGTTACTTTTTAATTTTTGTAATATTCCAAACATCTGCGTTCTGCCGCTGAATTCAAATCAAAGGCTTGGTATCGCAAAAGCGACCAATAAATGACTGTGGCGTAACATATCCAAGGTCCCTTCTGTCGAGTTCCTTACTTTATGTCAACTTGGGAAACGTGACTTTTCTCCGTTTCCCCCCCAATTGCGTCTCCTTAGCCTTTCTAGTCTCACGCAATCTTTCCAGTCATATTTTTTCCTTTTTATCCGCCGTTCCCCTCCTGTCTAGCAAGTCAATTTTTATGGAGGGTGATGACCCGCGGTCTGGGCGATCATGTACTATCAGCAGCCTACGCATTATGTTTTTATCCTTACATGTTATCTTTGGAGGTATTTTACCGTTGTATCTCTGTCAATTTCACTACACATCTCCCCACTTGAAAACATGCCTATGGCAAGTTCCAAAACCAGCGATACACATAGGTAAAATTACTCCTCACGTCTGCCACTACTCTAATTTTGATCACAGGGGTGCCGACTGAGGAAATCTGCACCGACATTCAATTTACGGCTTGCATAAGCGACTGGTTTCAGTTCCCCATCAGGTGAAGATGATCTTTGCAACAAAGCCCCTCCTAGTCCTACATTACTTGCATCGGTTCTTAAGACAAAGTCCTGTGTCAAATCAGGCAGTTTGAGAATAGGCTTGCTAGTGAGTTTTTCCTTTAACTCTTGGAACGCTAGTTCACATTGTGCAGTCCAAATAATTTTATCTGGAAGTCCCTTGCGAGTCAGATCAGTCAGAGGAGCACAAATAGCGTTAAAATTCTTGATGTATTTCTGATAAAATCCGCATAACGACACAAATGATCGCACGTCCTTTTTTGTTTGCGGTCTAGGTGCTCTCTGCAGTTTTTCCAAGTTCTTAGGATCAGGGGTCATATTACCCTGATATACAGTGTGTCCCAAGAATTCCAACTCTTTGCATCCAATACAACATTTTGTTGGCCTAGCAGTTAAGTTCGCCTCCCGAAGTCTATCAAACAACATCTCCAGAGCTTCAATGTGTTCTTCAAATGTCTCTGTGGCGACGAGAATATCATCCATGAAATTCGTGATACATGGGTTATTCAGGGGATCCAACAATTTGCGCATCATCCTTGAAAACACACTCGGAGCATTTTTCAGTCCGAATGGTAGCATATTGAATTCATAATGTCCATCCGAAGTGCTAAAAGCCAAATAAGGTCTCACTTCAGGCTTCACTGGGATCTGGTAATAGCCTTTACTAAGATCCACCTTTGAAAAGTATTTTGCCTTGTTCAGTCTGGCAAATAACTGTTTTGTGTCTGGTAATGGATCCACTTGTCCTTCTGTGACAGCATTCAGTTTCCTGTAATCTATGCACAGTCTGTGTTCCCCAGACGGTTTTCTCAACAAAACGACACTAGAACTAAAAGATGATTCACTGTGCGAAATAATCCCCTCCTTCAACAAATACTCTATTTCTTCCTTCAATGCCTTCTCCTTCGCGAACGGAATAGAATAGGCTCTCATACAGATTGGGTTTGAGTCTACCAGTTTCATGTCATACTGTAGCAAATTTGTATGGCCTGGTTTATCTGTTAATACATCTGTATGTTCCTCCAGAACCTGTTGAACTCTCTCCCTCTGGTTTTTAGTCAGGTGCTTACTGACTTTTACCTGTGCTGCGGTTTCACAAGGATGTAATGGGTATTCATGTGAGGTGAGTGGTTCTTTTTGCATCTGGGTTGCAATAGCCAAGGTCAATAAGGGGGTGCTTTCCTGGAGTGGTCTGTCCAGAAACTTCTTTAACAGGTTTACATGATAAACTTTCTCCTTCCCCTTTTTGTCAATTTTATAGTTTGTTCTAGACACCTTCTCTAGAACCGTATATGGACCTTGCCAACCAATTTGTAATTTATTCTGGCTTCCGGGTAGTAGAAGCAGCACCTTCTCTCCGACTGCCAGTTCCCTGTCCTTTGCCTTCCTATTAAAATATGCTGCATGTTTCTTCCTGGCTTGCTTCAAATTATCATTTGCCAGTTTCCATCCAGCTTTCAAACGAGTGGTCAGTTCGTTCACGTATTGATACGATGAGGTAACAGTCTCTTCCGCCTTCTCATCTGTCCAGGTCCTTAATAGAGCTTCTAATGGACCTTTTATTGGCCTCCCAAATAGCAGAGTTGCGGGAGCCATCCCGGTTGAACTATGTGGTACCTCCCGGTACGCAAACAATGCGGCGGGCAGGAATTGATCCCACAGATCCGGTTTTTCGTGTGCCAGCTTTCTCAGGATAGAAATGAGAGTCCCGTTGAACCTCTCTACCTGGCCGTTCCCTTGTGGATGGTACGGACTACAATGAAAGTGTCTGGCTTGAAATAGCTTAAAAACTTCTTCCGTTAGTTTCCCCTTGAACTGAGAACCATTATCCGTCAAGATTTGATGCGGAATCCTAATCGGGTAAATATTGTAAGTAGTGCCTCTGCTACATGTTTTGAATCAATTGATGGCAGGGCTACCGCCTCTCCCCACATAGAACAAGTGTCCACCAGAGTAAGGATGTAACTGTTCCTCCTCTTGGTCCGAGTGAGAGGTCCTACAATATCCACTGCAACCCTCTCAAAAGGTGTTCCCACTATGGGCATTTCCCCTAGAGTTGCAGGAGCAGTCCAGTGCTTTGGAGCTACCCTTTGACATTCTGGGCAGGATTTGACATATCTTTTTATATCCTCCGTTATCCCTGGCCAGAAGTAATGACAAGCTATACGCTGTCCTGTGGCGCTGATCCCCATGTGACCACTGAAGGGAATCGCATGCCCGAGTTCCATCACTTTATCTCTATATGAAGTGGGAAGAACCAGCTGGTTGTGACCATTTGTTCCAGTTCCGGCCTTCCTGTATAAGAGTTTGTTCTTCATGAAATATTCCCCCTTGCTCGGAGGTGTGTGGCATTTGGGCAATTTTTTAAAACAGGGCTTGAGTGTCCTATCCTCAGCCTGCGCCTTCCTCATCTCCTCTGGATAAGCATTTATAGGTTCACCTTCTTCCTCCTTCTTCTGTGACCTGGCTGCACTGTCGCCATGATCACAGGTTTCTCGGGATTCCCCAAGAAGACGTATCTACACCCCAATATCAGAGGGTAGATTGGTTCATCTATCACTGCTGCTCTGATTTCTCCCTCCACATAGCGAGTTTTCACCGTTATCCTTGCGATGGGAAGTGTCATGAGTGGTATGTCCTTAGTCGCCCCTTGTATTTCCACTGTTTCTGTGGTATACTGACTTGGGTCCACTAGGCTAGACTTCACAACTGAATCATAATCCAAACCTGTATCATAAAGGCACCTTATGGTGACCCCATTACAAATAGCATCCTCACAAACTGGGGGGTGATAAGGTTCCTGTTGTCCATTAGGATTAACCTTTAATCTTCGCGTCCCCGACTTCATTGCAGCAATGTTTGAAGGTTTCCTTCTACAAAATTCGGTGTTATGGTTATCCTTCTTGCACCATTTACACCATCTTTTTCCTTGGTTCAACGGTTTTCTTTCATTGAACTTTTGGTCATTGAACTGTGAGTTTCTGTCGCGATAGTCATTTCTTGGCCGCTCAAAGTTTGTCCTACCTTTATTTCCCTGCTCTCTATTATCAAATTTATTAAATTGCTGTGGAGCTTTAAAATTGTCTATGTGCTTCTTTTTAGCACCACTTACCTCTGCCTGAGCTGCCTGATACCTCTCAGCAACATTTAAAATTTCCCCCAACTTCTCTGCACCTTGTTCCATGAGAAATTTTCTCATGTCTGGAGCCATGGACTCTCTCAATTGCTCAATCATGATCATTTCTTTAAGATCTTGGGTCTTCCCCAGAGCCGTCCATTTCTCCAAATAGGTTTCTAGTCTAGCAGAGAATTGGTGGTATGTCACCCCAGACAACAGTTTGGCATTTCTAAATTTCTTACGATAAAATTCACCATTCTTCTCGTACCTTAATAACAAAGCCTGCTTTAACATGTCATAATTGTCTTGGTCTTCCCTGTTCATTTTGGCAAATACTTCATAAGAAGTACCTCTCAATCCCTGTGATAGCTTTAAACTCCACCTCTCTCTCTCTCTAACCCATATGTAGTAGCTAATAACTCAAAACGTCCTAGGTACCCCTCTATGTCATCGTCTTTTTCAACAAAATGGTCTAAATGAAACCCCATAGCTGAGTTTGAGGCTCCCAGACTGGGCGTAGCATCTGAGGCAAAAGGGCTGGCACCATTTTCAGGAGCCGGGCCTTGTAATTCCAGCTCCCTTAGTCGTAATTCGTGCTCCCTTTGCAACCTTCTATCTTCTGCCTCCCTTTCGGCAGTCAACCTTTTTCTTTCTGCCTCCCTTTCGGCAGTCAACCTTTTTTCTTCTGCCTCCCTTTGCTGTCGTTTTTCTTCTGCCTCAATCTGCAGCCTCTTCATTTCTCTATCAGCCTCAATTTGTAACCTCTTCTCTTCAGCTACCTTTCTATCTTCCCTTTCAATATATTTATCACATTCAGCCGTTACATATTGAATTAAAATTTGACCCTCCATTCCCATCTCCTTTGCGGTCAGCACAGCAGCTGATCGGAATTTTGCTAGCTCCGCCATACTTTTCAGACAATATAATAATATACAAGCTAAATCTCTAACCAGTAAATACACTAAGTACTTCTTATGACTATAGTCTAACTAATTCTAACTAACCAGTTAACTAATTAATTATCACTGGCTGTGAAGATTCACCAACTTTTATCTGCAGGGACACTTTTAATTTTAAAGGGAATTTCACAATTTTTTTCCCTAATTTTATTTCTCCAACCAGGAGATCCTAATATTACTGTTGGGCTAATTATCCCTGGACAAGACCCCAATGTATGTAGTGGGTTTGATGGTATTGTATGATGGTGATATTACTATATGTAATGTATGAGGGCAGCTGTGAAGGCTCCTGAGATAAAATGTAGTTGTGAATTGTCAGAAGGCCTTTCTTGCTACCACTACGACCTCACACTCAATTTTTTTTTTCTTAATGAATGTAGCTATGTAAAATGTCTAGGGTAATGATATGTAATGTGGTGTGATAGTTATAGATACACCCACAGATATTTAAGCAGACTAATAATATTTAACAAATATTATAATACACTGAACTAACTCAAGAGTGTAAAATTTTTGATAGAATTATATTACATTTATTTGTTCTGGATCAAGTTTTATGTTGACCAGAACTTTTTTTTTTTTAAAAAAGGATTTAAAAATTATGAAAGAAATGCATGGAATGTTACATAATAAATGCAAGAGTGTACATATATAAGTACTAGACTAGTTAGTTTTATTAAAATGTTCTAGTAGTCATCTACTTGGGAGGATAGTTAATGCTTGTGCTGTTGGGGTGGCCTCATCACACCTGTCTATATTGACTACACAGAGTCCAGTAAATTACAGGAATTTTATGGGGTATTAGTAACTAAAAGGCGTTGGTGAACTTCCAGCAGACCAGAGGCTCACTCAACTTGCATATGTAGCTCTGGTGCTGAAATCTGGTGGTCCCACATCTCCGTGCTGGCGGGCAATAATAGTGGTCTCTGTCACAACGTACTGCACAGATACACTCGAGTAAAATCACCAACTGAATGGACACCGCCTTGTTGACAACTGAAACTCACAGCTCAGATTATGAATAAAGAACACAGAAATGCTAGCAAAACTCAGCTGAGCTGCTGGCTATAGTATGGCGTCCCTGAACTTATTTCACTTTCTTTCATTTGGAAATCACCACACTTTAAAATACTGTGTCTATCATCGAACAACTATTGAGGAATGGCCCCACTTGCGCGTCTGAGCGCCGATAAAATGATTGTCTGTGGCCAATCACTGCCTAGGTTTTTTCAAATTCAAATTTCCTACCCTAAAGTCATTTCAGTCATGCTTCAGTCAAGTATGGATGTTTATCTGTTAGTCTGTCCGTCTCTACTTGTTTTTTTTCAAAAACGTACTTGATTTTTGAACCAACCTTTCTCTCCCCTCCAAAATTTTGTCGTTAAAAGTTATATTTAGACACAGCTCCCACCAATGTCCCTTCGCTTCCCTACTAAGTAGATTTGAACACCTGCGTCTCGAGGTCGTGTTTTTTTGTGCAAATAGCGACACTTTTTATTCCATACAGTCTGTCGCTGATGTGAACAACACTGTCTTTTGTCATTATCTTCAATATTATCTATCCGTCTGTAAAATTAAGAACATATTAGTTCACTGCTCAGAATGGGCCATCCGGCCAGCTAATTTTTATATTCCTAACATTAATATTACGAAAAAGTTACTTTTTAATTTTTGTAATATTCCAAACATCTGCGTTCTGCCGCTGAATTCAAATCAAAGGCTTGGTATCGCAAAAGCGACCAATAAATGACTGTGGCGTAACATATCCAAGGTCCCTTCTGTCGAGTTCCTTACTTTATGTCCACTTGGGAAACGTGACTTTTCTCCGTTTCCCCCCCCAATTGCGTCTCCTTAGCCTTTCTAGTCTCACGCAATCTTTCCAGTCATATTTTTTCCTTTTTATCCGCCGTTCCCCTCCTGTCTAGCAAGTCAATTTTTATGGAGGGTGATGACCCGCGGTCTGGGCGATCATGTACTATCAGCAGCCTACGCATTATGTTTTTATCCTTACATGTTATCTTTGGAGGTATTTTACCGTTGTATCTCTGTCAATTTCACTACAATACTATTGATGCTGTTAATATTATTCCAAGACAGACATGAAAGGGTTAAACAAAAGACACGGACAGATCTTACAAAGATAACACTGGTCAGGAAGGCCTGTTGGGTTATTGTTCTTGAGGTCCTGTACTCCGTGTGGAACTGAATAGTTTTTATTGAATGATGATACAACTATACCATATACCAACAAACAAACACACAGAAGTTACGGGTTGTAGTATAATTTTTTTTTTTTTAAATCCAGAACCCACCTATTCTAATGCCATCGTTTAGAATCAAGAATTCACTTAATTCTAAAGTAATTGCGTAGAGTTTTAGATAATTTCATTCAAATTAAACATGCCGATCTGGCAAGCCGCCTGAGTTATTGCGAAAGTTTGCGTGACGTCTGCCGACATCAGAGCGAGGCACAGCAACGACTTCGCACGATGCAATTATCTGTTATTGTCGTATACGTTCGTCTTTTTCAGTTAATCTCTAAGGGCTGCTGTCGATGACATAGCGAAGATAAGTAAGTCAAAACTTCATGTTTCTACCAGCGGTTATGTGGTGGTCGGAAAATGTAACTAGCGGTTCAATGATTTTATCACTGCAATGAAAGGCAAATCAATCGAGACAAAGCAAGACTAAATAATCTCTTTTGAAGGTTCGATCAGCTGAACTGTTGTTGTCTTTTTTATTTATTTATTTCTTGCACTATTATAAAAAACAGAAACTGCCGTTTACTAATCTAAGGGGAAACAAATTAAAAACAAATCAACATGAGAAACTACAAATATCAAAATGTTATATACTGTAAATGATCAAGAAATAAGCAAACAACAAATTCTAATGTGAATATTCGTCCCCAACCGACTATAATTCGTCGTTCTCTTTTGCGTATTCTCTCTCTCTCTCTCTCTCTCTCTCTCTCTCTCTCTCTCTCTCTGATACAAAACGGTTTGTGCGCTCTCATGTCCACTCCGGCAGTATTGCATTACATTCCTGTGCGAGGGATATTTTGTTATTTCTCTCGTCCCTGTCATTATTCGTCAACACAGAAAACTCATCCGAAGGTCAATGTTTACATAACTTTCACATTTCAATTCGCTGGTCCATCCCCGAGGGACTAATTGGGTCACAAAAACGTGACGGTCCCACATTTGATATCAGGTGAAAGGCTAATGACGGTGTTTGCACAAGATGGGAGTAATCCATCTACAATTCTACAGAATAATAGACTTGCATATTGGAGGTGCAGATAAACCACGAAATGTCAAAACTAGACGGCCGAATTGCGCCGAGTCATATTCTGATAACGACGGTTGAATTACGTGGGATAGGCAAGTCAGATAATCCCCCAATCTGGGAGGACATGTTGAAGTGTGAGAGACGTAACTTGACCAAGTAATAATCGGATGTTTACAGCCCAATTTACGAAAAGTAACGTTTGAAATTTTGCACTAGATGAGTCATGCAAAATATTTCATCATAAAGTTGCCATAAATTTAAACGTTCAAATAAGATTGACTGATACCTGAACAACCCTGAGCCCATATCAGTAAGGAATCAGCAACTGGAAATGTCAGACAACTTCACATACCTAAGATGCATAGTAACACCAGACGGCGGAGCAAACAAAGACATCAACAACAGAATGAACAAAGCAAGAACGGCCTTTTTTAGTCTAAATAACATCTGGAAATCCTCTCATTACAGCACAAGCACAAAATTAAGATTATATCAGAGCTGTGTGCTTTCTGTGCTTCTGTATGGTGCGGAATGCTGGAGAGTTACAGAGAAGGAAATGTCGAAATTGTCCTCTTTTCACACAAGATGCCTAAGAAAAATTCACCGAATCTTTTGGCCGGATACCATCATCAACCAAGATCTGCTTAATCGGAGCAAGCAAGAGGACATGCACACCATCATAGCTGGCAGACGCTGGAGCTGGGTTGGCCATGTCCTCAGAAAAGGCCCCAATGCCATCACAAGCACAGCTATGCTATGGACCCCTGAAGGAAAACGAAAGAGAGGCCGACCAAAAACAACTTGGCGGAGGACTGTGGAGGCTGAGATGCAAAGAATGAACCAGAGTTGGGGCACTGTACGAAGGATGGCCACCGACAGAGCAAAGTGGAATCAATTTGTTGTTGCCCTACAAGACGCCACCAGGCGTAATGGCTACTGACTGCTTTAACGGTCGGCGGCTAAGGATCAAAGAAGAAAATACCTTGAGGCGCGAATAACAATTGCGTCGATTGGGCGTTTGTCCCAACAGCCCGGAAAAGCGGAGGTAGAAAACATGCAATATAATCTGACATTTTTTGCAAGTCTATTTCCCTGTGAGAATCGCTTGCCAAGACGATAACCAGACCTTGCCAGAGTAAGCCTAAGATCAGATTTCCATTATCAGGACCGAACTTTGTTTAAGGATCTTGACAATAGAAAACTCTACTATTTTAACAAGGAAAACCAGAATCTGAGGAAACTGAAACACGGAGTCAAAGTGGGAATTCATTGTTAAAGTAACGACACCTAAGAACACGTGTAAGAGGCCTTTTCCAGTGCCTTTGTTTCTGTGAGCAAAGCAGTCTGTGAGCCAAGATTGTCGTAAGTTGTACATTATACATTTTATATTTTTCATTTACTAACATGTGAACTAATATGTATATATTGCCATGTGAGTATTAATATGTGAAAATTGCTAGTGGTTGTCCAAGTCATTTGAGGCTGGCAACTTCAGCATATAGAATGATGATTTCATGAACCACCACTGCAAGGGCTGGTGACTGCTTTATCGCTAGTTTCATAAAGAGAACTAAAAGCATAATTAGCCCCAAGTTCCATATGGAGCAGGGAGGGAAAAATGAAAGAGATTACGTATGTACATTCTAATTATATTTACAGGTATTCATTCATTCATAACCCTCCCCTTCCAAAGGCACATAGGCCTTCAACAAACACATACCAAGTCCTCTTGTCACGTGCCATCATCTCAAGTTCTTTCCACGTTCTCATTTTCACCTCTGTTCCCAGCTCTCCTCCCCATGTGCCCCCTGGTCCACCTCTGCCTCTCCCCCCCGGGACCCCAGAACAAGGACCACCTTGCAATGCTATCAACAGGTGTCCCCAGCATGTGTCCCACCCATCGCCACCGTCCCCCTCTCATCTCCCGCCCCACCGGCACCTGTCTACCTCCTGCCATCAGTTCCACGTTGGTAACCTTGTCATACCATCTCAATCCTTCTATTCTACGCAAGCACCCATTTATGAAAGTCTGTAGCTTTTTGGTAGTTGTCTTTGTTCCTTTCCATGTCTCAGAGCCATACAATAGGACTGACTTCACATTTGAGTTGAAGATTCTTATTTTCGTGTTGGATCCGATTTCTCTTGATCTCCATATACTTCCCAATGCAATGAAAGCTCCTCTTGCTTTTTGTATTCTTATCCTGATATCACTGTCCGTCCCTTCACCCTTGTCTACATGTGTAAATGTCTATGTAAACATATTCACTTTAAAACTAATGAAAGTTTCAAGCTTTTTAACCAGTGTAGATGTAAATAAAAACACATATTCAATCTATATTGTGAACATTTTTCAACCAGTGTAGATGTAAATGTAAACATTTTCTATCTCTTCTATTAACCTGTTAATTTGAATGTAAAGTAAATATAAAGCTATTCAATTTAAATAAAGAAAGTTTTCTCTCCATAGATTAAGCTTAATTCTCATCGAGGGTAAAGTCTGAGGTAGATGGGATGGTGGAATAGAAAGAAGAGGACACATAACTATGTGTCGGGAAACTCAATACTCAGATGGTATTTGTTTCTATTCTTTTACCATATTAGTTTGTGGTATCGACTGAGTGCACTAATCTCTGGAACAAAGTGAGGGTAAAAGTGGACTCATGTCGAGCGACACACCATCATCAGAGGGTCTTAGACACGCGGGACCAGCTTTGCAGTTACTCTCTGATCTTACTTGGAACGTGCTGCGCCTTTAATCTTGACCAGAGACGCGAGAACTCCAGTGATCTATCTGCATAGAACCCAAAAACCCAGTGGGAGCAGAAATTACCATTTGCAGCTAAGTCAAACTTAAAAGCTGCCAAGTGACTTCTTACGTAAAACACCATACCATCACACGCTGATGAGTATTTTCTATTAAAGATTATTCAATTTTTTAAACTGTTAAAACATAGTTGATTATTAAATTTGTTATTTGTAAATATACAAATTTAACGTCGATTTAATCATTCTGAATGTACTGCATGTTTGTCTCAGTCAATTTACTAAAAACACTCTAAACAGAGCTATACAAGAATAATAAGAATTCTACTGAGTAAATCTACCTGTGATAATAATTACAGATAATATCAATCTGGTGAGACATTTGAAGAGTGAACTTGTAAATGTGATAATACTGACGGAAACCATACTACCTTGTGTGGAAAGTGATTTCTGAAATCCACATCTTATGTGTCACGTAGTAAAATTCCATGAGGAAATGTGGGGATACCAATATCATAACACGCATAGTTGAAGGCTATTGGCTGACATTTTAAATGTAAAATTACTTCACTCCTGATTGCAGCGTTGTCAGATAGTAATAACAATGTGCGTAGGCCGAAAGTTGCAATATAATCTGACACTTTCGCCAGTGTAGGGCACTGTGAAATTCAACTCGGCAAGAAGGCAGCCAGACAAGCCAGAGTAAGAAATAGGTCCAGGACTCCACCCTAACGGACCGGACAACGTGTCTGGGAATCGTGTGGACTTGTATCCCAGGAAAACTCTAATTTCATTAATTCGGAAAGCCCCGAAGTCCAGGAACCTGAACACTAAATGATAGTGGGATACTATTTGCAAAGTAATGCCCCAGACCACGTGAAAGAGGCATCTTAAACAATTTGACAACTATTTCTCTGAGCCAGCAGTCAGTCTGTATTGCCAAAGAAATTTAGGTCGGTGGTACCAATTGGTGGTCCTATATGTGGAACAAGTTAGTGGTATAAGTGGCCTTCAATCAAGGCTAGACACGATTATCAGCCGGGTCCTGAAGATGCTGGACCAGCTTCGTAATTACTCTATGATACTTCTTGGAACGTGTTACCGCCACCAGACTTGACCAGTGACGAGTGAACCAGTCCATAACGTGCAAAGAATCGAACATCAGCTGGAGCAGAAACCAACCGACCTTCTACTGGCAGCGAAGTACACATTCAAAGCTTCCAAATGAACCGTCCCAAGAAGAAAATTCCTTAACTAACCATAACATCACCTGTGATGAGTTTGTTTTTGTTTTTTTCGTACGCCCGCTAATACTCGAGGCGAAATCTCAGGTTATTCTTAATGTCTAACCTGACATTGATTTTACGTGAGTATCCCTTTTCTTTGTACAGAGACAGGTGTCCCTCGCCATTCAGGCAGATACTCGCCGATTTCGGAGGTACCCATTAGAGCTGGGTCGGCTCAGGAGCCGCCAATCCCTGGTCGACGACACTTCTTCAAATGTACTCGCCAGGTCTCGAGTTAATCCAGTCCAATTGCCGGTCGACGAAAAATCCTCAAATGCCGTCGCCCGGGTTTGATCCTGAATCACCCGGTCGCCAGAGCGGTGTTGTAACCACTACGCTAGCGCGGCTCCAAAGGATGAGTTTTTAAAGAATTATTCGTTTTTACACTGTTAAATATAATTGATTATTAAATTTGTAATCTGTATATACACAAATTTATAGTTGATTCAATCATTTTAAATGCACCCGTATGTCTCAGTCATTTTAAAATACATTTAAACACAGCTATTAAATTAATATTTCACTGAATTAAGTCAGTTGGGGGCTTGAACGAGCTAAAATACATAGTCATTCTTCATAAATAATTTTGGGCAGATAAAAAGTTAACAATTGCCCAGACCAATTCAGCATTGTTCTTGATTTCTGAAATATCTTATGAACACTCCCTCAAGATAGAAGCATCACCATCCTTCTTTGCACAACTGTGGCAAGAGTAATCTTGAGCGAAGGTAGATACCTTTGAAGATCCTCATTAGATACTCTAGTTTAGCCATTGTTGGACCATCACTTAATTATAACCGACAGTTGGGTTGAACAGAATAGACCCTCCGCCGAGAAGATGGATGAGCGGAGGCAAATGGAGCTCATCTTGTGCTATTCCGTTTAAAAAAAAGAAACAAAAGGCAGCATTCGAATAATTCTTCATAGCTATATTTTATAGGAGCCTTAGACTACAGTGTTCCCCCTGGAACTAAAAGGGTGGGGGTGGGGGCGCGGGGGGGGGGGGCCGCGAGGTTGGACAAAACCACTCCTAAAGTCAGATTCCACTACATGGCATTGGGCCGAATATCGACATCCGAAACGTTGCTGAATCTATAACAACAACAACAACAACAAATGATCGTAACTATCATATGAGATTCTGCATAGGGCTTGCATAGGTATCACTATGTAATACAAATAGCTGTAGAAACAACCGCTGCAAGAAGACATGAACGTTTTTGTGCAGAATCAGCTTCAATGGTGGCTCCATCCTCCACGCATGTGGGAATGTAGGAATGTGGGAATGGAAGGAATGTGGGAATGAAAGGATATAGTATGCAAGATAAATTAGAGTGGAAGGGCAGAATGTTAGACTGGCCTGCGCGCCCAATTCTTAATCCTTCGAAAATAAAGTTCGTTCGCTCGTTCGTTCGTTCGCGGAGGGAAAAGGAAAAATGGTGATAATTGTGAAATTCATAACAGATATGAATGCAGATAGAATGATTGAATTTTCATATTTAAAATAGCTTATTCATAATGTCTGCCATCAGCAACATTGCATTGTTCACATCGACTGGCAACACTGCAGAAGAGTAGAATGAGTATGCCAAATAGAACCTGGAGAAGTTCAGTAGATGAAGAAGACAGAGTTGCCGGAAGCTTGTGATCGAAGCCAATGAAGGCGTTCCATAATACCTTGTAGAAATCTGCCAACATCATCATTACCCATCAGCAAAACCGTCTTGACCTGTGCCACCTGTTTCTTTCCAAGTCTTCATTATCTCTTTCATGTTTATCTCTATTTCTCTTTTTTTCATGTTTATCTCTATTTCTATTTTTTCATGTATGTTTCTGTCTCAACCATGAACTATTTTTACATGATTTGCGAGCTGCACCTCTAGCCAGTGTTTACCATCTTTCTGATCCAGATGACGCCATTGCTCATTGGACTCGTATCTTTCATTGTGTGTTTGATAACCACGCACCAACTAAAAAAGTTCGTGTGAAACGACAGGTCAAATCTCCTTGGATCACACCAGCAGTGCTAGAAGCCGTGAGGCAGCGAGATCGAGCTCACAAAAATAAGGACTTTAATACATACAGAGCACAAAGGAACAAGGTACAATTTTTAATACGTAGAGAAAAGAAAACTTACTTTAAAAACTTAGTTCAGAAAATAACAAACAGTAGAAATGTGTGGAAAGCAATCAATACTCTAGCAAACAAACGAAATTCGCCAGACTCGTTAATCCCCAACACATCATTTACTTGTACAGACTTCAGCAATTACTTTCAGGCAGAAATAACCAGTCTTAAATCTACGATACCAGATTCCCCTTGTGACCTAGGCCAACTGTCAGCATTCTGTGAGAACAAATGCACAAATACAATCCCAACCGACATTCCGTTTATGGCAGTTAACGAAGTGTATAACTATCTTCCAGGCCTTAAAGAGAATAACTCACCAGGACTTGACGGAACTCGAACTTTCGTTACAAAAAGATACAGATAATCTGATCAAGGGGAGCAACGGAAATCGCATGCTAGTACTGTACATATCATTAAAACGAAATGCATGTTAATATCAACTAGACAAAAATTACAAAATTCAGAGAAAACAACACTTCAGATCTACATTGGTACCTCACTAATTAAAAACGTTAATGAACATAAAACTCTGGGTATAGCCGGTGACCAGCATCTAAATTGGAACTCACATGTACATGCACTGACCAAGCAAACGGCACATAAAGTTTACCAGTTAGCTAAAATCAAACATTTCCTAGATGAAGATGCATGAAAATTGTTCTATATAACTCACATACAAGCAAACATTGACTATTCCTCCACAATCTGGGATGGTTTCTCAATGTCCAACACAAAGAGACTCCGTTCACTACAAAAGCGTGCAGTGCGTCTAGTCTCTGACAACTGCCTAACTCAGTGTGTAGATCTATATAAAAATCTCCAAATACTGCCCTTAAGAAAGCGCCTTCTGTTTAACAAAGCTAAATTTGTTCACCAAATCCTGTCACATACTGCTCCAGCATATCTGTGGCCAATGTTCAAATACAGCGAAAGACGCAGTCAACGCTTTAACAAATTGCAAGTGCCCAAGCCTAGGCTTGACTTATTCAAGAAAAGCTTAGCGTACTCTGCTGCTCATCTTTGGAATTGTCTTCCACATAACCTAAGAAACAACCTGTCCCTATTCATACAATCGTAGACTTTTCGAATACTTTGTGAGTTCTGATTACATGCCGCCCCCCCCCCCCCCCCAATCGGACTCTCTTTTCTTATAATATCAACTGTAGGTTCTAATGACGATGTTTGTACTTTTCAATATATTTTATGTCATGTTTATAAGTAGTTAATGTTAATATGAGTGTGCTATTTTATGTTGCTTTACAACGTTGAATTCCTTGAAATTGATATGTAAAATGCATGTGAAAATAAATGAATTCAGTATGAAAGGTGAGAGAAAGGAAGGGCAGAATGTCAGACGAGCCTGCGTGCCCAATTCTCAACCCTTTGAAAATAACGTTCGTTCGTTCGTTCCCTCTACCCCTGTAACCCCGGAGATTCCAAAATTAGTCTTGCATTGTCATGCAGAGGGTGAAAAGAAGAAGTTGGCTTTGGACATAACATAACCATAAGGAAACCAACTGATAGCGTTATAACATAACCATAAGGAAACCAACTGATAGCGTTATAACATAACCATAAGGAAACCAACTGATAGCGTTATAACATAACCATAAGGAAACCAACTGATAGCATTATAACATAACCATAAGGAAACCAACTGATAGCGTTATAACATAACCATAAGGAAACCAACTGATAGCGTTATAACATAACCATAAGGAAACCAACTGATAGCGTTATAACATAACCATAAGGAAACCAACTGATAGCATTATAACATAACCATAAGGAAACCAACTGATAGCATTATAACATAACCATAAGGAAACCAACTGATAGCGTTATAACATAACCATAAGGAAACCAACTGATAGCATTATAACATAACCATAAGGAAACCAACTGATAGCGTTATAACATAACCATGAAGGACCAAAGGAAACCAACTGATAGCGTTATAACATAACCATAAGGAAACCAACTGATAGCGTTATAACATAACCATAAGGAAACCAACTGATAGCGTTATAACATAACCATAAGGAAACCAACTGATAGCGTTATAACATAACCATAAGGAAACCAACTGATAGCGTTATAACATAACCATAAGGAAACCAACTGATAGCATTATAACATAACTGATAGCGTTATAACATAACCATAAGGAAACCAACTGATAGCGTTATAACATAACCATAAGGAAACCAACTGATAGCGTTATAACATAACCATAAGGAAACCAACTGATAGCGTTATAACATAACCATAAGGAAACCAACTGATAGCGTTATAACATAACCATAAGGAAACCAACTGATAGCGTTATAACATAACCATAAGGAAACCAACTGATAGCGTTATAACATAACCATAAGGAAACCAACTGATAGCGTTATAACATAACCATAAGGAAACCAACTGATAGCGTTATAACATAACCATAAGGAAACCAACTGATAGCGTTATAACATAACCATAAGGAAACCAACTGATAGCGTTATAACATAACCATAAGGAAACCAACTGATAGCGTTATAACATAACCATAAGGAAACCAACTGATAGCGTTATAACATAACCATAAGGAAACCAACTGATAGCGTTATAACATAACCATAAGGAAACCAACTGATAGCGTTATAACATAACCATAAGGAAACCAACTGATAGCGTTATAACATAACCATTGATAGCGTTTATAACATAACCAACTGATATAAGGAAACCAACTGATTATAACATAACCATAAGGAAACCAACTGATAGCGTTATAACATAACCATAAGGAAACCAACTGATAGCGTTATAACATAACCATAAGGAAACCAACTGATAGCGTTATAAACATAACATAACCATATAGGAAACATAAGGAAAACCAACTGATAGCATTATAACATAACCATAAGGAAACCAACTGATAGCGTTTATAACAGGAAACCATAAGGAAACCAACCAACTGATAGCATTATAACATAACCATAAGGAAACCAACTGATAGCGTTATAACATAACCATAAGGAAACCAACTGATAGCGTTATAACATAACCATAAGGAAACCAACTGATAGCGTTATAACATAACCATAAGGAAACCAACTGATAGCATTATAACATAACCATAAGGAAACCAACTGATAGCGTTATAACATAACCATAAGGAAACCAACTGATAGCATTATAACATAACCATAAGGAAACCAACTGATAGCGTTATAACATAACCATAAGGAAACCAACTGATAGCGTTATAACATAACCATAAGGAAACCAACTGATAGCGCTATAACATAACCATAAGGAAACCAACTGATAGCGTTATAACATAACCATAAGGAAACCAACTGTTAGCATTATAACATAACCATAAGGAAACCAACTGATAGCGTTATAACATAACCATAAGGAAACCAACTGATAGCGTTATAACATAACCATAAGGAAACCAACTGATAGCGTTATAACATAACCATAAGGAAACCAACTGATAGCATTATAACATAACCATAAGGAAACCAACTGATAGCGTTATAACATAACCATAAGGAAACCAACTGATAGCATTATAACATAACCATAAGGAAACCAACTGATAGCGTTATAACATAACCATAAGGAAACCAACTGATAGCGTTATAACATAACCATAAGGAAACCAACTGATAGCGTTATAACATAACCATAAGGAAACCAACTGATAGCATTATAACATAACCATAAGGAACCAACTGATAGCGTTATAACATAACCATAAGGAAACCAACTGATAGCGTTATAACATAACCATAAGGAAACCAACTGATAGCGCTATAACATAACCATAAGGAAACCAACTGATAGCGTTATAACATAACCATAAGGAAACCAACTGATAGCGTTATAACATAACCATAAGGAAACCAACTGATAGCGTTATAACATAACCATAAGGAAACCAACTGATAGCGTTATAACATAACCATAAGGAAACCAACTGATAGCGTTATAACATAACCATAAGGAAACCAACTGATAGCGCTATAACATAACCATAAGGAAACCAACTGATAGCGTTATAACATAACCATAAGGAAACCAACTGATAGCGTTATAACATAACCATAAGGAAACCAACTGATAGCGTTATAACATAACCATAAGGAAACCAACTGATAGCGTTATAACATAACCATAAGGAAACCAACTGATAGCGCTATAACATAACCATAAGGAAACCAACTGATAGCGTTATAACATAACCATAAGGAAACCAACTGATAGCATTATAACATAACCATAAGGAAACCAACTGATAGCGTTATAACATAACCATAAGGAAACCAACTGATAGCGTTATAACATAACCATAAGGAAACCAACTGATAGCGTTATAACATAACCATAAGGAAACCAACTGATAGCATTATAACATAACCATAAGGAAACCAACTGATAGCGTTATAACATAACCATAAGGAAACCAACTGATAGCATTATAACATAACCATAAGGAAACCAACTGATAGCGTTATAACATAACCATAAGGAAACCAACTGATAGCGTTATAACATAACCATAAGGAAACCAACTGATAGCGTTATAACATAACCATAAGGAAACCAACTGATAGCGTTATAACATAACCATAAGGAAACCAACTGATAGCATTATAACATAACCATAAGGAAACCAACTGATAGCGTTATAACATAACCATAAGGAAACCAACTGATAGCATTATAACATAACCATAAGGAAACCAACTGATAGCGTTATAACATAACCATAAGGAAACCAACTGATAGCGTTATAACATAACCATAAGGAAACCAACTGATAGCGCTATAACATAACCATAAGGAAACCAACTGATAGCGTTATAACATAACCATAAGGAAACCAACTGATAGCATTATAACATAACCATAAGGAAACCAACTGATAGCGTTATAACATAACCATAAGGAAACCAACTGATAGCGTTATAACATAACCATAAGGAAACCAACTGATAGCGTTATAACATAACCATAAGGAAACCAACTGATAGCATTATAACATAACCATAAGGAAACCAACTGATAGCGTTATAACATAACCATAAGGAAACCAACTGATAGCATTATAACATAACCATAAGGAAACCAACTGATAGCGTTATAACATAACCATAAGGAAACCAACTGATAGCGTTATAACATAACCATAAGGAAACCAACTGATAGCGTTATAACATAACCATAAGGAAACCAACTGATAGCATTATAACATAACCATAAGGAAACCAACTGATAGCGTTATAACATAACCATAAGGAAACCAACTGATAGCGTTATAACATAACCATAAGGAAACCAACTGATAGCGCTATAACATAACCATAAGGAAACCAACTGATAGCGTTATAACATAACCATAAGGAAACCAACTGATAGCGTTATAACATAACCATAAGGAAACCAACTGATAGCGTTATAACATAACCATAAGGAAACCAACTGATAGCGCTATAACATAACCATAAGGAAACCAACTGATAGCGTTATAACATAACCATAAGGAAACCAAGTGATAGCGTTATAACATAACCATAAGGAAACCAACTGATAGCGCTATAACATAAGCATAAGGAAACCAACTGATAGCGTTATAACATAACCATAAGGAAACCAACTGATAGCGTTATAACATAACCATAAGGAAACCAACTGAAAGCGTTATAAGACAATCTTTGTTCTTGAATCCCAAATGCAGAGGAAACCAAAAAACGCACGGAGATGAGAACTGGAGACAGACGTGAGCTAGGAAGCATGTTCGCGTATATTTGTCAAGAACAGAGAAATAAGAAAGACACTTTCGAGAGGCTTCAGTTCTTGTGGTAAAAAAAAAAGTTTTACAGGATGAAGTAACCAGCCTTATGCCCAACCCTCCGTAGTCGCTTTTTACCACATGGCTGGTACTATTCTTTGCTCCCTTTCGGGCCCCAGTAACACACGTAAGGATTTTAAAAAAAGCGAGAGGAGCTTTCAGTGCATTGAAAAACAATGAGATCAGGAGAAATCAAGTACAACACAAAAATAAGAATCGTCAACTCAAATGTCAAGTCTGTCTTATTGTATGGCTGTGAAACATGGAGAACAACAAAAATACCAAATAGCTAGACTTTTATAAATGGGTCTCACGTAGAATAGAAGGATTGAAATGATGTGTCAAGGTCACCTACGTGTAACTGATGACGAGAACCAGACGAGTGTCAGTGGAACAAGAGATGACAAGAAGATGCTGTCGACTTAAAGGACACAATTTGGGGAAACCTGTTGATAGCATTACAAGGCAGTCTTTAATCTGGAATCTTCAGGGAAAGGAAGGCAGAGGAGGACCACACACACACACACACACACACACACATGGGCAAGAGAGCTGGAGACAGAAGTGAAAATGATTACGAAGACATTGCAAGAACTTGAGCTGATGGCACGTGACAGGAAGACTTGGCATAAGTTTGTTGAAGGCCTATGCTCCTCGCAGAGCTAGATGATGCTGCGTGATTGATTGATTGTCGAAAGGCTACCACAATGGCTTACCAGCTGAGCCCACTGTTCATTCACTCACACATCTCCATGGAGACAAAACTACAGTTGACAACAGCATAGTCATACCAGCTCTCCGCTGTCAGCGTCATACGCGGTCAGTGTATAAGGCACGGAAGATGAAGATCACATTGTGAGATGAGATGGAAAATTGCACATGTTGCCTTACGAGACACAACGGAAACGATTAGATTAGGAAGTTGGCGGAGAACAAGATTGCGCACAAACTACTACTGTACTAGGAAATAAAATCGTATGGACATTACGTCACAACATAGTTAAGTCAGCTACCACCACAAGCCGTGCTCTGGTAACGTTTCTTTAGCAACTACTGTCAGTGACATTTTTTTTTCCTTGAGGGTTTTTGTCTTCTTGTGTCGAGGCACGTCTATTTCAACCTAGACCGAAGTCAGTCGGTTATTTCACAAGGCTATTGTCATTTCTTCTTCCTCGTTCGCCCTGAAAAGGACGGTGGTTGCGTTGTGTCTGTTTACGCCTATGCTGTGATATCTGCACCTTTCGGTCGACACATCCGACTTCAGCACGGCATTTTTTAGGGACCGGGTTTGCCTTCCCATTGCGATCCGCACTCGCTCAGCCAGACTGCACTGCTGCAGACTGTTTCCAGGACCACCACGTGGAGGTGGAGTGCGGTCTTGACCAGCTCTGGTTCGCTGGTCCTGATGCAAGCAGTACAGCTATGTGTCGCTGACTGCATTCACTATTGCTGCATCTTGAGGTCCCCTATTGTCATTTAAAAATAAATAAATTATGTCAACTCCAGTACAGTTGACATTCAAAAATCCGGCCATCGATAATCCGGTTCCTTCAGTTTTCCGGAATGGATTTCAGAGCGCATTTTTTAATTTACCTCGTTGGCGCGCCACTGTTTTCTGGAGCCGTTTATGTTTTGATGCAGCTGTTGGGTCTTGCTTGCACGTGTTAACAGGCATTCCTGCTCATTCCTTCTCATTTTATCATTTATTTGCTGCTGTATAGCCCCATTATGGATTCAGCAAATAAAAGAAATGGTGTAAAACGTAAACATTTAATTTTCTTTCTTTAAAGGACTGCACAGGTTGTCATTTTCTGTTAAATATATACAGAAAAAAATCCGGCATTTTCAACAATCCGGCACTCCTCAGGTCCGGAGGTTGCCGGATTTCTGAATGTCAACTGTACAGTGTTAAGGAGTACTAAGCCGTGAAAAGGACGACTAGTGCGTATCAACTAGCATTAAGAAGTCCTGAAAAGATCTATTCCTGAAATGACTGCTAGCTGCGCCGGCACTGCTTACGCTGCCCGGCCCCTAAAAGAGCTGGTAGTATCGACTTTTAAATTATAAACGAACCAAATCCATCACAATTTGTCCAGGTTGTGAATAAAACATTGCGTGAACAAGCAAAACATCACACATTTTCATCAAATCGCAATAACAGAACATCCAAAGTTTCAACACAAATGTCTTTGTCAAGGAACAACACAAATAAAAACGACAAAAATTAAAATCAGACAAATAAATCAAATTAAACTTAGCTTCAGATACATTGGTACTTGAAATGTACTGAGCGCTACCACAACATTATAACCCCTCTAGCCTTACCATTAAGTTCTGTTCGTTATAAGACTGAGGCGTTGTCTGGGATAACGCACAACTTCTCAAAATCAGGAAGTGCTAGAGGCATCTAGACGGACTTCAAAGAACCTTCTAGATTCGTTTGGAAACTGTAGACGTCGTAACGAAAAGTTCAAAGGATTAATTTTTTCCGCTCTCTCTTTTTCTTATTTCTTTCTCTGGTTCAGTAAAGAGGAAGTCAGAGATGGATTAGTGCTGTAAAACTTGTAAGATATTGTGGGCCTAAAATCTGGCATAACTGCAATTCTAGAAGTATTAATGTCAACAAACGTTGCCAATAAGCGGGTACATCAGTTTTCTTCTTTCATGTGTTTGTATGTATGTAATTTTTTCCCTTTATTCTTTATTTACCCTAACCCGGAAAGAGTGTTCCTCTTCCTTTCTGCTGAATAAGAACAGCGCAAAGACGAGTAGAAAGTTCCTAACATGTGGACTACATCATCAAATGTGCTGCAGAATTAAGGCAGCCGCTTATGATTTGTCAAGCCAAATGTAGATCACTTGTGATCACATCTGATTAAGTTGAACAACAGGCAACAAAAAAAAAATGCGTTTGAATACAGTATTTTACAAGTTTCACTGACTTCATTGTTGATCTTTTGCCTGAGATTGTTTTACTATAACTGAAAGCAAAGCATCATGCATGCAAGAGTTTGATAATTCATCGATGTCGGATGACCACTGGCGCTACTTTGTATGGTTCCACTGTATTCAGCAATGCGTGTGTTCATTCTGAATCCACATTTTGCTAGAATTGTCTTTTACTTTTGTACTCATTTTCACTAACTAGCCAATGTTGTTTAAAAATAATGGTCTTAGACATAGCACACAGACAAAAATAATGGTCTTAGACATAGCACAAAGACATAAGTAATGGTCATCTCGAAGACAAGCACTTTTCCAGAATGCGTTATCAAAGTAAATGGAACAGTCTTGAAACAAGAAAATAGATTCAAATACATGGGCCCTTAATAACATCAAATGGAAGAAGCAACTCAGAGTAGAAAAGCCCTAGCAAAAAGCAGCGTTCCGTAAAAAAAGAGAAGTATTTTCTGCAACTAGCCTTTTCGAGATGGAAATAAGAAATATAGTTCTTCAGTGTTATATAGAACCAATTATATCATACACAAGTGGATCGTGGACAATTTGTAAACAAGCAGAAAAAGCTCTCGAGGCCACATAGAAGTGGTTTTACACAAGAATTTTAAGAGTATTATGAACAGCTAAAAAGAGTAATGATAAAGTCACGAAAGAAGCCAGTGCGCCAGAGAATCTTATTATTCAAATTGGAAGAAGGTGGCCCACTTTCTTTAGGCATATTAAGAGAATTTAAAAAAACACCGGAATATATTGTGACAACAGAATATATTGTGACAACAGAATATTGTGTGACAACAGAATATATTGTGACAACAGAAAAGATTGGAGGACGAAAAAAGAAGTAGAAGAGGTCAAAGGGAGAAGATGCAGGACATTTTGACATAACGACATGGAATTGATGTTTTGTTGTTGTTATTGTTGTTGTTATTGTTGTTGTTGTTGTTATTGTTTAACTAGGGCTGCTGAGCTTCTCTCTCTTTTAGAGCCAATACCAATGTAGCGTAAGGTTTTTCTATAGAGTAAAGATAGTGTTTAGAGAAGAAATAGAATTCTCTCCAGAATGTATGAAGTCCCAGTGTCAGAGAAGAGCACTGGTATCACAAGTGAGCTACGGCTGCGAATACTCTGAGCGAGGCAATAGTTTAAGGCTTCAGAAATATACTTTGCCACCTTAGCTGTAGTAACTCATGTGATATTGTAATAAAATTAGAAAAAGTAACTCACTTAAACAGTTAAAAATTTAACAAGTCACTTGAGTACAATTTCATAATTTATTATTTACATCTATCTAATTATGTAATGAAGGGTGAGTGTTGGACGATGGTGATTATGGTTTTGTATTTACAGCAAGTGATAATATAATTATAAGTTTAAACTTAAAGAAAAAAAAGTCCCCATGGGATCTTTAAAGTTAATTTAAACCAAAAATGTTCTCTCACTGTTGTTATTTATGCCAGTCTGTCTCTTTTAAGCTCTGCCCTAATTTGTCATCATCTGACAGATGAATGTCTCACAGTGGCCACTTGAATAGTTAGTATTTAACTCATCTTTGACTCAGCACTTGTCCAGATATGAGTTGACACATAACACTGTCTGAAAGTCACACTTCAGTCCAATCCCAGCAATCAGGGGGAAAAAAGCTTTTGAACACTTCAACCTCTGGGCTCCAGTTATGGTTAGGTAGCAGGATCGAAGGTCCACTTGACCTCAGGGTTTTTGAAATTTGACTATAGAACCTGGAACAGTGGCTAGGCAATGTCATGGAGACCTATTACATCCTATGGTGTGTATGAGATGAGGGTGTCATCAGATGTCTGCATGAATGATAAATGATACATGGCTTTGTATGATTTAGATATAGGGAGGCAGACTGGTGTCTACTGCAAAACATTGTATCAAATATAATAATACATGAATAATCAAAGCAATATGAATATATGGACAGGATGCAACCTTTGCTTTTCTCGCCTACATGCCAAGTCAGTACTGGTCTTGCTGGTAGGTTATAGACCCAGACAAAACCAGAATGTTTATATTTAGCTCTGACAAGGACTGTGGTGGTTATAATTTAGGATTTCCAATCTTCAGCAATCATATCCACACAAACAATATGTCCGATACATTCACAACACACTAAAATCTGAAATAAAATTGATATTATTCATATAAATATTGATAATAAACCTACACACCCTCTAAGATCGATTCCAAGCTCTTACGAAGACTAATTTGTGAAGAATGTATGCCTTGCATGCAGTGGTAACTGACGTAGTATACACAGCACTCTACTGGTCTTCTGGCTGGGATTTTAGTTCTGTATAATTTTGAACTGAGCATTCTCGCCTTACATATTGTGAGCGCGGGCGTCTGAGGGAGCAGGTAGGTTTTGTCTCTTTTCAGCACTGAAGTTTACTCTCATTTTTGGTATTATGTGCAACTGTCCCAGCAATCGTTCCAATACACACTCAACCAAGTTTATCCAGCACGTTGTCTTATATTTCCTTTATCTTCCCCTACTTGAAGCTTCCTTTTCATAAACTTAAACCTAAAATCGGGTACGGCATGTATTTACTATAAATTTATAAAATCCATCACTAGGTTAGACCTGTGAGGTGAAAGTCAAATAAAACCACAATTATATTCATATATACATACTTCTTCCAACTTTCCTTTTGGATTTCCATTCCTGCATATCCCTTCTGTAAAAGTCTATAACCATTTTCACAATTCACTGTTACATTGTCCCTGTACAAACGAAATTCTGGACCTAACTTTCGACACTTTTGCTTCGCCATTGTGAATCTTCTATTCCGGCTTCTCTCTGATAAATAAACGAATGCGCATGCGCAACCGCTATTTTTAGAATGCTTAGGTACCTGCAGTTCAAGGCTCTTACAATTTATTCTTTCTCTGTTCGTTCTATCAGTCCATTAACGAAGCTTTTTTTTTGCACACTTTGCTACAACCAAGTTGAAGATTCCTTAGTATTATCTACAATGTAGATCTAGGCTTTTACTGTGGCTTTTCTGTCATTCCGAAATGTGTTGAGCTGAAGTCATGAGCTCCAGTTTCTCCAGCTTGGCTTACATTTAAAGGGTCATCACATCTGGTCCCAAGCTAGGAGGAAGAAGCGCATGGCATACAGTGCATTCCCCTCCATCCAAGGGGGTTCTCCAAATATGCAGAGCTAAAATACTGTGTTCTAGTTCTGGGTCCTCCCAAGGAGTTGTCACGTCCTACACAGAGCCACTTCTCAGCTCCTGCCTATCATAGGTCCAAAGTGAGATCCTACTGTATGCAGCCAACCAGGTAAAAGCCAGAGTTATGCCTGGGGCTCCAGTGACTACTCTCAGATTAGTGTCCAATGCTGGGTTCTTAACATGTTTCACGACAGGAGGAATACCTGGAAATGTGTGGATTATTTAAAGAGTCAATAAGGATGTAATTAACCTCACAGACAGAGGTTCACTTTTACATCTGTATACTATAGCATTGTGCTTAGCTGGTAGTCATGTAAGGATGATTCAGATATACCCACATACATACCAGAAATGTTAAACAGTACTGGAGACAGGAATTTGTGGAGGGACATGATCGCCCACGCCACCAAACATGGTAGTTTACAATATGACAGAGTTCGTGTTCTTATTTTTGTGGCTATAGTCTTTGTCCCGCATGACGTTCACGTGGTCGTAGGATAAGCCATTTCATTGGAACTGAGTTACTGACAATTAGGAACACATAGCTGAATGGGGTAACCGCCGATTTTGACAAGAATAAACATGATGCGAATGACAAGAAGCAAATAAGTGCCAGTTGTCAGAGATGAGAAAAAGACGTTGGCGAAGCAAAGGACACACGCTAAAAACACTACAAGGTAGTCATTTTTCAAAATGCTGTGACCGCACTGTCGTGAATTATTCTAATCCCCCTATATAAATTAAAACGTAAATGCAAAGCCTAACAAATAAATTTAATAAAAGGAAAGAAGAATGGTAAAGAACAGTGCTGTCACAATGACTGTACTCGAAATCCCCTTGTTTTCTACTTCGTCGGCAAATTGTAACGCTTTCACGTTGATAGTAAAAGCCTACTGTGTCGTTGCACGCTTTCTTCAATGAAACGTGTACTGTATTTCTTGGAAAAACCTTGAGATACGCAAGCTGATCAATGACCTAAATTTAATATTTCATTCATTCCATTTTATACACGGCGTAACTAAAAGACAGATGGACTAAAGGATAGAGAGAAGGGAGAGGCAGAAAGCAGGGACACCTGCAACACTAAACACGCGTCGCGCGATACACAATTGCTGCCATCACGCGTGTAAGGCCACATGCACTAACTTTATTTCAAATCGACAGTGATAAAATTCACTACCCATACCAGAGTTAGTTTTTAAAATCCTGAAAAACGCTTATTGGGAATTATGACATTATACCGGTTTACGTTTGAAAACATGACAGTACCCAGACACCCTCAAGTAATGCATATTGGCTCCATTAAATTCGTATATTTGGGTTCCTTAGGGTTTGCTGACAAAGAATATGTAAAACGTTACGCAAATAGTCTAGGAATTACCAAGTTATGGCCAAAATAAAATAGTGGGGGTGCCTGACAGCATGAAATCATTTCTGCTCATAAAATTTTTTTATAACGTGTTTGAAAAAACATTACGTTACGGAAATAGCCTACCATGTTAACTCCTATTTGATTGGAGCGCAACAAATGAAAGACTAAACACGATTGGTCGGACTATAAATACTATCTTGTGTTGTCAGGGGAAACGTGAAAAGGAGTACTTTTTTGAAAAGATGTGTAGACATGGTTTGATTGGGTCGAGCTGTGAATATACTCAATTCAGAGCGTCTGTTCATTGCCACATCTTGTAATAAACCTACTAAGAAACAGTACGTTGAGCACCAGTGTATATTTTTTATAAAATAAAGCCTGGGACATCGGCAGATCGGAGTTGTGCTATATTCATTGCCAGTCAACGAAACTGTTTATTATTTCCATGAATTGTGGTAAGCTTGAAAAATTCAATATCTTTTAATGAAAATTGAATGTAAATTGATAATTTATGTCTGTATATATGTGTGGTTCAGTAGCGAACATGATGTAAAGCCTATAGTACTCCAGCCTGAACAGAAGGTGTCGGAGGAAAGTAAAACTGCATGGAATGGCCAAACAGTACACTGACACCTAGATTATTAACTAGAAAGAAATAATGCTGGAATTGCAGAGGCGTAGTAACCATTAGGGAGGGAAATACTGGTATAAAGTATTTCAGATGAAGCTGACAGTTGGCCTAACGCTCTGAACTCAATGTTTGTGATGTATTGTGCTCATTGTAGAAATGGAGTATAAATTAGTTCTGACGTAGAAAGTACAACCTTCTTGTTTCAGGGACCGTGGTATTAAAGTTATTGAGCAGCACCTGGTCAGAGCTTTGTTGAAGCCAGAGGGGGACAGCATACTCCTTGGTCCATATAGCAACCAGTGGGGTGGCTCCAGAACTCATTTATGTAATCGAGCAGAGGAGTCTTTTACTGCAGTCATCACGCAAGATAAGAGAGTGTGGCCATGGAGCTCAACATTATGTACCCCCATCTTAAAATGACATTATAAACTAAAATTAAGAGGGGAATTTAATTGTCTTAATATCAGGAACTGAGAACATCTCCAATACTAGTCCCAAAAGACAAACTATTGAAGTCATGATGACAAATACCAACAGAGCTTGAACAAAACAAAACCCCAGTATTACCTCATATTACTACTACACAACTGACACACATAGGATACCATTAATAATATATGTCACTATAAGAATCCTATTAATAAATTCTGTACATATTCTTCTTCTTGCGATCGCATCTTTGATGATTACACCGTCAGACGAGTTCTCATGATGAGTTCGACTGTTGTTTGAAGTTCCTCTTTAACTCCATATATCTTTGAGTTTAGTGTTGAGTCATTGGGCCAGTATATCTTTCTTAACTGGTCATACAGAGGACAGTCCTGTAGAACATTTGCTCAGCAGTTTGTTCGTTTAATCCACATGTGCACAGTGGTGAAGCAGACAATCGTAGCTTGTGCATGTGTTTATTCAGTTTGTTATGCCCTGTCCTGAGTCGAAAAATAGTTGTCTGTCCCTGCCGGTCGAGAGTGTGATAGTCGTCTTTGGGTTGGTTCTGTTCTCTTCTGATAGTCTGGATAGCTCTCTTTTTCTCAAAGTATGTGACTTCATTATCTTCTTGTTCACATTTCTCCTCCCTTTTTTGCAAGTTTATCTGCCTTTTCATTTCCGGGTACACCACAATGAGATGGTACCCACTGAAGTTATGGTTTCTCTTTTTTGGCAGCTTACCTTGTTTAGTTCATTTCTCAGATGCGGGAGTTTACCACCCTTGAGAGCTTGCAGGACAGACAGTGCATCTGTGAGGATGACTACCTGGTGGCAGTCAGAGTTGGTGTTATAAATCATATTTGCAGCTTGCTCTAGAGCTTGAACCTCAGCTGTATAGTTGGAACAGAATTTACCAGTGGGAATGTGCCTAGTCTCATAGTGGTTGTCAGGATATGAGATAAAGATACCGGCACCTCCATTCCTAACAGCATTAGTTGCTGATCCATCTGTATACGCATGTATCCATGATTGATCGGGATAGCTTTCTTGGATCATACTCAATGTAGCAGTTCGTTTTTGCAGATCATTATACTCACATCCACTTGTGAGACCACTGACTGTTGTATTAATTTGGAGGGCACTGCTGGCCTGCTCCCATGGTACAGGGTATAGGGTGGGCTTCAGTGGTGTTGTCTTCATGGATAGGTCTTCTTGATGCTGTCTTATAAGTCTTTTCCCCCGATGCACAAAGCTGCTACGCTTTAGACGTCCCAATGCCAGATCATCTAGTCTTGCCTTCATTGGGTGCATTGGCATACTGTTGTACTTTTCCATCTGGATCATGGTTTTTGTGTCTCTTCTATGGGACAATGTCTGTAATCCAGCAACCTTCTGCATCTCTGTTATTGGTGTAGTTTTCATGGCTCCTGTAATGAGCCCTGAGAGCTTGATTTTGCACCTTGTCCAAAGACTGGCAGATGTGAGTTAGCAGCTGATGACCATGCTGCTGAGCTAAACTCTAAGTGTGGTCTTATTACTCCATTATAAATCTTCTTTAGATTTCGTTCATTTGCTCCCCAGTTGGTACCTGCTAATTTTCTGAGTATGCCTAGTCGTCTTCGGGCCTTTCCTTCTGCATTTTCAATATGCTTATTCCATGTAAGCCTTTGGTCAAATGTCACCCCAAGATAGGTGGGGTAGCTTTCTTCCTTGATCACGGTTGTCCCTAGGTGTATGTTAGCTGATTTGTCCTTGGGGGCGAGGGAGAACAGTGTTGTGGAGGTTTTGTCTGTGTTTATTGTGATAAGCCATTTCTCTGCCCATGACACTAGCATGTCTGCTGCCCGCTGCATTCTATAATTTGCTGTGGTGACATTTTCATCGGCGCACCAGAGTACTAGGTCATCTGCATATAAGGCAGCTTTAACTCCTGCAGGGAGATCTTTCACCAGGTCATTGATGTAAACAAGGAAGAGTGTAGGGGAAATTACTCCTCCTTGAGGTACCCCCTGATGGAGCAACACTTTTCTGCTCTGCAGACCGTCAAGAGTGACTCTAGTGCTCCTGTTATGCAAGTATGACTGGATCCATTTCATCATGTTGCCTTGGATTCCACTTCTCCTAAGTTTTGCAATGAGGCCATCTTTCCACACCTTGTCAAAGGCCTGCTTGAAGTCGACCCAGATCGTTAGGACCTTTTTCTTCTCCTGGAAGGCATCTTCTATTGCTTGAGACAAGTAAGTAACTTGGTCTTCTATACTGTAGCATTCTCTAAATCCAGCTTGTTCCGGCACCAGGATCTGCTCAGACTCTAAATACCATTTCAATCTGTGGTTGACTATTCGCTCCATAGTCTTCCCAACCCAGCTTGTGAGACTGATTGGCCGGTAACTTGCAGCCTCGGTCTTACATTTCCCTTTCTTTAGTATGGGTATTGTGATGGCTTCTCTCCATACTTGGGGTACCGTTCCTTTCAACCAGCTGTGGTTGAATATCTCAAGCAGTTTTGTCTTTGCTGCTGAGCTCAGATTTACTAGCATTTCGTTGCTGATTTTGTCTGGGCCGGGTGACTTTTGAAACTTAAGCTTGGAAATAGCCTTCTGTAGTTCTCCTAGTGTGATGGGTTCCCTCATTGGGGCAGGAGTATCTGTCTGTCCCATGGTTGCCAGTATTTCTTTTCTTATCTCTCTCTGATGGTCTATGTTAATGGGTAAGTTGCTTTCTGAACTGTATCTTCTAGCAAACAAGTCTGCAGCTTGTTTTCCTCTGAAAAGTTTGCCACCTTCATCCTATGTGATAGTCTGCCTTGGTGAGGAATGCTCTTCATTTAGAGACTTGACTAATCTCCAAAGTTTCCTGCCGTCTTTCTCAAGGTTCAGCGATGCCGTTTTAGTTCTCCAGCTTTTCCGCTTTTCTTCTAGCTTTGTTCTCTGAAACTCTGCTACAGCCTTTTTCCATTTGTTGTGAGTTTCAAGTGAAGGCTGAGACTCTGCGTCCTTTCTAGCCTTGTCCATAGCTTCCTGACGTTCTTGGAGTGTGCTGGACCAGTATGGTATGTAGTTACGCCGGCATCCTTTGGGAATGGTTTCTTTTGCAGCTTGTAGTATGCATCTGTTGAAGTCTTTTACCACTTCATTAATGTCTCTGTTCTGTACCTTGAGGGTAGACAGCAGCGTGTTCACCTGATGCCTGAATAAACCCCAGTTGGCTTTTTTGTAGTTCCATCTTGTAATGGCTGGGCCTGTACTGAGAGTTCCACTCTGGACAGTAAGAAAGATTGGGCGATGGTCGCTTCCCCCTAGTTGGTCTCCTACTTCTCTACTAATAGATCCAGCTATATCTGGTGTGGAGAAGGCAAGATCTGGTGTTGAGGTTGTGTGCCATCCTCTGGAGTAGAAGGTAGGAGTATCTGTGGCATTATTGACTAGGATTAGGGAGTGATCATCTTGCCAAGTTTCAACCTCTTCACCCTGTGATCCAGATGGTTATAGCCCCAGCTCTGGGAGTGGCTATTAAAGTCTCCAACTGCTATAAAGTTGGTGGCTGGTACCTGTATAGAGCTGAGACTCAGGGGTTTGTTGTTCGGACAGTAATAGTTCAGGAGTTCTATTTCCATCTTGTCTACCTTTATCTGCAGCAGCTGATATTCTGCTCCATCCATGAAGGTTTTCCTTTCGTGTGCAGGTATGTTATTCCTTACAAGAGTAAGTACTCCTCCTTTTCGTCTATCTTGTCTGTCGGATCTGAAGCATTGATATCCCCTTATTTTAAAGGTTTGATCTGCTTTCAAGTGAGTCTCTTGGATACAGCAAACACTGACTTGCTTCTCATACAAGATGTTTTCCAGCTCTGTCTTTTTGCTGTATCCAGCCTGCTTGCTGTTCACTCCCTCTGCATTCCAGTGCATCATGACAAGTGGCACTCTGGGTTTCTCTTTTTCTGTTTTGTTTTGGTCAGTAGTTCTCCTCCGCCGTCTGTTGACTCCACAAGACGGTCTAGAGGGTCCTCCAGTAGCTGAGGGTGGGCTCTGTCGAGGCTCAGAGCCCGGCACTGCACCTGCCTGGTGGAGCTCCACAGGGCGAGCACCAGAACGAGATTTATTTGACGGTGTGCTCTCCATAGAAAAAAAAAAGCGAGTTGCATGATACTGTGGTTTCCGGTGCGCCTTCTGGCCCAGTATCTACGACTTTAGCACCTGTTCAACGGGAGAGTGGGCTCATCCCTAATCTGTTTATGTTCCCAGTAGTAGACTATTCGCAAGCAGCCTGGGGGTGTCACTGCTCTGCGCGGACCTTGTTTACCGAGGCGGCGTCCGAGCTCGTATGGTGAAAATATGGTTGCGTTATCTTCAAAATAGCCCTGTCTTTCCCGTGGCTTTTCTGCCATCCTGCAACTTTGAGTTAGGGAGTTCTGAGCTCCAGTCTCTTTCCCAGGCATTTTATCCTGGCCTGGCACGCATACAGAGGACCCCACTTCTGGTTCTAAGTTAGCAGTTGGGGATAGGTGGGGTAGCACACTGTGCATTCCCCGTCATCCAGGGGGCTCTCCAACTATGCAGAGCTTGCACAATGCTGTGCTCTGGTTCTGGGCTCTCCCAAGGAATCCTCACGTCCTGCACAGAGCCACTTCCCGATACCCACCACCTGCCAACCCTCCATTGTAGAAATCTCCTGCATGCGGCCATCCAGTCAAGAGCCAGTATTAAGTCTGGTGCCCAAGTGATCCGCCCAAGCTCAGTGTGCAATGCTGGGTTCTCATCATGCTGCAACACAGGAGGGATTGTGATGCTCAGCCATCTCTCTCAATTCTGCACCGATAAGTGACATCGGGGACTTAACTTTGCCTCAGTACTGGGAGGCCCCCGTTTCCGGGTACACCACACACAGCCAATTGAGGCAACGGTCGCCATGGGCGTGATAGACGACAAACAGTGAAGAATGAGGCAAGAAAGCATTTAACCCATGAAGTGGGGGTGGATTGGTGCAGACCAGAGCATGTACCACTCGCCGGTGGGTTCTGCATCTACACCTATAGGGTTCCACCCACTCCTCAGCCCATTTAGTCTGGCCCCTCACCCAGGACCTGTCCGGCTTGGGTGACCCTGCCAGGAGTAAAACTCCCGCCGGCATAGCTCCCGGGATCATTGAGGCGCTCAAGCTCTCCAACCACGGCAAGGTAGGCTTACATGTGGAGAGTGTACATATAACTTGTAATTAAAATTGATTGTGATTCCTGGTTCCCTTTGTATTTGAATCAGGACACATATACATTCATGACAGCACTGAATACATATTATTATTTGAAAAAGTTATCAGTGACTCCTTTAAGATATCCTCTTAGAGTGTTATATGTATGTGAGTGTCACAGTGTTGTCAAGTGTGGTGGAATAAATTAAATTGTTTATCTGTCTGTTGTTGTTATGACTTACACTTCATCATACACATACCCTAGACATATAACGTAGTCATCACACTATTCCAGAATAATTCTGACTGAGGTATACATATGTGGCAGTAAGTAAGGTTATCTATAATACACTACTCTTATTAGATATAGATACCTTCACAGCTGATCTCAGTCAGTACAATTAGTCCCCTATAAATATTTATAACATCCCACTTTACCACATATATTGGGGTCTCGCCCTCGGGATTTTGAATCTTTCCCTATTACAAATATTGGGGGTAACTCACTTCAGGGAATAATAAGAATTAAAAGGTATCGTTGGGTGAAAATAAATAAGGTTGAGCTCACAGTGCCTGTGTTGTCTTGAGTTAATTAGTCATAGATAAAATTGTTTAGACATTTATCTGTTAGACAATGGCCGACCTGGCAAAATTTCGATCTGCTGCTGTACAGACTGCGAAAGAGTTAGGAATGGAAGGGCAAATTATGATTTCTTATGTCACTGCTGAATGTGACAAATATATTGAACGGGAAGAAAGAAGATTAGAAAAAGAGGCTGAGAGAAAATTAGAGGCTGAGACTAAGAGGTTGCAGATTGAGGCTGAGGCTAAGAAATTGGAGGCAGAAAGAGAAGACAAAAGATTAGCTGCAGAAAGGGAAGCAGAAAGGGAAGAGAAGAAATTAGCTGCAGAAAGAGAAGAAAAGAGATTAGCTGCAGAAAGGGAAGCAGAAAAGGAGGAGAAGAGATTACAAAGGGAACATGAGTTACGACTAAGGGAGTTTGAGTTTCAGGGCCATGCTCCTGAAAATGGTGCCAGTCCCTTTGCCTCTGATGCCACTGCTAGCCAGGGAGCCTCAACCTCAGCTATGAATTTTCATTTAGATCATTTTGTTGAGAAAGACGATGATATAGAGAGCTATCTAAATAGGTATGAACTATTAGCTACCACATATGGGTTAGAGAGAGAAAGGTGGAGCTTAAAGTTATCTCAGGGACTTCGTGGGGCAGCTTATGAAGTTTTTGCAAAAATGAGCAGAAGTGATCAGGAAAATTATGACATGCTAAAGCAGGCTCTTTTGTTAAGATATGAAAAGAATGCAGAATTTTATAGGAAAAAATTTAGGAATGCTAAACTACTGTCAGGTGAAACCTATCACCAGTTCTCTGCACGAATAGAGACATACTTGGAGAAATGGACTTCTCTGGGGAAAACCCAAGATCTTAAGGAAATGGTCCTTATAGAGCAATTAAGAGAGTCCATGGCTCCAGACCTGAGAAAGTTTCTCATGGAACAAGGTGCAGAGAGGCTGGGTGAGTTGCTAAATGTTGCTGAAAGGTATCAAGCAGCTCAAGCAGAGGTAACAGGTAATAAAAAGAAACAAGTGGATAACTTTAGGGCACCACAGAACTTTAATAAATTTGATCCTAGGGATCAAAACAAAGGTAAGCACCAGTTTGATAGGCCACGGTATGAAAATAAAAATAAAACCCCACAATTCGATGAAAGGAAATATGATGAAAGAAAATCTTTCAACCAAGGAAAAAGGTGGTGTAAAAATTGTCAGATGGACAATCATGACACTGACCGTTGCAGAAGGAAACCTGTGTATATGGCAACCCTTCAGGTCAGGTCGACCTCAAGACAGGAGGAGGATATTATGTTAGATACCATTCCAGAAGAGATGAGGAAGGCACAGGCTGGGGATAAAACACTCAAGCCTTGTTTCAGAAAATTGTCAACTTGTCATACAACTCCAGGCAAGGGAGATTTTTACATGAAAAACAAGTTGATGTATAGGAAGACTGGAGCTAGATCCAAAGGTCAGGGACAGCTGGTACTTCCTAAAAGATATAGGGCAGACTTAATAAGGAGCCTACATGTGAAACCAGATGGGGACCATGAGAAGATAGGTACCATCATTCAAAAGGTGGCTCACAATTATTATTGGCCCAAAGCAAGATGGGACATTGAGAATTTTGTAGAAAGGTGTAGCATAGCACATGAGGGAACACCCACAAGTGGGAACATTGATCAGGACCTGGACACGCCACGGGGCAAAATTAGGCCTGATAATAAAAAGAAAAATAGATTTGATAAATTTGACCAAATGGAATGGGAAGCCCCTTTTCACGGACAAGCTTCACTTAACTGTTTTACAATGGCCACTATGCGGAGAGTGCAAAAGGATGTCTTACCCCAGGATAAGCCGAAAATCCCTCAATCGGACTTAAACAAACTGGAGGAAGAGGATGTAGAGAGGAAATCTCTCATCAAGAATTTTAAGTGGGGAGAAAGCCCCAAAAGAAAAATTGGTAGCGGTCGTTTTGTGAATGATAATTCAGGGAAGAAAAATCATCACTATAGCGCTTCCAGTGGAAGAGACCATACCGGTGCATGGACAAATAGGTCCACAAAATTAAAGGTCCATATGTAGCTTTGTTAAGAACGTGGACTGATGAAAAGGCAGAGGAAAACATTACATCTTCATACCAATATGTGAATGAGCTGACCACTCGTTTAAAAACTGGCTGGAAACTTGCCAATGAAAATTTGAAACAAGCCAGGAAGAAACATGCTGCCTATTATAACAGGAAGGCGAAAGACAGAGATTTGGCTGTGGGAGAGAAGGTACTGCTTCTTCTCCCCGGGAGTCAGAATAAGTTACAGATTGGATGGCAAGGTCCGTATACAGTTTTAGAGAAGGTGTCTAGAACAAATTATAAGATAGATAAGAAGGGGAAAGAAAAAATCTATCATGTGAATCTCCTGAAGAAATATTTGGAAAGAGAACATCAGGAAGAGACACACTTGTTGACCTTGTCCATCGCCATGGAGATGAAAAAGGAACCACTTTCATCATTTGAATATCCATTACACCCCTCTAAGACAGCAGCACAGGTGAAAATCAGTACACATTTAACGAAAACTCAGAAAGAGAGAGTGCAACAGGTTCTAAATAATCATGCAGAGGTGTTAACAGACCGACCAGGGCATACAAACCTATTGGAATATGATATGAAACTGATAGACCCCACACCTGTCTGTATGAAACCATATTCGATTCCGTTTGCTAAGGAGAAAGCTTTGAAGGAAGAGATAGACTATCTATTGAAGGAAGGAATTATTTCACACAGTGAATCCTCATATAGTTCCGGTGTTGTACTCTTAAGGAAGCCCTCTGGAGAACATAGACTCTGTATAGATTACAGGAGACTGAATGCTATTACAGAAGGACAGGTGGATCCATTGCAGAATACAAATCAGCTGTTTGCCAGACTAAATAAAGCTAAATATTTCTCAAAAGTGGATCTGAGTAAAGGATACTATCAGATTCCAGTAAAGCCTGAGGTTAGACCATACCTAGCTTTTAGTACCTCAGAAGGACACTATGAGTTTAATAGATTGCCATTTGGATTGAAGAATGCGCCTAGTGTCTTCTCTAGAATGATGAGAAAATTATTGGACCCTCTGAATAATCCATGTATAACAAATTTCATGGATGATATCCTTATAGCAACAGAAACATTTGAGGAACACATTGACTCTCTGAAGATGCTGTTTGATCGACTTAGGGAAGCAAATTTAACAGCCCGACCAACCAAATGTTGCGTTGGATGTAAAGAATTGGAATTTTTTGGGACACACAGTTTATCAGGGAAACATGACCCCTGACCCAAAGAATTTAGAGAAACTAAAGAAAGCCCCGAGACCACAAACCAAGAAGGACGTGAGATCCTTTGTCTCATTATGTGGTTTCTACCAGAAGTATATCAAAAACTTTAATTCCATATGTGCACCGTTAACTGATTTGACACGTAAAGGACATCCAGATCGCATTACATGGACACCACAATGTGAAATGGCTTACCAAGAATTGAAGGAAAAGCTCACAAGTAAACCTATTTTGAAATTACCTGACTTAAGTCAAGAATTCATAGTAAGGACGGATGCCAGTAATATTGGGTTAGGTGCAACTCTACTACAGAAATCAGATGCCTTTGATGGGGAATTAAGCCCAGTGGCATATGCTAGCAGAAAATTGAATAAAGCTGAAATCAACTACTCAACTAGCGAAAAAGAATGTCTTGCAGTAATATGGGCAATAAAGAAATTCAATATTTATCTGGATGGGAAGGCATTTAAGTTGCAAACGGATCACAAACCTTTATCGTTTCTAGCCCAGGCTAGGCATGAGAACTCTAGGTTACTCCGATGGTCCTTGCTTTTGGCTCCCTATAATTTTAGCATTGAGTATATATCTGGAAAAAACAAATTTGGGAGCGGATTTTTTAAGCCGCCATCCGTGTGATGAGAATCACCGTAAACCCCAGAAATAATAATAAATTTCTCTATGTGTATATAGAATAAAGGACTGACATATAATGTCTGTTTTAAGAGGGGAGATGTCGTGAATTATTCTAATCCCCATATATAAATTAAAACGTAAATGCAAAGCCTAACAAATAAATTTAATAAAAAGAAAGAAGAATGGTAAAGAACAGTGCTGTCACAATGACTGTACTCGAAATCCCCCTTGTTTTCTACTTCGTCGGCAAATTGTAACGCTTTCACGTTGATAGTAAAAGCCTACTGTGTCGTTGCACGCTTTCTTCAATGAAACGTGTACTGTATTTCTTGGAAAAACCTTGAGATACGCAAGCTGATCAATGACCTAAATTTAATATTTCATTCATTCCATTTTATACACGGCGTAACTAAAAGACAGATGGAATAAAGGATAGAGAGAAGGGAGAGGCAGAAAGCAGGGACACCTGCAACACTAAACACGCGTCGCGCGATACACAATTGCTGCCATCACGCGTGTAAGGCCACATGCACTAACTTTATTTCAAATCGACAGTGATAAAATTCACTACCCATACCAGAGTTAGGTTTTAAAATCCTGAAAAACGCTTATTGGGAATTATGACATTATACCGGTTTACGTTTGAAAACATGACAGTACCCAGACACCCTCAAGTAATGCATATTGGCTCCATTAAATTCGAATATTTGGGTTCCTTAGGGTTTGCTGACAAAGAATATGTAAAACGTTACGCAAATAGTCTAGGAATTACCAAGTTATGGCCAAAATAAAATAGTGGGGGTGCCTGACAGCATGAAATCATTTCTGCTCATAAAATTTTTTTTATAACGTGTTTGAAAAAACATTACGTTACGGAAATAGCCTACCATGTTAACTCCTATTTGATTGGAGCGCAACAAATGAAAGACTAAACACGATTGGTCGGACTATAAATACTATCTTGTGTTGTCAGGGGAAACGTGAAAAGGAGTACTTTTTTGAAAAGATGTGTAGACATGGTTTGATTGGGTAGAGCTGCGAATATACTCAATTCAGAGCGTCTGTTCATTGCCACATCTTGTAATAAACCTACTAAGAAACAGTACGTTGAGCACCAGTGTATATTTTTTATAAAATAAAGCCTGGGACATCGGCAGATCGGAGTTGTGCTATATTCATTGCCAGTCAACGAAACTGTTTATTATTTCCATGAATTGTGGTAAGCTTGAAAAATTCAATATCTTTTAATGAAAATTGAATGTAAATTGATAATTTATGTCTGTATATATGTGTGGTTCAGTAGCGAACATGATGTAAAGCCTATAGTACTCCAGCCTGAACAGAAGGTGTCGGAGGAAAGTAAAACTGCATGGAATGGCCAAACAGTACACTGACACCTAGATTATTAACTAGAAAGAAATAATGCTGGAATTGCAGAGGCGTAGTAACCATTAGGGAGGGAAATACTGGTATAAAGTATTTCAGATGAAGCTGACAGTTGGCCTAACGCTCTGAACTCAATGTTTGTGATGTATTGTGCTCATTGTAGAAATGGAGTATAAATTAGTTCTGACGTAGAAGGTACAACCTTCTTGTTTCAGGGACCGTGGTCTTAAAGTTATTGAGCAGCACCTGGTCAGAGCTTTGTTGAAGCCAGAGGGGGACAGCATACTCCTTGGTCCATATAGCAACCAGTGGGGTGGCTCCAGAACTCATTTATGTAATCGAGCAGAGGAGTCTTTTACTGCAGTCATCACGCAAGATAAGAGAGTGTGGCCATGGAGCTCAACATTATGTACCCCCATCTTAAAATGACATTATAAACTAAAATTAAGAGGGGAATTTAATTGTTTTAATACCAGGAACTGAGAACATCTCCAATACTAGTTCCAAAAGAAACAAACTATTGAAGTCATGATGACAAATACCAACAGAGCTTGAACAAAACAAAACCAGTATTACCTCATATTACCACTACACAACTGACACACATAGGATACCATTAATAATATATGTCACTATAAGAATCCTATTAATAAATTCTGTACATATAACTTGTAATTAAAATTGATTGTGATTCCTGGTTCCCTTTGTATTTGAATCAGGACACATATACATTCATGACAGCACTGAATACATATTGTTATTTGAAAAGTTATCAGTGACTCCTTTAAGATATCCTCTTAGAGTGTTATATGTATGTGAGTGTCACAGTGTTATCAAGTGTGGTGGAATAAATTAAATTGTTTATCTGTCTGTTGTTGTTATGACTTACACTTCATCATACACATACCCTAGACATATAACGTAGTCATCACACTATTCCAGAATAATTCTGACTGAGGTATACATATGTGGCAGTAAGTAAGGTTATCTATAATACACTACTCTTATTAGATATAGATACCTTCACAGCTGATCTCAGTCAGTACAATAAGTCCCCTATAAATATTTATAACATCCCACTTTACCACACGCACTAATAACTTTGGATAATAATTGGCACACTCGTTTTAGTGCATTTGTCTAAAAAGACTGACTCAGCATTTAATTATGTCCAACTGTATAAAAAATATTAACCATCATGGTTGCCCTACGGTCTCTAAAAGGAAAGAACAGACCTACTACTCCAGGGCACAGAGGCTACTAATTTGGGGTTTTGCTGGAGCTGGCAGAGTCGTCATTCAAAACAGGTTGCTAAAGAAAACAGTGCTGCATGGGCGTATGGACTGCTTTGGTGGAGGTTTCAGTAAAAGGGAAAACTACAGTGGTAGACCAAGAGGACCTGGAACAAAATTGTTGAACACCCATTCTCCTTGGGGAGCTGAAGCGTGATCGGGATGATGACGAACATTGTCAAGGTGATTAGTGTAGTCACAAAGTACAACAATAAACCGCGCCAATAATTATCAAACGTTGTCACTAATAAGAAAATGAGGTAGACTGCGGTAAGACTAAGACAAACGGTGGGGTTAACTACACTATTGTAAGTCTTACTAGGATAGAGGACACTTACGTTGCGACCACACGATCTTCGTTAGCGACACCCAGTACTGCCATAGAAGTATGAAAATAAAATGCACCAACGCTGTTTGGTTAACCAAAAAAAAAAAAAATCCAACTACTGTAGTGACAAGCTGTCTTTCTAGATTTGTCTTCCACAACTCAACAGCAGACTCAGGTATCCATTTACTCTGGGTAGACTAGAACGTGAGCGTTCGATTGACAGAGTGGTTAGGGCGCTGGTTTCTCGTTGCAAAGTGGCCGGGTTCGATTCACGGTATCGACACGCTCCAGTCTACCAGGCTGTAAATGAGTACATGGTTTTGCTCTTGAGTTAGGACAGGAAAAGGCAGCGAGAAAGCGAACTGGTCACACGCACCTCTCAATGCTGGAAGCCTCCAACACTTCACTCCCCTACTGCAGTATTTGCTATGGGACTACCTTTGCCGTTATTTTTAGACTGGAGCGTGAATCTACCAAGTTTCGATCCTGGAATCTAGTTACTGTGCCACAAGAGGCCGGAGCTCTAACAGCTCTGTCAATCGGACGCAATGTGTTACAGTATAGGATCTATTTGTAACAATACTAGTACAACGTTTAACAGTATCTGTTTGTAACAGTCGTAATGATGTTTATAAACAGATCGTAACTTGTGAAAACGCCTGTTTTGTAAAGATGTGTAGAATTGTTTGTTTATATTCTTTCACCATCTTTATGACCTCGTTTGTAAGCGTTGACTTTCTATTAATACCGTAAAACTCCTTTGCTAGTTCGGTTCCTTTTCAGAATACGTAAATGTAATATACATATATACATACAGTTTAATTTACTTTTTACAATTTACGTATTTAAATTTGTAAGCAGAAAATATATTTCTGTCAGACACAATTCTGTTACAAAGATGTACGGATATAAATGAAAACTATGTATTTAAATAATCTATATCCTTAAATTAGATAAAATTAAGCTTGACCTTTACTAGATATACAAGGTCAGAGTGGCTAAGAGGTATGGCGTCCGCCTCGAATTCTAGAGGTACTGGGTTTGACTCCCAGTTGAGGGAATATAATTTATGGAAAACAAAATTTTCAGAACCAGTGGTCCTAATGATGTCATATCCCCCCCCCCCCCCTTCCCATGGTCTCCTGGGTAGTGAGATTAGATGCCTAGCCTTTTCAGATAAGGGCGAAAAAATAGGAGGTCCTGTGTGCAAATTGCGCACGTTAAAAATCCCACGGCAGTTGGAAATCGTAAAGAGTAGGCCCATCTGGAAGGCCGCTGCCCTGGCAAAATTTATAAATTAGAAACCTACCCACCACAAAAATATTTATAGAATGTGTGATTCCTATATACCCATATTAGGATTCTCGCCGATGCTACTGAGTTCGTGCACTGTGCTGAGATCCTCCTTGTGTGATGTAAGGGAGGAGATTGGAGCACTAAGTTGTCCGTGTGCAAAGAAGATAGTCCTTAAAACCAAACCAAACAAGGTCAGATATTGCAAAGAAAGAAATAGGTCAGGTCTATCTAATGCAAAAATTAACGAAACACATGTTTAGATTTTCAAGATGGAGCTAGACTGTTCACTTAGGACTACAACTTACTTAACAATAAACAAAAAAACGGTTTTGAACAGTTGGTCGAAATGAAACCTACCGACACCTATCACCAACAATCATTACAATGTAGATCGGCGAGCGGCTGATAGCCCAGGAGCTTTAGTGATCTACTTTAGAAACACTGAGATTTCTGAAGATATACCATGATACAAACATTGTCTTCGGATTTCAGAATATCTGGAATTTGGATTGAGTGCAGCCCCTGTATATAATTTTAAGCGGTGGTTTAACTAACTGATATTTTACCAGACGTTAACTTCAATTCGAAGACAAGATAGAATTTCCATCTCATGCAGTTCGCGATGAAATTGAATTTGTCTAAGTTAGCTCGTGAGTTTCACTGGGAATGCAGTAAAATTATCTTTATTTCTATGAACACATTTTTTCCTTCTTCTTTCTTAGTCGTTACCTATTCTCCCCCTTAACAGAATGTAGAGGTGTACCAGAGAGCACAATGGCTCTAGGGTGAACATGCAATCACATTTTTAGACAATTCAATTAATACAGTGCTTCTAAATGCAGACGGAAGAGAGGTTGCCTGACATTTTTAGAGCGTATTTCTTTCCTCTCTCCGCCATCTAAAGAGCTGTCACATCACCCCTTGTGATATCTCGGTAGATCGGTATCTACCTTTTGTTAACCCCTGGTATAAATCATTGGAAAGTAAACACGTGGAGAAGATGAGGTAGATCGACAAGACGTGGAGAAGATGAGGTAGATCGACAACACATGGAGAAGATGAGGTAGATCGACAACACATGGAGAAGATGAGGTAGATCGACAACACATGGAGAAGATGAGGTAGATCGACAACACATGGAGAAGATGAGGTAGATCGACAACACGTGGAGAAGATGAGGTAGATCGACAAGACATGGAGAAGATGAGGTAGATCGACAACACGTGGAGAAGATGAGGTAGATCGACAACACATGGAGAAGATGAGGTAGATCGACAACACATGGAGAAGATGAGGTAGATCGACAACACGTGGAGAAGATGAGGTAGATCGACAACACGTGGAGAAGATGAGGTAGATCGACAACACATGGAGAAGATGAGGTAGATCGACAACACGTGGAGAAGATGAGGTAGATCGACAACACGTGGAGAAGATGAGGTAGATCGACAACACGTGGAGAAGATGAGGTAGATCGACAACACGTGGAGAAGATGAGGTAGATCGACAACACGTGGAGAAGATGAGGTAGATCGACAACACATGGAGAAGATGAGGTAGATCGACAACACATGGAGAAGATGAGGTAGATCGACAACACATGGAGAAGATGAGGTAGATCGACAACACATGGAGAAGATGAGGTAGATCGACAACACATGGAGAAGATGAGGTAGATCGACAACACGTGGAGAAGATTAGGTAGATCGACAACACGTGGAGAAGATTAGGTAGATCGACAACACATTGGAGAAGACGAGGTAGATCGACAACACATGGAGAAGAGAACTGGAGACAGAATTGAAAATGATGAGGAAGACGTGGAAATACTTTGAGCTGATGGCACGTGACAGGAGGACTTGGTGTACGTTTGCTGCAGGTCTATGCCCTCATGCAGTGGCGAACTAAGGGGGTGCGTGCGGGGAGAGCCACATAGCCCTGGAAGACTGACAGGAAGGGGGTGCCATTGGACACTAAAATGATAGTGCTTATAGTAAAATCTGTGAGATAATCGCTTATTTCAGTAAGATTTTAGTCCTATGATTCCTATGATGAATAAATACACCAGCCCTCAGGTGTCTGACTGGTTTCATCTTCATCGCCAGTAGGGCGATGCCTTTTGTGCAGTGGGAATGCTAAGAAAATGACCCGCCGTAAAAATCTAACACGCTTTAGTTTCGGTTTCGAAAACGTTCAAAAAAACCTTTTAACATCTCGCCGATCTGCTGCACGAAACGGGGGAAAAGCTTGTAATTAACGACTTGCCATCGTTTGAATTAACGTAATATGTTAACTTTAACACTAACATTTGTAGTAATTCGGACAGTTCTCAGTAGTAAGAATGAGACGATTGTAAATATTAACGCAAAACACTACCAAAGTTTTGAAAAACCCCTCTTCGTTCAGCACGCGGTCTCTTTAATATATACACGCTGTGGGCAAAGCCAGCTGAGGCAAACACACAGACTATTTTTTATTTCCTCCTCTGTTGTTCTTGCTCGTTACACATAACGTTAGTGGGGACGCTAGTTTAAAAAAAGAGGCATTGTAGTAATTCAAATTCTATTAGTTGGTATAAGAGTATAGGAGTAAAAGGGGAGAGATAAGAAAAATGTAACTAAAACGAAACATCTTTTTCTATTGGGCATAACTAACGCAGACTGACCAATGGACTAAGAGGCACATATTTTGTTTGGAATTGTTTTGTTTTTTCAAACTAAATTTTAAAAGTTGTAGTAGTGCCTTCTTTCATTGGTCGGCTCTAATAGATATTGGCAAAAGGCATAGTGGTCTCGTGGCCATTTGACTAGAAAAGTTTATTCAAACACTTACGTTGAGATCAGATGTGATAGCTTGTAAAATTAAATACTAATTCACTATCTGGAAGGGGCAGAGCAAAACTGAGGCCATATTCTTTGCCAGTCAACGTTATTTGTGACATATTTCTTTGAACTAGTGGTAAGAATGCTTTATGTATTTACATGCTTGATTAAAACTGAAAAAGTCAGATATTGCTGTGGAAGAGTGAAGGACATGCCGGAAGCAAACATTATTGAGTCCTCACCTTGAACTGTATTTGACTGTTGTATATTATTATGATCTTGTATTAATATTTGTATTGGAAATGTTAGGAAGCCTCTGTGTTCTATGAACACTTTTCAACATGAATAGAGCGTTTATAAGTTACAAAAGAAAAGAAAAAAATCATATAAACGGAGATGTGATTACTCCACGTTATTGCATTGAAGCAAACTATGTAAAAGTACAGTGGCGTATCTGCCATAGGGACCTGAGGTGTGGTCACAGAAAGGTGAGTCATATAATTAGGGGCTGATGCACATGAATGCACACGAGGCTGACCCCATACCATCATGTATACATAGGGATAAGAAGTTGTGATCAGGTTGAAAAGGCCAGGGTGTCTTTTTATTGCAGAGTTTTTATTTCCTGTTACCATCCGGTGACAGGAAACCTGATGAGTGGGTGTAAAGTCTCCATTATAAAGTTTAAGCTGTCAGCTGATAGCCTGAAGGAGCTTACGTGTGGGGGCTGATTGACATTGTCTCTACATTGAGATACTGACTTATATTCGACCTACGAAGAATCCCAGGTGACATGTTATCAGCTGGGACCTCTGACATTTCATCCTAAGAAAATAGTTCCTATCAAAATAACATTGAATTATATGGGGCTTGATGTAAACAACAGCTCCTCATAACAAATGACAATCACTAGCAACTATAAAAGTATTAATCTGTGAATACACCTACAGGAACTTTATATTAACATATATTCATAGGACAAAGAGTCCATATTTTTAGTTACAACATTATATGTAAATATATTTCCTCATTTTCAAAGACCTGTCCAAAAGAAGTTGGCGGGACAGGCAGATTAAATTGTAAAAAGAAAAAAAACATTCAAATTTTAACAGAAAACTTTAACCACTGTCTTATTCATTTTATTATAGTGAGTTAAAGTGTATTGTGTTGATGTACCATCATCTTCATTTCACCCCTAGACACTAGATACATCATACACCAGCCACTAGAATCAAAATACGGACTGTGTGAGATCTAGGGAGGTAGCGTTAGGTTCCCTGATCAATATATCATCATCATCATCATCATTCCTTTTATAGTCAGGGACCTACATGTGCTTGACCTCACACAGTTAACACAGACACAACTATCTTTCTTGTTAGGTATAACATCTTAACCTCCCCAGCAAAAATTACATTTGCTACAGTGCTTACTGTTAAAAATTTACTTACAAGTGTTTTTCTTTATGGCAGGAGGCTGTCAAAGGTAGGAACCGCCCCCGGTGATAAATATTTTACAGACACGTCTCTGCTCCGTGGGATGCAGAATTGTAATGAATGCTGGGATGCAGAATTGTAATGAATGCTGGGATGCAGAATTGTAATGAATGCTGGGATGCAGAATTGTAATGAATGCACGAAGAATGAACAAACAACAAGTTCAACAGTTCTTTAGAATGTTCATATTTTGTTCTGATTTTTGAAAGCTTAAAGCGGTTACCATTTGTTGTTGTAGTTAGCGTTCTTTTGTTTTCCTCGCTGGGTTTCTTATTTGTCGTTATCACATTGGCATACTTACTATTTGATGCTAGTTTTAAGCGTTTGATTGGCAGAGTGGTTAGAGCGCTGGTCTCTCGCGGCACAGTTGCCGGGTTCGATTCAATGAATCGATACGCTCCAGTCTACGCAGCTGTAAATGGGTACCTGACTTTGCTCTTAAATTTGGAAAGGAGAAAGCAGCGGGGACGGGAACTGCTCACCCCACCTCTCGATACAGGACCTAGTCTTTGAAGTCTCTAACACTTCACTCCGCAACGGCAGTATCTGCTGTGGGACTACTTTTTATTTTTATTTTCCTTCTTCCTTGCAACTAATGTTATTTTTAGATACAGCAAAATCGTGTCGTTCTGAAATAATACACAAATTGTGACAGAATGGGGCGACTCCTCTCGATCTCTGTTTCACTCCGGCAGTAATCGGTGCATTTGTGGTACTGATTTTATTGCGTGCTTTCAGTTGTCGCACTTACTTTCTTTCTTTCTATACTATGTAGCAGATAGTTTATATTTTCAAGTATTCTTTCACTACTTTCAGTATATTGTGTCTTGTCTGTTATCTGATACTCCTTGTGGATGATAAACACCTCACATTTGCAAGGAGAGGTAGAGATAATATTACGAGAGGCAGGTTGGTAAAATTCCCTTGTACCAATCTTGGCCGCTACGGATTAACACGTACATCGCCCAGCGCTATCGGCTTAATCACCGATAAGACGGGTGTGCACATCATCAAAGCTTGGAATACGGGAAGACAACTGAGGGACAGACACATATATAAAATTACTTTCTGATAAAGTAATGAATTGTTACTTTTAGAACACGTTGTCATATGAGGTTAACGACATGTTCGCGAGTCTGTACGCAAGGCATCGTATGTCTTATTGCCATATATGGTAATACATGACCTTTTGCTTTACGCACCTTATTTCACTTGGAATATTTTGAAAGCACCACACCCGACCCCACCCGTTTGAAAATAATTGCTGCGTTTATTTAACTCAATAACAAACATATGCGTGGGAGACTGGGAATATAAGCTGACACGTTTCAGTGTTATTCCACTGTGAGATTCATGCTTGCCAAGATAACCCCAGACTTGCCAGAATTAGAATCCAGAATTCCTTCTTAACATACCGGACACCTTTTATTTGAGAATTTTGGACGGACTTTCATGGCCCAGGAAATCTCTTTCATATTAAATAAGGAAACAGGGACGGAGGAAACTGAAGGACCAAACATCAGAGAGGGAACTTATTAAATTAACGTCACCGTAGACGCGTGTAAGAGGCCGATTCAAGTCTCTTTTATTCATCTGAGCAAAACATCTGTGAGCCAGGATTGGCGTAAGTTGTCATTTTACATTCTATATTTCATTACTAACATGTGAACTAACATATGATAAGAAACTATTTACAGAGCGACACAACAGGAGGCAATCTGATCATCAGAAGTAGTCCCCCATCCGACGTTTCGGCCCAGTATACTCCTTTACACTCTAAGGGGGGCGGGTTCACTTGGGTCATGACTCCCAAGTGTCTCAGCCTCCTGTTGTCTTGTATCGAAAATGAACCCATTTCACTTTGGTAGCAACTTTAAAATCCACAACTCCGCCAGCCGTGGCGGCAATTGTGAAAGTAGCAAAGAGAAGACAAATTACTCTGTTCGTTCCGTCGCACACAACTAGGGACAGACACGGACACACCTGCGCAAAGCCGAAAAGGCTAGCCACTGCGCGCTAGCAACTGAAATTCTGTGCCTAACACCTCTTATAATATACACCGCCTGTTGCTCGTCAGTCACAACCCTTTCATCAGTACAATGAAAAACTCAAAGTAGCAACTTTAAAATCCACAACTCCGCCAGCCGTGGCGGCAATTGTGAAAGTAGCAAAGAGAAGTCAAATTACTCTATTCGTTCCGTCGCACACAACTAGGGACAGACACGGACACACCTGCGCAAAGCCGAAAAGGCTAGCCACTGCGCGCTAGCAACTGAAATTCTGTGCCTAACACCTCTTATAATATACACCGCCTGTTGCTCGTCAGTCACAACCCTTTCATCAGTACAATGAAAAACTCAAAGTACTGTGGACTTAGAAAAATTCCTGGTGTTTTCTGTACCGCAGAGTTAACTGTCACGATTTCCATAGCCCATTGCGGTTGTTCCACAGCCAGCACGATGCCTTTTCGGCAGTTTCACTAAGCCTCTTCAGTGCCCTTGTTCTCGACTGTCCCCTCAGCCCCAACAGTTTCAATAAATCATACACTGATGCAGCCACGAGCCCTCTTGCGCACACCTCAACAGCCATGACCCTTGCCTGGCACAGGGGGCACTGCTCATCATCCGACTTTGCCCATTTCACAAGGTTTGTGGCCGACGGCAGCAGGTCATACATTGATCTAACAACGAAGCTGAGCCTAAGAGGTGCCATATGCCATATATCAGTCCATGTCAAGGACCTCTGCAGGGCTCCTTCCCATGTAGTCCATTGGCCTTGTTGGGCTTGCTGCACTGCTTTTTGCAACCTCTTTTCATTCTCAGCTCCTCGCATCTCCAGAACTACCATGTCTCTGCGCTCCCTGCTTGATGCCTTGGACCACCAGCCGATGTCTCCATGACCAAATCCCCGACTATTCGTTTGTGTGTATCCGATTACCTCCCTCCGTTTGAGCGACTCTTGGGCAGCATCAACAGCTTCTTCCACTCTCCACTTCCTTCCTGTTTTCAGTGTGGGCTGAATGGACTTAACCACGTCATCTGCTGACTCGCATAGCATCATTGCAAGCCTTGCCGTTCTAACTTTGTACTCTTCAACAACTGACTTGAAGGGAAGCAGAAGTTTTGACTTTTTGCAGTACAATGCTACATCTGACAGACCTGGTGGTACCCGTAGCCATTTCCTCATGAACTTGTTGACCTTATGCTCTATAGCTTCCACTGTACTAGTGCTTATTTCATATATATAAGCAGTGGCCACAGCAACGTAGGTATCAACATGAACTGGGGGCACCACAGTTTGAATTTTCCTAGGAGTCTGCTTTGGTCTATGATTTGTAGCCCTCTGTCTGCCATTTCTATTGTCTGTTGCACTGCCATTGAGTCTTTTAATGAGGCATCGTACACCCTGCCAGACTTTTAACAGGTTCCTCAATGACAGTAGGGATTCTTTGGTTGGAAACCATGAAGATGACCTCCGTTATCTTCCCTTTTCTGACAGATATGCTTCTCGATTTCTTGGGTTTGAAGCTCATTCTGCACCAGCTGACTAGTTCATCCAGACGTGCTAACATCTTCCGGGCCTGATGTTCATCTGATGTCTGAATTGTTGTGTCATCCATGAATGCTTTGAGCTGTGGCATGTGACACATTCCACCGAGCTTTGGGCCTATAGCCATTCCTTCAGCCGCATTGAGGATTACCTGCATGGCCATCACTAATAGTATCGGAGAGATGGTACATCCCATCGCAATTCCAACTTCAAGGCCAATCCACTTCGTTGTGTGCTCTCTGGTTGAAAATCTGACAGAAAACCCTGCGACATACAGCTTCAGCATTGCTGCAATCTCTTGTGGAACATGATACATTTCTAGGGCGTGCCACAACATCTGGAGTGGAACGGATCCATAAGCATTTGCTAGATCCAATCAGATTACATGGAGGTTTGTTCTGTCAGACTTTGCCTTCTGGACATATATGTATATTATCATGTGAATATTAATGTGTGAAAATCGCTAGTGAATGTCGTTTTAGGCTGGCAACCTCATCGTATAGAATGATGAATTCCTGAACTACCACTGCACGGGTTGGTGATTGCTTTATTGCTAGTTTCTTAAAGAGAACTAAAAGCAAAAGGTAATCTTAGGTTCATATGGAGCAGGGATGACAAGATGAAAGAAATGATGTACATTCTAAGTATAAATACTTACATTGGTGGTACCAGCAGAAAATACTATCTCTGGAACCAAGTGAAGGTAGAAGTGGACTGACGTTGTGCGAAACGCCATCATAAGAGGGTCTTATAGACAGACGAAGGACCAGCTTGGCCGTTACTCCTTGACGTTCTAGGAAAGTGCGTCACCATTAACCTTGACCAAGGACGAGCGAGAGCAGTGTACACAGAACCCGTTAACGGGAGCAGAAACTACTATTGACTGCTAAGTAAACAATATACGCTGCCAAAGTGAACTTTTTCCATCATCTCTATTATAAATCAATGATGAAACATTTCTTCTAAACTATTCAATTTATTTTTAAACTGTTAAAACCTAAAGTGATTATTAAATTTTGTTATTTGAAATTTAACTTCAATTTAATTATTTTAAAGTTACTACATGTTTTCTCAGTCAATTTACTACACACACTCTAAACAGAGCTATACCAGAATAATAGAATTCCACTGAGTAAATCAGGGATGGGGGCTTGAACGAGCTGAAATTAATAAGTGCTTAATTCCTTCATAAACGTTGTCGGCAGATTCTAGAATTAACGTGATCAGCCAAAGCAGCATTGTTTTCGCTTATCTGAATATCTTGTAACATCCCTTTGTAATAGAAGTGTCATTACCCTTCTATCTACATCTCTGCCAAGAGTAATCTTGTGCGAATGTAGATACATTTGAAGCCCAATTTAGATACTCTTGAGATTTCTCCTAGGCCGGTCCCAAGCCCGGCTGACAAAGGAGGAGGGCGGCCTGCATTGAGGCCGTAAAGAGGCAGCCCCTCCGTCCACCAAGCAAAGGCACAACAGGCCAATCACCTGTTTGCTTTAAATCGTGATTACGCGAACTACAAGAGAGAAAACCGGACTGATTCTAAAGGCGACGAACTGGAACGGACTACGGACTACGACATATGGAACTTGGAACACAAGAAGTATAAATGGGAAAGAAGATGAGCTGGTGGAAGGGATGAGAAAAGCAAAACTATAAATCCTGGCTATAACGGAAACAAAGAAAAAAGGACAAGGAGTCATGGATCTCGATGGCAACACGCTGCTCTACAGTGGTGTACCCACATCTGAAAGAGCTAAAGGGGGCGTGGGTTGCATTGTGGCCAAAAACCAAAAAGATAGTATCAAGGGATGGAACTTTGTCTCGGAGCGCATTATGGTTGTACAACTAAAAGAAGGAGAAACCATAGTCAACCTGGTCATAGTGTATGGGCCAAATGAGGATGAGAGAGCAGAGGTCAAGGAGGAATTCTTCGAGCTGCTTCAAAGGACAGTGGATGACTGCCTAGATGAAATTATCATGCTCGGAGATTTCAATGCCAGAGTTGGAAATGACCATGCTAGATGGGGTGGAGTTATCGGAAGATATGGAGAAGATACTCTCAATGACAATGGAAAGCGACTCCTTAGATTCTGCAGTGAGCCGAATCTGATCATTACAAACACAAAGTTCCCCCATAAGCACATACATGCATACACTAGATGTGAACCAACAAAGAATGAGAAGTCAGTGATCGACTATGCCATTGTTAGGAGGAGCTCATTCAAATATGTCCGGGATGCTAGAGTCTGGAGGGGGCCAGAGATTGGAAGTGATCACTACCTGCTTACAATCAAAAGAACAACTGAAAGAGTTGCTCAGCCTAGGAACTGCCCAACATCACGCAAGAGACTACGTAAACGAACGGGAGAAATGAGCATTAAGACCTACAAGCTGAGAGAGCCAGAAATTAAGACCAGATATCAGGAGCTTATTGCTGCAGAGGTGAGCAACACAGTAGAACAACCTGATGACTTGGAAACCCTGTGGCTTAAATTCAAGGACATCATAAAGACATCATGGAACTGATGACAAGAACTAGACAAGTGATAGTGGAACAAGAGATGAGAAGAAGACGATGGCGATGGATAGGACACACACTGAGGAAACCTGTAGATAGCATTACAAGGCAGTCCTTGTTTTGGAACCCCCAGGGCAAGAGAGGCAGAGGTAGACCAAGAAGCACACGGAGAAGAGAGCTGGAAACAGAGGTGAAAAGGATGAGGAGAACGTGGAAAGAACTTGAGATGATGGCACGTGACAGGAGGACTTGGCATGTGTTTGTTGAAGGCCTATGCTCCTTTGGGAGTGGAGGGTTATGAATGAATGATAAAGACAGCTGCTGCAGAAGCATGTGGTGAAGTCAGACTTGGGAACAAGATAAAGAGGACACCTTGGTGGACAGAGGAAGCCAAAGAGAAAATAAGAGAGAAGAAAATGACATGGAAACAATACTTAGGAGCTCAAAACACAGCAGGACAAATTGAGATATATAGAGAATATGTGACACTCAGAACAGAAGCAAAGAACAAGGTTCTAGCAGCAAAACAGAAGTCCTGGGAAGAATTTGGAGAAAAGCGAGAAAAAGATGCGCAAGAAAACCAGAAATTGTTCTATAAGACACTAAAGAACACGAGGAAGGAAAAACAATGCCCTCTCAAATTTGTAAAGGACAAGCAAGGCAAATTGCTTACTGCCCCGAAGGAAGTAATGGAAAGATGGAAAGAATATTTCTCAGACCTCCTGGACGGTGAGCAAGGTCAAGCATCAGAAATGATAACCACTAGCACAGAAGAGGAAACCAATGGTGGTGAAGATGACATAAAGATGGAAGAACTGAAGGCAGCACTGGAGAAAATCAAGATGGACAAAACAGCAGGGCATGATGGTATATTACTTATAAGGGTCCTATAGGCAGCGTGGTGCAACAAGACCATACCAAAGGATTGGGAGATTGCCATTGTGATAGTTGCAACCCAGGTTCTGTGCTTGTGTAGTTCTGTGTTACATCCTGACACTACTGTGTGTACGTTCTTGTACTAATGATGATCGTTATTTGTCCTTGTCTTATGTACGTTGGCTGTAATTGTATGCGATGTACCTTTGTGGCCTACCTTGCTCCTGTGACTGCTGAATAAGATTAAATTATCTGACAACTATAATGCCTGGAATGACTTGACGACTCAGAGCTGACAACAAAAGTTCTTTATTTGTTGTCAAGGAACATATTAACAAATTGGCTATCTTCGAGGCTGATTATCAATAAATATAACATATGATACTTCATTGTTGACACTCCTACATCACGTACTGCACTGGTCAGGAACTATTTTTATTATCTCTTGGTTAACTCAGGATCTCTGCTGTCTACTTTGTTTTTCTATCCACCCATCACTACTACACATCACTACTGATTAATGGGCTGTTCTCAATCTATTAAATTTGGCTTCGAAATATTGTCTGGGTCACCACCAGTGCTGGTAACTTATTCTTAGCCATAAACTGTTCTTTGTAAACTGCCTACACGTCTGACACTGGACCCTTGTTCTAACACTTGTCCTTGTCTATCTGCGCTCGGTTAATTATACGAGTGTTTACATACCAGAATAAACTGCTGGCGATATCTGCTGGCGATCTACTGGACACAGCTCGACATGAAAACTATTTGTTATGGAAACATCTTTCATCAGTCTTCTTCTCTTCTGCACACTGCAGCGGAACCATAAACAACATGGTACCTGAGCTGGCCATAACTTGGTAGATGGTCGTTACGGTTAGTCTCTCCCTAACCTGTTCTCAGCTGACGACCAGTGAAGAGTGATCCCCACTCTTCACTTAGCGCACGGACTTCTCGTGTCACACATGACGTATAACTAAGTCCTGCTACTCAATAATTATCCCTTCTTATTCCTATCTCAGTTATCTCCTATTGCTATCACACCATCATAACACCAATTTTCACAAAGGGTGACAATCGACAATGTGGAAATCATAGAGGCATATTCCTTCTCAGTGACCCTGGTAAAATCTACTCTAGAATCCTAGAGCAGAGACTCCAACGCCTAGCTGAGCCACAATTGGATGAGGTCCAGTGCGGATTCCGAGCAAACCGAAGTACTCAAGACATAATCTTCACACTCAGACAGTTGAGTGAAAAGGCCCTTGAGTATAAGAGTGAGATCCATCTGTGTTTCATAGATCTGGAAAAGGCGTTTGACAGGTCCCCGTGAGCAAATTTTGGGACTGTTTGGCAAGGAAGAACATTGCAGCACCTCTGATTCATGCTATACAGAGCTTCTACAAGTCTTGCAGAAATTATGTGAGGACAGCAAACAATAAGTCAGAAGAGTTCAGGACCATCACTGGTGTAAGACAGGTGATGGGAGCCGCGCTGGTGTAATGGCTTCGGCGTTGTACTGGCGACCAGGTGTTCATGGTTCATACCCGGGCGTCAGCGTTTGAAGGAATGTTTACGACCGAAAATTTGACTGAATAACCTGAACAGCTCCTGTGATAAACCCTCTGTGGATGGGAAGGAGTGAAGCTCCTGACCGGGTTGGAATGAAAGTCCTCAGGTTCCCCAGCCTCGCAATGACATGCCATTGGGCCGAAGGGCTGAAAGCCCAAGTGCCGCTGGTTAAGACAAAAAAAAAGACAAGGTGATATCATGTCCCCTTATCTTTTCATACTCCTCATGGACGATGTCATCAAGGCATGTAAGGAGAGAACAAGAAAGTATTCAGTGGGGTACTGGAAGATGAGACAGGTCTGTATTTCAGAGCTGGCGTTTGCTGATGAAGTTGCCCTGATTGCTAAATCAGAGGTACATCTCCAATCCAACCTGCAAGTCTGGAAGGAAGAGCTGGAGAAGATGGGATGGTCATAAGCAGCTCTAAAACAAAATCCATGGTGATATCACGAGAAGAAAGAAGACATCAGATTAAGCAAGTCGACCACTTTAAATACCTCGGAGCTATTATAAACAGAAAGGGAGGCATCAAAGAAGAGTTGGCCACTCGAAAAGCAGCAGTTGGGAGACTTTTTCAGGCCATAAATCGAGGATTCCTCAGCAAGAGAGAGGTTGGTAAGAAAACGAAGATGGCTGTATACCGCTCCACCTATGTCCCAGTCTTGACATGTGGATGTGAGTCATGGACAATGACTAAAACCAACAACAGCCAGATCCAAACCTCAGAAATGAGGTATCTGAGGAAGTTGGTTGAAGTAACAAGAAGAGACATGGTCGCAACCAGACGATACGTCTGTCGCGAGAGGTTCAGATAGTATAGAATGTAATAAGGTATCCTGGATATAAAGGTGTATCAGACGATGCCAGGATAGTGCCAGATAAGAGTCTGGTCTTATCAGTAATACCCCTTTCTCTGAAAAGAGTAAAGGTGTATAGACAACAAAGGTGGGGTCAAGCTGTATAAGTTCCCAGAGAAGATGGTAATGTAGTACTCTGAGTCCTTATGTGCTACCTCTCCAGATCCCACTCTGTTAATATGGTAATTATTATTAATATGTTTAACTCTGCTAGGGGTAATTATTTAATTAAATTCTCCAACAATGAAAACAACTTAACTTAAAGAATTTAAGTAAGTCTGCTGGTAAATATTTACAATTTATTTGTACATTTACTCTTTTCTGTTTGAAAAGTTTTAAAAGAACATGTTACAACAGTAAATAAATAATAAAAATGTTCAACAAAGTCTTTCTGTGTGTTAAGTTGTCTATCAATATGGAGACAGTCTTGCTTGGTTGATCTGTCCCTGAATAATTACTAGTGTTATTCTCACAGTCTAATTGAAGAGCTATATTGCTAGATTCATCACAAACTGGTTTGGTTTTAGTTTTGGTGAACAGGTATATGCTACACAGTTGCCTTTGTGGGCAACTTATCTGAGTCACTGAAGATGGCTCTCTCTGATACTGGAGAGAATTGTCGGCTGAAATTCTTCCAACTGGTATACTCGCGATGTCTGGCCCTCTAATACAGACCGACTCTGCATCCGTCGTAACCTCAGTAATAGATGCCTCTTATATTTGTAGTAGATTACAGGATAAAACCTGAAACGAAGTTAAACGCAATCCCTGTATTTTTCTACCAATATCCCTCTATGACACCGATGGGGACGATAGACAGTTTCAGATTAGAGTGCCAGCAGATGCACAAGATATAGTATAGTAGCATCAATCAATTCAATTCACTGTGATCATAATTGTCTTCTACATCCTTAATTATAAGTCGTTTCCCGTGACCTGCCTCCATAAAATAATTTGGTCGTGAATAAAACTACTAAGTAACATATCAAACTATACAGTGATCCAATTCCTTTCATCCTTCCTTGTGTTCCTGGTATGTGTGTCATTCCATTTAAGAAATACTTCTTTAAACACGTTTCCAAACCTAGAGACACAATTTGCCATCATTCTCAATATTTTTGAATATTTCCGAAGGCTGGCTTTGCCTCTAGAATTACACACAAACCTGTAAGTTTCACCAGCGACACACTGTAAATTTTCTAACACATCTATACACTTTTTATCGTACAGATGGATTAATCGCTATAATTACACATAATTATATATATATATATATATATATATATATATATATATATATATATATATATATATATATATATATATTCGTTCTTACCCTCAGATATACACAGAGACGAGCCGTTAATGGTTGGTTAAGATCTGCTTTCAGGTACAGAAGGCAAAACACTTGCATTAACACAGGCTTTGTTTTTCAAGGTCCGAAAATATTGGGAAAATTTGCCTATCGTTCAAATCAGGAAAACTACTTTTATTATTATCTCCGTTATTCCTGGTGTGATAAAATTAACCGTGATACAACGTTAAAATATCTCCAAAGATAAAATGTAGGGATAAAAATAATGCGTAAGCTACTAGAAGACATGATCGCCCATGCCGCGGGTCACTACCCGCCATGAAATTAACTTGTTAGACGTGAAGGCAAAACGTTTACCCTTGTAGACGGGATGAGAACGGAGATCAAAAAGAAAAATTATGACTGAACACGTGCTTGAAACTAGCAAGGCTAAAAAGACGCAATTGGTGGGGAAAGGAAAAAAAATTCACGTCCCCAAGTTGACACAAGGTAAAGAAATTGACAAAAGACTGTGTTGTTCATATCAGCGAGCGACTGCATTGAAACAAAAACATGTCACTAATTTTCAAAAAAATTGCGGCCTTGAGACTCAAGTGCTAAAATCTAGATGAATGAAAGAGAGGGGGAATTAGTGGAAAGTTGTGGCTAAAAAATAACTCTAGAGGCAGATTCGTGTAGGAAATGCATGTATAAACAAGTGTGTTTTTGTAAAAAACGCAAGTAGAGACAGACGGACCAACAGACAATAATACATACTTGACTGAGGTATGACTGAATTGACTTTTGGTAGGAGGTTTGAAATTTGAAAAGGGGGAAAGGCGGTGATTGGCCACAGATAAACATATTATCGGCGCTCAGACGCGCATTTTTGCCATTCATCATAAATTGTCCAGTAGTAGACACAGTAATTCTTCAGTGGTGTAATTCCCAGAAGCTAATTGCAATATTTAGAGGGACGCCATACTAGAGCCAGCAGCTCAGCTGAGTTTTGCTAGCATATAACTGTGTTCTCTATTCATAATTCTGGTAAGACTGAAAGTATTTCTTTGTATATTTTAATATTGTTTAATGTTTCGAGTGATTTGATACTGCCATATCAAAATCTATCCATTACAACAAGTAAGGATTCGCTCTAGATCCCCAGCCCCAGTTCAGGGTCTAGAGACAAACAAAATACATAAACGTCAGCAAGGATTATGAAGGGCGGATCAAGTGTTGAGATCAGTGGAACATATCACCTGTCCTATTCAATGGCAGGAAGCTAATGAACATATTTCAGAATATGTAGTCTTGGGGAACTTATACTATGTGAAACCAACTTGGTAAGATGTGCTGTATGGTCAGAGAGATCTGACCCCGTCTATGTGGTGTTGTTGTGTAGTGTTGTGTGTAGAAGTGGCTCAGGAGGTAGAGTTCTGACACATGACCCAATACTTTTATTTCAGAACTGTGAGTTTTTATTTGGCACCAAAGTGGTGTCAAATGCTGTGTTGTAAAATACAAGTGTGGACCCGTGCAGTCGAGTATTTTGGCAGAGCAGCCTTAGATTGCCCCCAAGCACGGAGAGGTGGGGCCACCAGATTCCAGCACCAGAACTACTCAGTCAAAGATACGTGAGCGTCTGGCCTGCTGGACATTCACCAACTTATTTTCTAAATACACACCAACTATATTCCCATCAACCAGAACATACCATGTTGGGAAATAAACTTGTATTCCTCCCATCAGTAAATGGACAATGTTTGGTAGTCATAGACTGGGAGTGATGAAGCCACCCCAACAGCACATCCATTAATCGTTCTCTCAGATAAATTACAAATATAAACAGTAGTAATATTAACTAGTCTTGTAAAATACATATGTACACTCCTTTCATTTATTATGCCATATATTCATGCATTTCATTCATAATTTCAAAACCTTTCATATGTTCTGACCAAAATAAAACCTTGGTTCAGAACAAATAAACTTAAAGAAAATTTAAATATCAAAATTTTAAACAGCTTGAGTTAGTTCAGTGTGTTATAAATTTTATTAATATTATTAGACTTATTAAATATCTGTGGGTGTGTGTATGTGATCTACCACAACACATTACATATCAGTACCCTAGATTTTACATCACACTAGGTAACATCAACCATACAATACCATCAAATCCACTACACCTGGAGCGATTTTATTCATCCAAAGCTTAAATTATACCCTGAATTATTCTTTATATATCTATAATCTTTTAGTCTCATAAGTGCATTTTATTATATGCATAATTTAAACAGCTAAATTAAGGACTAACCTGAAGCTTCAAATGCATTCAACCAGAGGTTTCTACCGTCCTATATTAGTAGTTATAAAGGTTATTGTACCTACGGGTAGAGCAACATTCCCACTATCGTTTTGTATACTTCTTCCATGTGGTACTTCTTTCATACTGATGTAGTAAATTGTCTTCCGACACTAGGTTGCACAGATTGGACTTCCATTTTTATTATCCAAGACTGTAGTAAACACTGCATAACGGAGCGTTCTGATTGGACTGGGTATCTTGCAGTTCTACAATGTATGGCGCGCTGTGTGGTCAGAGTTACTTAGAATTCGTGTTGTGATACAGACGTTACTTCACGACAACGTTAAGGTCTAAAATCCCACACCCTGCAGACCCAAGTAGAACATTGCCAACAAAGATGGTTTGGCCATGTCTGGAGAATGGGAGAAGATCGGCTACCACGAAAAGCATGGGGAACAAAGAGCCAGGGATCCAGACCCCCAGGACGACCCAGAGTCCGCTGGGAGGACAACATTAGACAATCTTTGAAGGACCGAGGACTAAAATGGAACCAGACCAGGAGGAAGACAGCTGATAGGATAGTCTGGCGCTCTCTCTTCCAAACCTCTACACCTCACGGTAGAAGGGGAACGACTAAGTAAGTAAGTAAATGTTGAAGAGACTGAAAATTCAATTTTCTTCCTGGCCAGACTCCACTGAAATTCATGCAGAAAAACGTTGGTAAGAAAGGCAAACATATTGAACTCTAGGTATATATCTGACACTTTCAGTCACTCACCATACCAAAGAAAACTTTTTTGTTTTTTTATTTATAATTTGGATTAAAGTCGAACACAGCAGATATTGAACATTACAAAAAATTGGACTAAAGACGACTGAGGCAGTGAAAGAGATGAGAGTTAAGGGCATGATAGCTAGAGGGAAAATTCTGTGGTGCCCCCCTTCCCTTGGTGCCCTAAGCACGTGCTTGTTTTGCTTAATGGTTAATCCCAGCTCTGATACCAGGTGATAGTGCCAGATAAGAATTTTGGACTACAAGAACTACCACAGTCTCAGAAAAGAGCACTGGTGTAGGGATGGCACAAGTAATAGTCAGGCTGTAAAGTACACTTGTCCAAATAGTGATGTAACAGATCAAGAGCCTAGAGTGCCCTCTCGTTCAGACTACCTATGCTTTAACAATAATGTAATTCCAGTTAAAATTCAAACAATTGAAGAAAAAAAAAGGAATTTACAAAGTCCCAAGGTACAATTATATAATCAATTTATTTATAGTTATTTTTCTTTTCTTTCTGTCTTAGAATGAATAAGATTGAGATTATAACAGAGATATATTACATAAAAATTCCCAGTTCACAATTATATTTTTACACTGTTCACCTGTACTGGAATAACAGATATCCTGCAAACTGTTCTGTGATTCTATAACGTCTCTACATTGACAACTCGCTTTTAAATTGTAACATGACTTCATGTGTTGTTCACCTTAACTGACAAGTGTCGTGGGCTGATAGATTGCAATGCCACGGTCCAGAGTTGATAGGGTTGCACACGATGATGAAACTCTTCACTGATATTCTCAAAGAATAGAGATAACAGTGAACATGAGTGTTCCCACTGCAGTGATCCGTGACAAATAGGCAGGATGTCACTAGGAGTTCCCACTTCAGAGTTCCTCAATGTAGTTTGATCTTATCTTATGACATGAACCTGAAACAATTCAGAGCCTGTGGATAGCATCTCCTTATGATATCTACAAGTCTACTGTGGTGGTTGTGAGTGTCTCTGGTGATGCATGTGTATGAATGCACACAGGTAATTGTTACATGTACAGTTTGACAGGTGTCTACTGTGCAATTCCAAAACTAATTACACAATATATAATACATTATTGATTACATTATAATTCATTATTGATTACATTATAATACATTATCGATTACATTATAATACATTATTGATTACATTATAATACGTTATTGATTACATTATAATACGTTATTGATTACATTATAATACGTTATTGATTACATTATAATACATTATTGATTACATTATAATACGTTATTGATTACATTATAATACGTTATTGATTACATTATAATACATTATTGATTACATCCAGGATGGGTTTGTTTAATACATCTTCTTATTGATTACATTATGGCTAATGGCGACGTTTATTGATTACATTATAATAACATTATCCCGTGTGGATGGGAAGGAGCGAAGCTCCTGTCCGGTTTGGAAGGAAAGTCCACTGCCCCCTGTTGCGTGAGAAATTCTCGCAACATCGTTTTATTACAATATATATTTTGTAACGCAAGGGCAACAACTGCTTGAAATTTATAGTCACTTTTCTCGGTAAGCAGTTGTCTCCTCGCGTTGGTATTGAATGCAGTTAAGTTTGCTATGCTAGGCCGTTTTCTCAGAAAAAACGGTTGGCAACCTGTTGGGTTATCCTTTTAAGGTAATCATTCTTACGCTGGTTCGTAGTAAAGGTCCTTGCGTCTTAAGTTCTGAGCTGTGGTCATTTTGCGCTGGACTGCGCATGACTGGTCTTGCTTCTTGGTCGATCGATTTCCGCCCACCAGTGAGTGAGCGATTTTGATATAGCTAGGAAGATGCCTCGCTGAGAGAGGATCTCCGCTATTTTTTTGTTCTGTCAGGAATGTGAAGTCCTCTTAATGGATATTTCGTTTATTCGAGATAATACCTCTAGTGTATTTCCACATGCCGGGAGGCGTAATATTTCTGTGTATTTCCTGAAGGCAAGGTAAATTAACTTTTCATTAACTCTATCGATTTTTGGTCGTGAGCGACGTTTGATTCATAGCCTGTCTTCGAAAGTCGTCGTCACGAGATGTTTTCCCAGCTCACATGTTGCTGTATTGTACTGCATCGGTTGATGCATGTCCCAAGGACCATTACTTGCTACTTTGTTACATGAACTAGGTTTGGAAACCTTTGTTATCTAGAGGATATTTTTGAGGACTTTATTTATACTTCGGCAGACGTGTCTGTCTTGCTGAAGTCAGATTAAGGAGAGTGAACTGATCTCATACATCTGGTTATCTCCTGGCTGTTATAGAAAAGGATGGAGTTTTTCACCTGACTACATTTACAGCACTATGAAATATAACATGCATCTGACTCATCATTGTAATGCTGTCTACCGTCCATTGCTGTATTGAATATGTTGCTGTGATAATGACTGTTTGATGTGCCTACATATTCGCGTAACCATTTTGTCACTGTGGCGTCCACAATAAATAATGAAGAAAAACGTCATCGGCTGTTACAAGAATCATTGACTTTATACGTCGTGAGTTTACTGACGTCCTAATGTGGATTGCCCTGTTATTTTGTATGATCATTGTTTGACTGAACACATCTACACACTTCACAAAACCAGACCACGGGCACCATCACTCAACCCATGGTGCACGCGTCATTTGGCGGCCAATTACTCAATCATAATATAAATTGGGCGTCATCCCCCCCCCCCCCCTCCCCCCCCCCCCCCCCAGCCTCGCAATGACATGTCATTGGGCCAAAAGAGCTGGAAAGCTCGAGTGCCGCTGGTTAGAAAAAAAAAGTGATCCATAACACAGTTGTGAGTGATTGGTAAGTTTCCTTCCTTCCATCATCTCATGTCTTACAAAATTCATCCTTTGAATCATCACTCTTGTAGTTACACATTAACATATTATTAATAACACTGACAAACAACATTTTTCTTTCTTATATAAGAATAAGTGTTCTTAGGTCAGTTTCTTGCGCTGATTTCAAATTTGAAATCCGTTTATCTCTATCACGTCGGGTTCTTAAGATATTTGTGAATAAATATATTTTTGGGAAACCGTTATTTGCTCCGTTTCATTTTTACTATATAACTTTTTAAAAATTAATAAAATGCAAAATAATTCTACTTTTTATACTGCTAAAAGATGCATGACATATGTTACGTTATATTTCAAATAGTTACTGTATTTTGAAATAATTCTGAGTGAAATATGGCTTCTAGAAGTTGTAGAAATTCGGCTGATCTGTTCTGTTACGTGTGCGGATATTTTACCGATCGTGTTCACCAGAAAAAACTTTACACCATTGCTAAAGAAAGCATATGAACTTTATTTCGATTCGAAAGTTGATGATGCAAATAAATCTTGGAAGCCAAATGCAGTTTCTTCGACTTGTGCAAATACATTGGCAGGTTGGTTACGAAAATCGCCGAAGCATAAGTCGATGCCTTTTGTCGTGAACCGACAAATCACGCTACTGATTGTTACTACTGCTTGACAAATATCTATGGTTTCACTTTTAAAACTAGAAAGTCTGTGGTTTATCCAAATATTGAATCGGTTTCGAAACCAGTGCCTCATGATCCAATCACGTGTCCGATCCCAGTTCCACCAGAACAATATCCGTTTGACGTGAATGAACCATCAGAAAGTGATAATTTACCTGCTTTAGAAACTAATTCTGACTCGGATTATGTACCGGTGAATGATGGTGATCACCATTCAGAACTTTCAGATCTCATACGTGATCTCGCTCTCACCAAAGGACAAGCGGAATTACTCGGTTCGCGACTCAAAGAATGGAATCTTTTAGCGCCCAATACTCCGATATCTAAATTTTGTCATAGACACAGAGAACTTGTTCAATACTTCGAGATGGATGATGACATTTGCTATTGCAAAGATGTAAAAGGTCTAATGGCGCACCTCGGTCATGAGCACATAGTCAACGAATGGCGACTTTTCATCCACTCTTCCAAGACTAGTCTAAAAGCCGTGTTATTGCATAATGGAAATTTATTTTCATCAATTCCAGTCGCCTACTCTCTTCATATGAAAGAAACGTATGACAATATGGCTATACTTTTGGCAAAAATAAAGTACAATGACTACCAATGGCAGATTTGTGGAGACCTAAAGGTCATTGCAATTCTCACGGGCATGCAGACTGGGTATACTAAATTTTGTTGCTTCCTATGTGAATGGGACAGCCGCAACAGACAGGAACATTATGCAAGAAAGGTGTGGCCTATCAGGGATCGTATGCAGCTCGGGCATAAAAATGTAATACACGAGCCATTAGTTAACAAAGACAGCATCATTTTACCACCGTTACATATAAAGTTGGGGCTCATGAAGAATTTCGTAAAAGCGTTAGATAAAACGAGCAAAGCTTTCACTTATCTTCGAGAAAAGTTTCCGCAAATTAGCGATGCAAAGATTAGCGATGCAAAGATAAAGGAAGGTATCTTTGTAGGACCTCAGATTAGGAAAGTTATTGCAGACAAACAATTCAAGAACTTGTTACATGGTAGTGAACTTCGCGCATGGATGGCATTCAAATCGATCGTCGATAACTTTCTGGGAAATCACAAATCTGTCGACTATGTGCATATTGTTAAGCAGTGCATAGATGCATACAGAATTATGGGCTGTAACATGTCCTTCAAAATCTATTTGCTCGATTCGCATCTTGACTTTTTCCCTGACAACCTTGGCGAAGTCAGCGATGAACATGGAGAACGATTCCATAAAGATATCGCCGTAATGGAGTCACGTTATCAAGGACGGTGGAGTGTGACCATGCTTGCCGATTATTGTTGGATGCTTCATCGCGATGTACCACATACCATTCACCGACGAAAGTCGACTGCAAAGAAATTCAAGCCCACATAACTGCTATACTTCTTGTACAAATGATGTTGTAATACTGTATGCGTTGTTAAAAAACTTCAATTGTGTATTTCTAGAGATCCCGACCTGATAGAGAAAAACGGTTTGCAGATTTAAAAACAGCGCATTAAAATTGACCAGAAAAACATAGAAATGTTAGAGAAAGAAAAAAAAAATTTTTTTTTGTTAGTCAGTGTAATCTGAAACAGATGATTGCATTGTGTGCCAATTTAGTTATCCTAAACCAACTCACACTCCAGCCTTCAGAATATACACAATGGACATTCGACTTGGCTAAGGTAGGTTGCCACAGTTGCACAAATAGTGAACGAAGTCGTGACTTGCTCTTCCATTCGGTCAGTCATGCACAAACTGGAATCACGTGTACCAATTTCAAATTTAGCGCTTGGCCGAACCATTGTCAGTTCTATGCTAAGCTGCTTGTGTGTGCTCGCTTGCCAAAATAAAAAATGGGCGATTATGATTGGCTGCTATTCCTGTTACACTACTAGGCTATTCCAAGGTAGATTTTTACATTTCTCCGACACCACTGTACATCCACAAGCAATTTATACATGTCAAAATGCAAATATAAAATGATGAAATTTACATATTACGACTTACCTTAATTTTTTTCGTTCGAACGCAGACATTTTGCACAGGAAACGTGCGAATATTGTCGGGCAACTGATTTAAGAAGCCGTCTGTTTCAAATGTGTTAGCTGTCTAACTTAGTGCACTAGAAGTTGGATCCTAGAACTTTAGGTTCACAGTGATGTCTATGGGGCTACTCTCTTCTAATCTTAGAATTTATGTCCAGTCAAAAAGCCTATCTTTTATTTGGGTTCTAATATTACGTGTTCCTAGGTGTCTATGATTTCTTCACGACGAAATTGAAGTAGTGAAGTAGTCTTACAAGGTTGTAGCACAAAAGCAAAATTTTCCGCCTACACGACCAGGTTGCTACAACCAGGAGCAATCTATCTTAGGATCTCAAATGCCAAACCAATTGCAAATAAGTGTCTGATTGTGGTAGGGGTCTATCCCCCACCCTCATCTCTCATGTAGAACATTATTACATGACAACATAAGATATTGTCCTTTTCGTGTGATTTTCAAACTCCATTACTACAATAAGGTCTTGCTACTTCCGTTGGTATTTACCATGTTTACAAACTCACTACTCCACAGATCTATCGCTGATAAAATCTTTCAAGATATTATTTTCTTGTAATTGTTTATCACAACAAAGTCCATCTGCCGGAAGCATTACATCACTGCCCATGTCTTAATCTTCAACAAGATTATCCATTTTGAAACACTGAGACAACATGGTTAGTGGCAATTATCTGCAATCCATGTCCTCGTAACAAAAGTTTGTTCCATACGTTCGCCACAAAACATTGGTTTTCACCCAATGCCATCTTGTGCAAAGGCAATCCCAGATTATCTTTTGCCAGCATTGTCTACCGCCAGCCTGGCTTGTTAAAAGGCAAACTTAACCCGTCTCGCTACTTCAGACACCTTTCTGTCTGGGCGGAAACTGTTATATGGCGTAAACAAACAACTTCGCTCTGCACAAACAGATGCCAATGTTGTTTCAAAACAGGTCAAGCGATTAAGTAATAGTAAAGGAGTGACCAAGTATGACAAGATATGATAAGAATACCTTGAACCTTGAAAGCGTAAACAATGAATACTGTACTGGCTGAATTATCACGTAAAAAGTGTGGCAGATAATACTGCCGGGGAGAAGTGAAGTCCCCAAACAAGAGAACGAACGTATTTCGTGACACTACTACATGGTGACTGAAAAGGCAGTCCCTATTTTTACCTGTTTACATTTTTAACAAATATAATATTGCCTCGTGTTAACGAGGCGCGTCCCCGTTCAACCTAGACACGAGGTCGTCGGTTATATTAGGACGCAAATCCAAATATAAAAGACAGTGTGGTCTGGTTATTCTTTACTTTTTCACATCTTCACTTGTTTCTATTGAATCTAGATGAAAGAAATGTCACAATAAGGAATAATTACCTCCATCTGACTAGTTAATTTGACTAATAGTTTTTTATTTCTTTTTTACTTGAATAAAATAAATTCTTAAATGTCTAATAATCTGACGTATTACTTTTCCGATCCCCTAGGTTACGAGTTTTTACTCTTTCAGACGTGATAAGAGAGAGCCAAAATTGCTGACCTGGAAAAGAGTGTGGACTTCGTCCTGGCGACAGGCATGCAGAATTACCATGACTACAAACTGTACGCAGAAGAAGAAGAAGAAGAAGAAGAAGAAGAAGAAGAAGAAGAAGCTGCAGGCCATGAGGTCTTGCGTTGAACAGGCAGGATATCACTTGGATCTCCATTGTTAATGTGGCTTAGCATGTATGTAATAAAGGGCAGTTAATTCTCTTTATTTTTGTGTTTGTTTCATATTAACACGTTGAATAGAAGTTAAGAAATGAAAATTTTAAAATAGGAAATGAAATATGAATTATCGTGCAGATCTGTCTGTATGGGATTGTATCTCTCTTTTCAACAGTTTCACTTGTTTCTAAAAACACGGCAGGTTTACTTAACACAACTTTGGAATGTCAGTGTTTACTTACATTCATAACAATCATGTGTGCTTTTAGACTGATATGAAAGATGAGACTGCTTTTGGTTGTGCTAACATAACATTTAGATCCTGCCGTCCGCATAATGTCATGTTACATGACATGGCAAACAACGTTATGTCGTGAGAAGTTAATCGTAAATTAATGACTTTTATTGAATGTGATGTGAGCGGTGTTTAGATGTTTCAGATCTTTTAGCCCTTCTTTCACTAGGTTTCAGATGATCTATGAAGCTAAAATTTTGCATACCTCCCTCTATCCAAGTACATTTTAAACTTTCAAAATTTGAAGGAGCCACGAGTGACCTGTTCCGGGTCCGCCATACAAAAATGAAAACCGGAGAAGTCAAAGAATCACATAAGTTGGTGACGTACACAATATTGTGAACAGGAGCACAGAAATTGGGGACGTATACAATATTGTGAATAGGCGCACAGAACTTGGTTACAAATACAATATTGTGAACAGGAGCACATAACTTGGTAACGTATACAATATTGTGAACAGGAGCACATAATTTTACCATTTTAGAATAAAAGTGTGTAGCCTAAACCTGGTTTTTCCTTTTCTTGTGGAGTATGTAGACCTCTTGCAAGACTTGCAGAAGTACTTTCTCTAACAATTTGTTCCACGTGTTGTTATTGTCAGCCCACTGCAAAACGTCACATTAGTCACATTTTACGACATGTTTGAGGGAGGAGTCATTCTGTTCTTATATTACGTCATCAGAGACCTGCCGTGAACGGGCACGAGGCATGACGACAAGTGCCGCTAGAAAAAAACAAAACATTCCTAGCATGCGTATTATTTATTCTTAGATCTCGTGGACGCGTAAACTAGAATTCCCCCATGCATGGAATGGTCTTAGTGAAACGTATGTAACAATAACATGAAGCAGTCCCACCAGCTTTTCGAGGGAAATTCGGAAAAATTTCGCGTTAAGCACCGTGAAAACGAGAACATATATAGCACCGTGAAAATGAAATTAAACACCCATTAAAAGAACATACATGCCTTTCAATTTTTTTTTTTTTCATGATGCTTTGACCATTGACCATGGTCATGATACGTTTGACTATAAAAATCAAATTAAGTTGAAATGGAACAGTAAGAGATGAAATAACCACGGAAGAATTCGTGACGTCATCTAGACATTCACTTTACTAAATATTAGTTATAGCAGCAGTCAAAGAATTGAGTGGTTGGCAGTGGCTGTGACAGAATGGGGCGACCCCTCTCGATCTCTGTTTCACCTATCATTTTAAACAAGGAAACCGGGACTGAGGGAACTGAAGGACCACACACGGAGTCAGAGAGGGAATCTATTGTTAAAACAACGACACACCAGACGCGTGTAAGAGGCCGATTCAAGTCTCTTTTATTCATCTGAGCAAAATGTCTGTGAGCCAGGATTGGCGTAAGTTGTCATTTTACATTCTATATTTCTTCTTCTTCTTCTTCGTTCGCCCTGAAAAGGACGGTGGTTGACATTCTATATTGTATTACTAACATGTGAACTAACATATATATGTGTATTGCCATGTGAATTTTAATGTGTGAAAATCGCTCGGAGATGTCCAAGTCATTTGAGGCTGGCAAGCTCAGCGTATAGAGTGATGATTGCATGAACCACCACTGCCAAGGGCTGGTGATTACTTTATTGCTAGTTTCGTAAAGAGAACTAAAAGCATAAGTAAGTCCCAGGTTCCATATGAAGCAGGGAGGAAAAGATGAAAGAAACGATGAACATTCTAAGTATAATACTTACAGTTTCAAACCAGTGTAAATGTCTATGTGAAAATATTCATTTTAAAATTAATGGAAGTTTCAGACCTTTCAAATCAGTGTAAATATAAATGAAAACATATTCAATTTATAGTGAACACTTTTCAAACAGTGGAAATGTAAACGTAAACATATTCTATCTGTATTATTAAACTTTTCATTTAAATATAAAGTAACTATGAAAGTTATTCAATTTAAATGTAAGGAAAGTATTATCCCGAGGGATAAAATTTAATTCTCATCGAGGGTAAATTCTGAGTTAAATGGGATGGTGGTATGGGAAGATAGGAACCAATAACTATGGGTTGCAAAACGCAATACTCAGGAGAGCGTTTCGTTTCTATTCTTTTACCATAGTTATTGGAGGTGGTACCAGCCGACGGGTACTATCTTTGGAACAATAAAGGAACAGTGGCCTGCGCTTTAAGACGAACGACCAACTTTGCCGTTACTCCTTGACGTTCTGGGAACGTGCGGCACCTTTAACGTTACCCAGCGGCGAGCATAAACAGCGAGACAGTCTACCAAGAACCAACCCAGCGGGAGAAGAAACTACCATTGGCATCTAAGTGCAAAATATCCGCTGCCAAAAGTGACCTCCTTTATTTAGTTAAATCCCATCACAACAGTGATGAAAACCTTTTCCTTAAATATTATTCAATTCTTTAAACTTGTTAAAACCTAAAGTGATTATTAAATTTTGTTTTTGTAATGTTACAAATTTAACTTCGGTTTAATCATTGTAAAGTTACTGCATGTTTGTCTCTGTCAATTTACTACACACACTCTAAATAGAGCTTTACCAGAATAGTAAGAATTCCACTGAGTAAATCAGGGGTGGGGGCTTGAACGAGCTGAAATTAATAAGTGCTTAATTCCTTCACAAAAGTTGTCGACAGATTCTAGAATTAACGTGCTCAGCCAAAGCAGCATTGTTTTCGCTTATCTGAATATCTTGTGAAGAATCCCTGGAGATAAAAGCGTTTTTTTCCCTTCTATCTACATCTCTGCCAGGAGTAATCTTGTGCGAAGGTAGACACCTTTGAAGCCCATATTAGATATTCTTGAGTTTTGGCCACTGTTGGACCACTACTGCAAAGCAGGGGAGGCAATACCGTCACAGTGGCTCACTTGTGAATCATCATTAGACATCTTCTTCTTTTATTAACCGTATAGATCATTATACCACCACTGCAGATAACCCTCTTGAGGCAGCTTATGCCAAAGCACTGACTGTTGCTTGCGGGGGTGTCTGTAGCAATTTCTTTTATATGATAAGGTTGCCAGTTTCATGCACAACGTCATAGTAGTCGCCAGCTACGACATGCTTAAGGGATCAGTTATCCTATTTCTTCCTTGTCGCCTCCGAGAACTCCATGAATCTCGCGCGGCTTCACGTGTATTATTAATAGAAGGAATACGTTTCACAAACAACAACAATTAATCGTCCTGTAATCTGAATGCCATCAGCTACAAAGATACACGCCTTTCTTTCTTTCTGTCTTTGTTTTCTTGCTTTCTTTCTTAATTCTGTCTAATCAATTTTGAACATTTTGGGGGGGTATTTTGTTGTAGAGAAAGGACCTTATCGACCGATAAAATAAGGATTTAAATTTATGATTCGGTAAAAACATTCAGAGCTTCCGATTGGCAGAGTGGTTGGAGTGCTGGTCTCTCGCAAACGTACCGGTTTCGAAACACGGTGGCGTCACGCTCCAGTCTACAAGACTGGGTATCTGACTCTTCTCTTGAGTTAGTGAAGGCAAAGGCAGCGACGAAGGGAACTAGTCACCCCACCGCTGGAAGCTAGATCTACTATAGTGAAGCATCTAACACTTCACTCCTCTATGGCCGTATCTACTATAGTGAAGCATCTAACACTTCACTCCTCTATGGCCGTATCTAATATGGGACTGCTTGTTCTTTAATGTTCTTCAATGTTCTTCAATGTTCTTCAATGTTCTTCAATGTTATATTGAGCTAATTCTGTCATATGGGCGCGAATCCCGGACAAACTGTAAACAAGCAAAAAAAAAAATCTCTGGTGGTTACCGAAATGTTTTTTCAGAAGAATCTTCAGAGAACAATAGACTGTAAAGGAGAATAAAGAAGACTCTGTGAAAGAAACCATCTCTTAAAGGAATGTTGTTACGCATACTAGAAGGAAGCAATCCGGTTTCTTCAGGTATGTTATGAGAAGAGGAAAGCTGAAATGTATTGTGACAACAGGAAATACTCAAATATAAAGAACAGAACAAACAGAGAAGACACTCAGCAGTTTGCATCGTGACAAATAGAAATAGCACTGTTGCACCTCTTTTTGCACACCACAAAGCGTCCATTATCTTGGAACTTTTTGGTGCTCAGAAGGATATTGCTTAGCGCGTTATTACGCGTAATAATTATGACTTGTCGTGCTTGTGTTCATTCATAACTCTCCACTCCCAAAGGAGCATAGGCCTTCAACAAACACATGCCAAGTCCTCCTGTCACGTGCCATCATCTCAAGTTCTTTCCACGTTCTCCTCATCATTTTCACCTCTGTTTCCAGCTGTCTTCTCCATGTGCTTCTTGGTCTACCTCTGCCTCTCTTGCCCTGGGGGTTCCAGAACAAGGACTGCCTTGTAATGCTATCAAAAGGTTTCCTCAGTGTGTGTCCTATCCATCGCCATAGTCTCATCGCTTGTTCCACTGGCACTTGTCTAGTTCTTGTCCTCAGTTCCACGTTGGTAACCTTGTCATACCATTTTAATCCCTCTATTCTACGCAAGCACCCATTTATGAAAGTCTGTAGCTTTTTGGTTGTTGTCTTTGTTGTTCTCCATGTCTCAGAGCCATACAATAGGACTGACTTCACATTTGAGTTGAAGATTCTTATTTTCGTGTTGGATCCGATTTCTCTTGATCTCCATATATTTCCCAATGCAATGAAAGCTCCTCTTGCTTTTTGTATTCTTAGTTTGATATCACTGTCTGTCCCTCCAACTGTGTCTATATTGCTGCCAAGATATGTGTACGATTCTACATCTTGAATTGGTGTTTCTTCAAGTTCAACCCTGTTATCATTACCTGCATTTATTCTCATTATTTTTGTCTTTTCCCTGTGTATTTTCAGACCCAATTGCTGTGACCTCTCATCGAGTGTTTTCAATTTGTCCTGCATCTGATTACGGTTATGGGACAGAAGAGCTATGTCATCAGCAAAATCCAGATCATCCAACTGCTTAGTCAGAGTCCACTGGATTCCATTTCTGTTGTGTGTTGTCGATGATCTCATAACCCAGTCTATTAATAGTAAGAAAAGAAATGGAGACAAGAGGCATCCCTGCCGCACTCCTGTTCTTATCCCAAACGGTTCTGTAAGCTGTCCTTCGTGAAGAACTCTGCATGTTATGTCTTCATATGTATTCTTTATTAAATTAAATTAATGATCTTCAGGGAAAGTCCATAATGCCTCATCAATTTCCAAAATGATTCTCTGTCTACACTGCCAAATGTCTTTTAGTAGTCCATAAATCCGATGTATAGTGGTGAATTCCATTCCAGACTTTGTTCAACTATTATTCTCAAAGTAGCTAGCTATCTGGTCTGTACATGATCTGTTTTGTCGAAAACCTGCTTGTTCATCTCTCAGTTTCTTGTCTATGGACTCTTTTAATCTCTCAAGGATAATCGTGTTTAATACTTTTCCTGGCACTGATAGTAACATTATTCCTCTATAATTTGTGCACTCTTGTAAATTTCCCTTCTTAGGCAACTTAACCAGATATCCTTCCTTCCATTCTGCTGGTATCTCTTCCTTTTCCCAGACTTTACCGAGTAATTTATATAACATCTCTGTAGCCGTGTCGATATCTGCTTTGATGGCCTCTGCTGGAATGCCATCAGGTCCAGACGCTTTTCCATCTCTTAGAAGCTTTACGGCTTCCTTTATTTCTTCCTTCGTTAGTCTTTCGCCGTTAATTTATAGCTCTTCTTCTGCTGACTGGATGTCCGGGGTTTTTTTTTGGAGCCGGTCTATTGAGAAGGTCCTCAAAATATATGCACGACAACAAAGAAGTCCGTTTGGTGTAGCTGGCGGGATGGCTGTGTTGTGAGTTACCTGTGGTGTAGCCGGCTGAGACAGCTGTGTTTTGAGACTGTTTCGCTAACGTCCATTTATATATTTAATAGGTGATAGTCGTGGAAATGTTGAGAGTATCTATATCTTATTGGATGACACGGACGATAATGAACTGCGGCTGATTTAAACAGAATGTGTTGAGTATCTAGTGACCACAAAGGTATAACGGTTAAAATAAGTATTGACCCGTTGTTGTTGGCTTATGGATGTTCATGAAACAGTCAGAAGTGGATTAAATTAAATGTAAACTGTATCTGTACACCCTGCGTTGATGTACTTTTTATAAATGTATTAACTGGCCATTGTTTGTGTCGAATATAATCACGTCAGAATTAACCCAGAGCAGAATGTGGCAGTTAGTGACAGTAAAATAAACGTCACAAGCACTGAGGACAGAAGTTGTGGAGAGACGTCGTCACGGGTTGCCTCCCCTTTTCTCTGCAGTAGTGGTCCAACAGTGGCCAAAACTTAGAGTATCTAATGTGGGTCTTCAAAGGTTTTTACCTTCGCACAGGATTACTCTTGGCAGAGTTGTAGGTAGAAGGATAATGATGCTCCTCAAGGGAGTATCCACAAGATATTTCAGATGTCAAGTACAATGCTGCATGAGGCGGAACAATGTTAACTTGAGTATCTGACCTGCCGCCTTTCGTGAAGATGGGTTGTGCTATAATTAGCTCGTTCAAGCCCCCAGCTGAGTTAATTCAGCGAAATCCCTTATTATTATTTATTAGCTCTATTGATGTAAATATATATTAAAGAGTCTGATACATACGTACGCTCTCATAACCATAATAATTGAATCAACTATGAATTTGCAAAATAACACGTAACAAATTTAATAATCAATTATTCTTTAACCGTTTAAAATAAATGTGAATGAAGTGCGAAATTTAGATAAAAAGTGTCTTCATAGAGACTTGATAGGGGAATTATAAAAGTTGTTGTTGTTGTTGTTTTCTTCTACTATGTTGCTGTGATACCCTGTTCAACCTGTATTATAAAAGTCCATTGCGTTCGTCTTTTAATAAGCCCTTAGCTATCCAAATGATTGAGTACTGTCGCAGGAGTTTCGTCAAGTCTGTTGTGATAGGGCACATCTCTACACATTTCGTCCAATGTAGGTGGTTAGTGTCGAATCCCAGCTCTTGAATTACAAACTAGTGGGGTAGAAATTCTTACTACCAACTGGTTTCGTACCACGAACTTTAGGGAAAATAAAAGAACAAATGCCTCTGCTAAGTACATTGTTGTCGGAAGATTAAACAGGCACCTTTTCACGCTGTCCGCCCACCAGTTTTGCCTCTCTGAGCATCTATAACATAACTCAGGGAATATGATTAGAAATCACCATTATTCTTCTGGCTAATTTAATGGGAAACATGTGTCTGGACAGCGCGAGTGGCTTGTGCCTGAGGTTTACATATAACTCAAACATGAAAACATTATGCACATGTGATGTAATCATCACTCCTCACTGCGATTACTCCTGCATTCGATTTTCTGTACGAACTAGCATGAAGCAATCACCAGCACTTGCTGTAGTGGGTTATGAATATACTATTTTCATATGTTGAGGTTGCCAGACTCGCATGACTTGTATAACCACTTAGCAAGAAAAATATGTCAAATTCACATTGTAAAAAACATGTAGAACTCACCCCAACTTGGGATCTACAATCTCCTGGCACAGATGAATGGACACAACAACTTACATCAGATGCTTCGAACACTTGGTCTGGGGTAAATTTAGAATCCCTCTTATGACGGGTGCTTTGATTCCTAGGTATACAGTCTTGGTATTTAAAAATGCGGGTTTTCTTTTAAGTCTCAAAGATGCGCAAATACTTCGGTCCTGTCCTATTTAATTTGGAATTTTGTCCGATTTTTCTCTGGCTCCTGGTGTTGCTCTTTTGACGTTGTAATGCAGTCTGTCTTAGTCTCCGAATTTGCTAGGTTTTATTCTCATTTCTTCCTCCAAGCTTCCACATGGTGTTTCCGACAAACTTGCCAATCAGAGCTATTGGTTATTTCCTGCTCTCGATTGAACCAATCCTGCTCTTAGAACTAGGGGTCGGGGTGTTAATTTTAATTCTTCCCCGAGTGTTAAAGATGATCACTTTAAAATTTAATCCATGACCTATCTTTCAAATATGGCTTGATTACTTCCGTTGCTATTACACAGACTTGCCAATACGTCTGTGATCTCATCCATAAAGATTACTTTGCTCATAATGTCTCCTCAGACATGTTTTATCGGTAATAAAGACGCTAATAATGTCTGGAAAAAAATGATAAAGTGATTATCACGTGTACTCAAATCTTCCGCCAGCCAAATAATCCCTGACATACGCGAACCACAGCCGGTTTCCTCAAACAGACAATATGGCTTCCTTTGCCCCCTCCCGCCGAGGCGTCGGGAGGCGCAGTGACCAACCGCGAAACACGGATGGTCACTCGCCTGCTCTGTCTGGGTCAGAAATTAGTTACGTCGAAGTCAATCATTCCTTTCACGTTTACCGTCTGCATTCAAGCTGGCGCGACCACTTAATCGATTGCAATTAATCCTCAAGATAGTCATTTACCCGTGAAATAACACTGTTGGATTGTGGGAAATCATCATCCCTGTGGAACACAGGGCAGAAACAGTTGCTCTCCGTCGATTTCTATTCTGTGCTGTTTTTTTCAGCTGTGCCCAAGTCATTCCAATTTCCCTAGCCTCCTCTTCAACAGTTCTTCTCCAAGTTCTCGCTGGCCTCCCCATTCTTCTTTTCCCCTGTGGGTTTCAGTCAATGGCAATTCTGGTTATGCTTGATTTTTTTCTTCTGAGTGTATGTCCTATCCATCCCCACTTTCTTACCTTAATTTCAGTTTGTATTGGCTGTTGCCCGCATCTTTTCCTTAGCTCTATATTTGTTATTACATCTGGCCATCTTATACGGATGTCGGGGACATCTATTTACAAATTTCTGTAGCTTGGAGGTGATACTCTTTGAGACATGCCATGTCTCTGAGCCGTACAGCAAGACTGACTTCACATTTGTTAGAGATTCTAACTTTGTTCTCTCTGGATATAGCTGAGGAGGTCCATATTGGTCGAAGGGCATTACAAGCGCATCTGGCTTTATTTATCTTTAAGCAGACGTCACTAGCTGTACTCCCCCCCCCCCCTTCTTTGTCAATGTTACTCCCCATATATGTAAAGCTTTCTACTTCTTCAATGACTTGATCATTGATCTTCATCGAGTCCATCTGCCTATTATTATTTCTCATTTCCTTTGTTTTATTCACATTTATGTGTAGTCCCATCTTTGCTGCTTCTGTTAATAATCTATTTGTTTTCTCCTGCATATCTTGCTATCTATGTGATAGAAGGCACAAATCATCTGCAAAGTCTAGATCCTCCAATTGTTTGTTAAATGTCCACCGTAATCAAGTTTTCTCTCCCTCTGTTGTCTGTCTCATAACCCAGTCTATGACCATGAGAAAAATTGTTGGTGATTGCAGACATCCCTGTCTGACCCCACTATGTACTGTGAAGGGGTCTGATAGTTTACCTTTGTGTACTACTTTGCGTGAGGCCTCGTGGTATGTCATAAGAGGTTTTGATGTTAATAAAAGTATAGGCTATCCTGGACAAATATATGTATCAGAGGATACCAGGATAGTGCCAGATAAAAGACTGGTCTTATAAGTAATACCCCCTTCTCTGAAAAGAGCCAGGGTGTATAGACATCAAAGTGGGGTCAAGCTATGTAAGTTCTCAGAGAAGATGATGATGATGTAGTACTCTGAGTCCCTAACTGCTACCTCTTTAGATCCCAAATTGCGTAATGATTATCTGTGTTGTGTTATTTGGCAAATTGTCTAGGGTAATTTATTTAATATAACAGGTATTGATTTCAAACAGAACTTTAACTTAATAAAATTATTCAGCAAGGCTGGATGAAATTTTATGTACAATTTAATTGTCCTGATTAGTAGTGGTACACCCACAGATATTTAAGCAGACTAATAATATTTAACAAATATTATAATACACTGAACTAACTCAAGAGTGTAAAATTTTTGATAGAATTATATTACATTTATTTGTTCTGGATCAAGTTTTATGTTGACCAGAACTTTTTAAAAAAAAAAAAAGGATTTAAAATTTATGAAAGAAATGCATGGAATGTTACATAATAAATGCAAGAGTGTACATATATAAGTACTAGACTAGTTAGTTTTATTAAAATGTTCTAACAACGTACTGCACAGATACACTCGAGTAAAATCACCAACTGAATGGACACCGCCTTGTTGACAACTGAAACTCACAGCTCTGCAATCAAAGTATTGGCTATGTGTCAAAATTCTATTCTCTACCCACGTCTGGACACAACACGGACACAACAACCACATCATACAGACAGGTCAGATCTCTCTGACCAAACAGCACATTTACCATGGTGGTTTTACATCAGATAGGTCCTCCCAGACTATAGATTCTGAAAAAATATTTATTAGTTTCCTTCCCTAAAAGTGGATAGGTAATATGTTTCATTATTCTCAACACTTGATCTGTCTTTCCTAACCCTTGCTGGAGTTTATGTATATTGTTGGTCCCTAGACCCTGACTTGGGCGGGGGGTCTAGAGCAAATCCCTACTTGTTTGTAAGGCTAGATTATGATATGGCAGTATCAAATCACTCGAACATTAAACAATATTCAAAATATACAAAGAAATAATTTCAATCTTACCAGATTATGAATAAAGAACACAGAAATGCTAGCAAAACTCAGCTGAGCTGCTGGCTATAGTATGGCGTCCCTGAACTTATTTCACTTTCTTTCATTTGGAAATCACCACACTTTAAAATACTGTGTCTATCATCGAACAACTATTGAGGAATGGCCCCACTTGCGCGTCTGAGCGCCGATAAAATGATTGTCTGTGGCCAATCACTGCCTAGGTTTATTTCAAATTCAAATTTCCTACCCTAAAGTCATTTCAGTCATGCTTCAGTCAAGTATGGATGTTTATCTGTTAGTCTGTCCGTCTCTACTTGTTTTTTTTTTTTTCAAAAACGTACTTGATTTTTGAACCAACCTTTCTCTCCCCTCCAAAATTTTGTCGTTAAAAGTTATATTTAGACACAGCTCCCACCAATGTCCCTTCGCTTCCCTACTAAGTAGATTTGAACACCTGCGTCTCAAGGTCGTGTTTTTTTGTGCAAATAGCGACACTTTTTATTCCATACAGTCTGTCGCTGATGTGAACAACACTGTCTTTTGTCATTATCTTCAATATTATCTATCCGTCTGTAAAATTAAGAACATATTAGTTCACTGCTCAGAATGGGCCATCCGGCCAGCTAATTTTTATATTCCTAACATTAATATTACGAAAAAGTTACTTTTTAATTTTTGTAATATTCCAAACATCTGCGTTCTGCCGCTGAATTCAAATCAAAGGCTTGGTATCGCAAAAGCGACCAATAAATGACTGTGGCGTAACATATCCAAGGTCCCTTCTGTCGAGTTCCTTACTTTATGTCAACTTGGGAAACGTGACTTTTCTCCGTTTCCCCCCCAATTGCGTCTCCTTAGCCTTTCTAGTCTCACGCAATCTTTCCAGTCATATTTTTTCCTTTTTATCCGCCGTTCCCCTCCTGTCTAGCAAGTCAATTTTTATGGAGGGTGATGACCCGCGGTCTGGGCGATCATGTACTATCAGCAGCCTACGCATTATGTTTTTATCCTTACATGTTATCTTTGGAGGTATTTTACCGTTGTATCTCTGTCAATTTCACTACACATCTCCCCACTTGAAAACATGCCTATGGCAAGTTCCAAAACCAGCGATACACATAGGTAAAATTACTCCTCACGTCTGCCACTACTCTAATTTTGATCACAGGGGTGCCGACTGAGGAAATCTGCACCGACATTCAATTTACGGCTTGCATAAGCGACTGGTTTCAGTTCCCCATCAGGTGAAGATGATCTTTGCAACAAAGCCCCTCCTAGTCCTACATTACTTGCATCGGTTCTTAAGACAAAGTCCTGTGTCAAATCAGGCAGTTTGAGAATAGGCTTGCTAGTGAGTTTTTCCTTTAACTCTTGGAACGCTAGTTCACATTGTGCAGTCCAAATAATTTTATCTGGAAGTCCCTTGCGAGTCAGATCAGTCAGAGGAGCACAAATAGCGTTAAAATTCTTGATGTATTTCTGATAAAATCCGCATAACGACACAAATGATCGCACGTCCTTTTTTGTTTGCGGCCTAGGTGCTCTCTGCAGTTTTTCCAAGTTCTTAGGATCAGGGGTCATATTACCCTGATATACAGTGTGTCCCAAGAATTCCAACTCTTTGCATCCAATACAACATTTTGTCGGCCTAGCAGTTAAGTTCGCCTCCCGAAGTCTATCAAACAACATCTCCAGAGCTTCAATGTGTTCTTCAAATGTCTCTGTGGCGACGAGAATATCATCCATGAAATTCGTGATACATGGGTTATTCAGGGGATCCAACAATTTGCGCATCATCCTTGAAAACACACTCGGAGCATTTTTCAGTCCGAATGGTAGCATATTGAATTCATAATGTCCATCCGAAGTGCTAAAAGCCAAATAAGGTCTCACTTCAGGCTTCACTGGGATCTGGTAATAGCCTTTACTAAGATCCACCTTTGAAAAGTATTTTGCCTTGTTCAGTCTGGCAAATAACTGTTTTGTGTCTGGTAATGGATCCACTTGTCTTTCTGTGACAGCATTCAGTTTCCTGTAATCTATGCACAGTCTGTGTTCCCCAGACGGTTTTCTCAACAAAACGACACTAGAACTAAAAGATGATTCACTGTGCGAAATAATCCCCTCCTTCAACAAAAACTCTATTTCTTCCTTCAATGCCTTCTCCTTCGCGAACGGAATAGAATAGGCTCTCATACAGATTGGGTTTGAGTCTACCAGTTTCATGTCATACTGTAGCAAATTTGTATGGCCTGGTTTATCTGTTAATACATCTGTATGTTCCTCCAGAACCTGTTGAACTCTCTCCCTCTGGTTTTTTAGTCAGGTGCTTACTGACTTTTACCTGTGCTGCGGTTTCACAAGGATGTAATGGGTATTCATGTGAGGTGAGTGGTTCTTTTTGCATCTGGGTTGCAATAGCCAAGGTCAATAAGGGGGTGCTTTCCTGGAGTGGTCTGTCCAGATACTTCTTTAACAGGTTTACATGATAAACTTTCTCCTTCCCCTTTTTGTCAATTTTATAGTTTGTTCTAGACACCTTCTCTAGAACCGTATATGGACCTTGCCAACCAATTTGTAATTTATTCTGGCTTCCGGGTAGTAGAAGCAGCACCTTCTCTCCGACTGCCAGTTCCCTGTCCTTTGCCTTCCTATTAAAATATGCTGCATGTTTCTTCCTGGCTTGCTTCAAATTATCATTTGCCAGTTTCCATCCAGCTTTCAAACGAGTGGTCAGTTCGTTCACGTATTGATACGATGAGGTAACAGTCTCTTCCGCCTTCTCATCTGTCCAGGTCCTTAATAGAGCTTCTAATGGACCTTTTATTGGCCTCCCAAATAGCAGAGTTGCGGGAGCCATCCCGGTTGAACTATGTGGTACCTCCCGGTACGCGCAAACAATGCGGCGGGCAGGAATTGATCCCACAGATCCGGTTTTTCGTGTGCCAGCTTTCGCAGGATAGAAATGAGAGTCCCGTTGAACCTCTCTACCTGGCCGTTCCCTTGTGGATGGTACGGACTACAATGAAAGTGTCTGGCTTGAAATAGCTTAAAAACTTCTTCCGTTAGTTTCCCCTTGAACTGAGAACCATTATCCGTCAAGATTTGATGCGGGAATCCTAATCGGGTAAATATTGTAAGTAGTGCCTCTGCTACATGTTTTGAATCAATTGATGGCAGGGCTACCGCCTCTCCCCACATAGAACAAGTGTCCACCAGAGTAAGGATGTAACTGTTCCTCCTCTTGGTCCGAGTGAGAGGTCCTACAATATCCACTGCAACCCTCTCAAAAGGTGTTCCCACTATGGGCATTTCCCCTAGAGTTGCAGGAGCAGTCCAGTGCTTTGGAGCTACCCTTTGACATTCTGGGCAGGATTTGACATATCTTTTTATATCCTCCGTTATCCCTGGCCAGAAGTAATGACAAGCTATACGCTGTCCTGTGGCGCTGATCCCCATGTGACCACTGAAGGGAATCGCATGCCCGAGTTCCATCACTTTATCTCTATATGAAGTGGGAAGAACCAGCTGGTTGTGACCATTTGTTCCAGTTCCGGCCTTCCTGTATAAGAGTTTGTTCTTCATGAAATATTCCCCCTTGCTCGGAGGTGTGTGGCATTTGGGCAATTTTTTAAAACAGGGCTTGAGTGTCCTATCCTCAGCCTGCGCCTTCCTCATCTCCTCTGGATGAGCATTTATATGTTCACCTTCTTCCTCCTTCTTCTGTGACCTGGTCTGCACTGTCGCCATGATCACAGGTTTCTCGGGATTCCCCAAGAAGACGTATCTACACCCCAATATCAGAGGGTAGATTGGTTCATCTATCACTGCTGCTCTGATTTCTCCTCCACATAGCGAGTTTTCACCGTTATCCTTGCGATGGGAAGTGTCATGAGTGGTATGTCCTTAGTCGCCCCTTGTATTTCCACTGTTTCTGTGGTATACTGACTTGGGTCCACTAGGCTAGACTTCACAACTGAATCATAATCCAAACCTGTATCATAAAGGCACCTTATGGTGACCCCATTACAAATAACATCCTCACAAACTGGGGGGTGATAAGGTTCCTGTTGTCCATTAGGATTAACCTTTAATCTTCGCGTCCCCGACTTCATTGCAGCAATGTTTGAAGGTTTCCTTCTACAAAATTCGGTGTTATGGTTATCCTTCTTGCACCATTTACACCATCTTTTTCCTTGGTTCAACGGTTTTCTTTCATTGAACTTTTGGTCATTGAACTGTGAGTTTCTGTTGCGATAGTCATTTCTTGGCCGCTCAAAGTTTGTCCTACCTTTATTTCCCTGCTCTCTATTATCAAATTTATTAAATTGCTGTGGAGCTTTAAAATTGTCTATGTGCTTCTTTTTAGCACCACTTACCTCTGCCTGAGCTGCCTGATACCTCTCAGCAACATTTAAAATTTCCCCCAACTTCTCTGCACCTTGTTCCATGAGAAATTTTCTCATGTCTGGAGCCATGGACTCTCTCAATTGCTCAATCATGATCATTTCTTTAAGATCTTGGGTCTTCCCCAGAGCCGTCCATTTCTCCAAATAGGTTTCTAGTCTAGCAGAGAATTGGTGGTATGTCTCCCCAGACAACAGTTTGGCATTTCTAAATTTCTTACGATAAAATTCACCATTCTTCTCGTACCTTAATAACAAAGCCTGCTTTAACATGTCATAATTGTCTTGGTCTTCCCTGTTCATTTTGGCAAATACTTCATAAGAAGTACCTCTCAATCCCTGTGATAGCTTTAAACTCCACCTCTCTCTCTCTCTAACCCATATGTAGTAGCTAATAACTCAAAACGTCCTAGGTACCCCTCTATGTCATCGTCTTTTTCAACAAAATGGTCTAAATGAAACCCCATAGCTGAGTTTGAGGCTCCCAGACTGGGCGTAGCATCTGAGGCAAAAGGGCTGGCACCATTTTCAGGAGCCGGGCCTTGTAATTCCAGCTCCCTTAGTCGTAATTCGTGCTCCCTTTGCAACCTTCTATCTTCTTCCTCCCTTTCGGCAGTCAACCTTTTTTCTTCTGCCTCCCTTTGCTGTCGTTTTTTCTTCTGCCTCCCTTTGCTGTCGTTTTTCTTCTGCCTCCCTTTGCTGTCGTTTTTCTTCTGCCTCAATCTGCAGCCTCTTAATTTCTCTATCAGCCTCAATTTGTAACCTCTTCTCTTCAGCTACTTTTCTATCTTCCCTTTCAATATATTTATCACATTCAGCCGTTACATATTGAATTAAAATCTGACCATCCATTCCCATCTCCTTTGCGGTCAGCACAGCAGCTGATCGGAATTTTGCTAGCTCCGCCATACTTTTCAGACAATATAATAATATACAAGCTAAATCTCTAACCAGTAAATACACTAAGTACTTCTTATGACTATAGTCTAACTAATTCTAACTAACCAGTTAACTAATTAATTATCACTGGCTGTGAAGATTCACCAACTTTTATCTGCAGGGACACTTTTAATTTTAAAGGGAATTTCACAATTTTTTTCCCTAATTTTATTTCTCCAACCAGGAGATCCTAATATTACTGTTGGGCTAATTATCCCTGGACAAGACCCCAATGTATGTAGTGGGTTTGATGGTATTGTATGATGGTGATATTACTAAATGTAATGTATGAGGCCAGCTGTGAAGGCTCCTGAGATAAAATGTAGTTGTGAATTGTCAGAAGGCCTTTCTTGCTACCACTACGACCTCACACTCAATTTTTTTTCTTAATGAATGTAGCTATGTAAAATGTCTAGGGTAATGATATGTAATGTGGTGTGATAGTTATAGATACACCCACAGATATTTAAGCAGACTAATAATATTTAACAAATATTATAATACACTGAACTAACTCAAGAGTGTAAAATTTTTGATAGAATTATATTACATTTATTTGTTCTGGATCAAGTTTTATGTTGACCAGAACTTTTTTTTTTTCAAAAAAGGATTTAAAAATTATGAAAGAAATGCATGGAATGTTACATAATAAATGCAAGAGTGTACATATATATGTACTAGACTAGTTAGTTTTATTAAAATGTTCTAGTAGTCATCTACTTGGGAGGATAGTTAATGCTTGTGCTGTTGGGGTGGCCTCATCACACCTGTCTATATTGACTACACAGTGTCCAGTAAATTGCAGGAATTTTTATGGGGTATTAGTAACTAAAAGGCGTTGGTGAACTTCCAGCAGACCAGAGGCTCACTCATCTTGCATATGTAGCTCTGGTGCTGAAATCTGGTGGTCCCACCTCTCCGTGCTGGCGGGCAATAATAGTGGTCTCTGTCACAATGTACTGCACAGATACACTCGAGTAAAATCACCAACTGAATGGACACCGCCTTGTTGACAACTGAAACTCACAGCTCTGCAATCAAAGTATTGGCTATGTGTCAAAATTCTATTCTCTACCCCGTTTGGACACAACACGGACACAACAACCACATCATACAGACAGGTCAGATCTCTCTGACCAAACAGCACATTTACCATGGTGGTTTTACATCAGATAGGTCCTCCCAGACTATAGATTCTGAAAAATATTTATTAGTTTCCTTCCCGAAAAGTGGATAGGTAATATGTTTCATTATTCTCAACACTTGATCTGTCTTTCCTAACCCTTGCTGGAGTTTATGTATATTGTTGGTCCCTAGACCCTGACTTGGGCGGGGGGTCTAGAGCAAATCCCTACTTGTTTGTAAGGCTAGATTATGATATGGCAGTATCAAATCACTCGAACATTAAATAATATTCAAAATATACAAAGAAATAATTTCAATCTTACCAGATTATGAATAAAGAACACAGAAATGCTAGCAAAACTCAGCTGAGCTGCTGGCTATAGTATGGCGTCCCTGAATTTATTTCACTTTCTTTCATTTGGAAATCACCACACTTTAAAATACTGTGTCTATCATCGAACAACTATTGAGGAATGGCCCCACTTGCGCGTCTGAGCGCCGATAAAATGATTGTCTGTGGCCAATCACTGCCTAGGTTTATTTCAAATTCAAATTTCCTACCCTAAAGTCATTTCAGTCATGCTTCAGTCAAGTATGGATGTTTATCTGTTAGTCTGTCCGTCTCTACTTGTTTTTTTCAAAAACGTACTTGATTTTTGAACCAACCTTTCTCTCCCCTCCAAAATTTTGTCGTTAAAAGTTATATTTAGACACAGCTCCCACCAATGTCCCTTCGCTTCCCTACTAAGTTGATTTGAACACCTGCGTCTCAAGGTCGTGTTTTTTTGTGCAAATAGCGACACTTTTTATTCAATACAGTCCGTCGCTGATGTGAACAACACTGTCTTTTGTCATTATCTTCAATATTATCTATCCGTCTGTAAAATTAAGAACATATTAGTTCACTGCTCAGAATGGGCCATCCGGCCAGCTAATTTTTATATTCCTAACATTAATATTACGAAAAAGTTACTTTTTAATTTTTGTAATATTCCAAACATCTGCGTTCTGCCGCTGAATTCAAATCAAAGGCTTGGTATCGCAAAAGCGACCAATAAATGACTGTGGCGCAACATATCCAAGGTCCCTTCTGTCGAGTTCCGTACTTTATGTCAACTTGGGAAACGTGACTTTTCTCCGTTTCCCCCCCAATTGCGTCTCCTTAGCCTTTCTAGTCTCACGCAATCTTTCCAGTCATATTTTTTCCTTTTTATCCGCCGTTCCCCTCCTGTCTAGCAAGTCAATTTTTATGGAGGGTGATGACCCGCGGTCTGGGCGATCATGTACTATCAGCAGCCTACGCATTATGTTTTTATCCTTACATGTTATCTTTGGAGGTATTTTACCGTTGTATCTCTGTCAATTTCACTACACCTGAACCTCAATCTTTTTAGGTCAGGAATACTCAAAAGCAATAAAATGATATTTACAAATCAAAATAAATATATTGGAACATCCCTTCCAGAATGTAGATTGTCATAGGAATAACTACACACTCTCTGTTCGTCTGATGGTTAACTTCTGCTAACACGAGATTAAACCCAAAAACGCCTAGCCTAAATACACGTGTTTATTCAGAGTGGATATAATTCAGTTCTGTGATGAATTGTGTTCTTAAAGGATTTTGCGAAGGGAAAAGAAGGTTAGTAGATCTTATACAGATTATTAATACATTTTCGTAATTTTTGTTTATTTTAACCTCACAGCTAAAATGTGCGAACGATAGAGTTTCAAATAATTCTTTGCATAACTGATTAATAAAATCAGAAGATTTTCCTAGAAGATGATAGGATGATAGGAGGTAATTAATAGTTCATACTTCACCTTCATCATCATCACAGTCTCCCATGCGTACACACTCTCATGCACAAGATATTTAACATCATTAGAGTTGAACTCAGAGAGAGATGAATAATGAGCAGTAGTATAAATGAAAGTCAACCAGTGATGTTAAATGTGAAAAACTTACGAAGACTTTTGTGTGTCTTCAGTTCGTCAGAAGTCTGAGTCTACACGCAACGTGTCTGACGTCTAACCAGAAATAAGTTATCAAAAACGGACATTTGGCTAGCAGAATTCGCCATAGGACATCTTTCATTCCTCAATTAAAAAGTAATATTGTCTCACCCACAAGTCAGAAGGTTGACGCAGCATTTTTCGTCACCCATATACTGCTTGCTCACAAGTTCAATACATCGTTATCACAAGTTCAATACAGAGTTATCACAAGTTCAAATCACTCGAAAGATCATTATTATATTTTATGAATCACGACTACATACGCAAGATTATGAGTCTACATATCACTAACATTTCGTGAAGATATCCAGTCTGGGTAGTACCCTCGGGAGATTAGACAACAGACCTTTTGTTCATATGACAGCTATTAACTGTTGATCAACACTACAGAGATATACTCAAACAGGGAAGGAATATACATAAATATCTCGTCAGCGTTCTCAGTACGACAACAGTTTGCATCAGAACGTCCTCGACTTAGAGATACCCCACTCGACATAACGTATAACAACTTGGGACATTGTATGCCTACACGTGAATCATCATATCAATGCGAAGCATTTAGAGACACATGGACTGTGTAGATTACTCACCATTTTGGTAACACGTATCATATCCCATCATCATCATTTCGCTTTGCACCAGTTCATTCTTAATTAACTACTACTTAATTACCTGGAATTTTATTATCTCATCTGTGTGTTTTGCGTGAATCGTCTTTCACCATCATCACGTTCTAACCATTACTAACCCTATGTGTATGGATATTTCATTAATAAACCCAACGATCGTTTGATCATTATCTAGTTTGTTAATGTATCACTCGTGCTGTCGGTGTTACATATTCACCCATAGGAACATTTCTCTACTCAGATGAGGTTGGGGGATTTTTCTTTACGGGATCTAAGGGCAGAAGCTAATGTCGTAGGGAAACAGAACTCTTTCCATAATTAATTAGAAAACACTGTCTAGTGGAAAGCATTCGCATTCCTGTCTTCTTGTCCCTATCTCGAATAGGTCTTTATTCTTTCTTAACGAGCCAATTTCTAGAGACCTTATATCTAATATCTCATAGACTATTCCTGGCAAAAACTACTGTCGTAGTTGCCTCAGTACTCACCACACGACACTCTCTGAGAATTAATCTTAATCCCAGTGGGCAAAAAAACTATCTTTACATTTAAAATGAATAGTTTTATATTTAACTTTTGTTGAAAATTATAATAAAATAGTTTGAATATGTTTACATTTACATGAGTTGAAAAGGTTGCAAACTTTCATTGTATTAAGAGTGAATATGTTTTACATTTACACTGGTTGAAAAGGTGAAAGAGTGAATATGTTTTACATTTACACTGGTTGAAAATGTTGAAACTTTCATTACATTTAGAGTGAATGTGTTTTACATTTACACTGGTTGAAAAGGTTAATAATATAACAAGTATGTACATCATTTCTTTCATAATTCCCTCTCTGCTCCATATGGAACTTGGGACTACCTCTGCTTTTGGTTCTTTATAGGAAACTCGCAATAAAGCAGTCACCTGCCCTGATAGTGGTGGTTCATGAAATAATCATTCTATATGCTGAGGTTGCTAGCCTCAAATGACTTGGACATCCACTAGCAATTTTCACATATTAATCTTCACATGTCAATCTATACATATTAGTTCACAAGTTAATAATGAAAATATATAGAATTCAAAACTTACGCCAATCTTTAGGCTCACAGACTTCTGGTTCAGAGAAATAAAGGCACTTGTAGGGGCCTCTTACACTTGGTCTGGGGGTGTTGTTACTTTAGCACTAAGTTCCCACTTTGAGTGATGTTCAGATTCCTTTGGATTCCGGGTTTCCTTGTTAATAATGGTAGTGTTTTCTTGGGCTCTTAAGTCTTCAAGAATTCCAAACAAGTCCAGTCCGATAAATTAAAGCTGATCATAGTCTTAACTCTGGCAAGGTCTGGTTGTCTTCTTGGCGCTAGTGAATTTTCACACTGTTCTAACCTGGCTAAAGTGTCAGGTCATATTGCATGTCTTCCCACGCATGTGTTTGTTATGATGTTAAGCAGGACTCCAATCGGAAGAGGTGTTGTGCCTTCATTCCGAATGTCTGCCAATCCGTTCAAACATTGCGTGTTTTGTTGGGTAATTCAAATTATTTCCTCATGGAAATTTCTGCGCGTTACTGCGAATGTCATGTCTCCCAAATATGGAATGAAAACAGCCGATCCTCTCTCGGCAATTTTTTTTCTCAAATACAACATATTACTTTCATATAAAGTAATGTCTTTGTAACAAGGTGTACCGGAAACGATTATGTCATTCTTGCCTGTCCCGAAATGTGTCGCGCAGGCGAGTAATCTAACTACCCGTCGCTTGCGCAAATAAAGTTCTTCGTTTATCCATCTGGTCGAGGAAGGCACATCAGCCTTATCAGCGATTAAACAAATTCGCTGGGCGATTTTAGTACTAATCCGTAGCCTGATGTCGGGCGCACCCTAAATTTTTCAAGATGATTGTCGGTTAATATTATCTCATCCGTCTCCTTTTCCAACATGGATGAATGGGTAAACAAACAGACATGACGACTTATCACTGACACAAGTGTAAGATGATTTTAAAGTACAAAATATTTGCTTGATAGAATGAAAGAAAAGAGCCGACCACGGAAATGCAAGTAATTTAGTACACACACAAAATTTAACTAAATACTGCCATAGAGGAAAAGAGATCGACGCAATATTTGTGTGACATAACTAAACACGCACACACCACACACGCGCACACACACAAAGTCTAACATAAAAAAGTCCTCAATTCCAATGCCATTTATATTCTATGGCTCTGGGAGCCGCGCTGGTGTAATGGCTTCGGCGTTGTACTGGCGACCAGGTGTTCATGGTTCAAACCCGGGCGTCTGCGTTTGAAGAAATGTTTACGGCCGGAAATTTGACTGAACAGCCTGAACGGCTCCTGTGATAAACCCTCTGTGGATGGGAAGGAGCGAAGCTCCTGACCGGGTTGGAAGGAAAGTCCTCAGGTTCCCCAGCCTCGCAATGACATGTCATTGGGCCGAAGGGCTGAAAGCCTAAGTGCCGCTGGTTAAAAAAAAAAAAAAAAAAAATTCTATGGCTCTGAAACAGACAACAACAAACCCGATAACAATTGAGATACCGATATGAATGCTCGCGTGGAATAGAAGGATTGAAATTGTATGACAAGATCACTAATGTGGGAGCTGATGGCGAGAGCCAGACAAGTGCCAGTGGAGCATGAAATAAGAAGTCTCTGGCGATGGATAGCAAACATGTTGAGAAAAACCTGTTGATAGCATTACAAGGCAGTTCTTGTTCTGAAATCCCCATGGTAAGAAAGGTAGAGAGTGACAGAAAAGACGCGGAGAAGAGAAATGGAGACAAAAATGAAAGAGGTAAAGAAGACATATAAAGGTCTGTAGCGGATGGCACAGTGCAGAAGTAGGCTACTATCACAACTTTGTTGAAGACTTATTCTCCTTGTGTAGCTGATGAAAGAGTAAATTGTATTACAAAATAACAGTTGCTAATTTTTAAACAAAATTATCAATTCGCTGGCAACGAAAAAGTTGAGAGAAATAACAAAACAAACCAATTACAAATAGCAGAAATCCGCGGTTAAAATCTCAAGTAATTTGCACGTAACGCTAGATCTCAACGAAGTCACACAGATAAGACAGATAAGTGGTAGCTCCCATTTCCTGATCAAAAAGCAAAATTTAATGATGAAATAAAGACACGACAAATGTCGGGTACGACCGTAGGTGGTGCTAATTTATAGCACTTAATACATCTCTGTTATCTTTTTTTTTTTTTTAAAGGAATAAAAATAATGAATCAAAGTGTATCCTATTTCACTCCTAAAAGAAATTGATGCATCAATGCACTTCATGGACTCTTGCAGTCATGGTTTAAGAAGCAATTTATTTTACATGACGAGGTTGCTAGCGCTCTAGCCACTCTGCTAACCGACGGTCACACTCACATTAATCGCCGCTAGTAGCATGCCTGGTAGAGTTCATGTACCATTCTTGTTTTTTTTTTTTTATCTGTGACGGTATTGCCTCCCCTGCTTTCCAGTAGTGGTCCAACAGTGGCCAAAACTCAAGAGTATCTAATATGGGCTTCAAAGGTATCTACCTTCGTACAAGATTACACTTAGCAGAGATGTAGATAGAAGGGTGATGACACTTCTATTACAAATGGAGTTTTCACAAGATATTCAGAATAAGCGAGAACAATACTGATTTGGCTGAGTATGTTCTCTGTAATTCTGCCGACGCTTTTGTGAAGGATTTAAGCACTTATTACTTTCAGCTCGTTTAAGCCCCCACCCCTGATTTACTCAGTGGAATTCTATTATTCTAGTATAGCTCTGTTTAGAGTGTGTGTAGTAATTTGACTGAGACTAACATGCAGTAACTTTAAAATGATTAAATCGAAGTTAAATTTGTAACATTACAAATAACAAAATTTAATAATCACTTTAGGTTTTAACAGTTGGAAATTATTTTTCGTCGACCGGGATTTGGACTGGATTAACTCGAGACCTGGCGAGGACATTTGAAGAAGTGTCGTCGACCAGGGATTGGTGGCTCCTGAGCCGACCCAGCTCTAATGGGTACCTCCGAAATCGGCGAGTATCTGCCTGAATGGCGAGGGACACCTGTCTCTGTACATGAAAAAGAGATACTCACGTAAAATCAATGTCAGGTTAGACATTAATAATAACCTGAGATTTCGCCTCGAGTAGTAGCGGGAGTACGAAAAAAAAACGGTTGGAAATAATTTGAATAGTTATGGATCAAGAAAAGTTATCATCGCAGTCTTTAGGGAATGTGAGATATTACAAGAAGTTCAAGTGGCAGCATATATTTGAACTTAGCTGCCAATGACGGTTCTGCTCCTTCTTATGGGTTGGTTCTTTTCACTTTGCTCGCGCTCGTCTCTGATCAAGGTTGTCGGGGGTAGATGGTTTCCCATAAACGTCAAGGAGAGTCTACCACGTGGGTCCTTCGTCTTAAAGCTTAGGCCACGGTTCCCTTCTTGTTCCAGAGATAGTACTTTCTGCTGGTACCACCAATAACTATGGTAAAAGAATAGAACGAAACGCTCTTCTGAGTATGGCGTTTTCCACCCCATAGTTATGGGTTCCTATCTTCCCATACCACCATCCCAGTTACTCAGACTTTACCCTCGATGTTTCACATATTAAAATTCACATGGTAATATATATATATATATATATATATATATATATATATATATATATATATATATATATAATCTATATATATATATATATATATATATATATATATATATATATATATATATATATATATATATATATGTGTGTGTGTGTGTGTGTGTGCGTTAGTTCACATGTTAGTAATCTTCTTCTTCTTCTTCCTCGTTCGCCCTGAAAAGGACGCTGGTTGCGTTGTGTCTGTTTACAGCTGAGCTGCGATATCTGCGCCTTTCGGCCGACACATCCGACTTTAGCACGGCATTTTTTGGGACCGGGTTTGCCTTCCCTCTTCGATCCCTACTCTCTCAGCAAGACTGCAGTGATGCAGCCTGTTTCCAGGACCACCACTTGGAGGTGGAGTAGGGTCTTGGTCAGCTTTGGTTCGCTGACCCTGACGCAAGCAGTCAAGCTATGAGTCGCTGCCTGCATTCTCTATTGCTGCGTCTTTGGGTCCCACATGTTAGTAATGAAACATAGAATGAAAAATGCACTACTTGAGCCAATCTTGGCTACAGACTTGTTGCTCAGATGAATAAAAAGAGACGAGTCGGTCTCTTACACTCATCTGGGGTGTCTTTAATTTGACAATAGATTCCCTCTCTGACTTCGTGTTTTTCTTCAGTTTCCTAGTCCCGGTGTTTCTTATTAAAATGTAGAGATTTCCTGTGCTTTGTAAGTCTTATTTGGTTCTCCAATAAAAGGTCCGGTTAAAAAAGGGAATTATGAATCTAGTCTTCACTCTGGCGAGGTCTGGTGTTGTCTTGGCAAACGTGAAATTCACAGTGAAATAAATCTGCGAAATGGTCAGACTATATTGCTATCTTCCCACGCATTGTTGTTATGAATCTAATCAGAAAGATCCAATCATTTCAAAGCATGCAGATAGGGTGTGATATTTTCAAAATAGTCCCACGTGAAATAAGGTGCGTGCCTGCAAAGGTCACGTATTACCATATATGGACATCTGATGCCTTGCATACACTCTCACAGGCAGACCGGTAGACACACATGACAACATGGGTAAGCTGTAATACTTATTACTTTATTAGAAAGTAATGTTGTCATTACAAATCGGCCCGGAAGCGATTATGTCACACTTGTCTGCCCACATGTGTCACACAGACAGTAATCTCTTTATCTGTTGTATGAGTACGCAAAAACTCCGTGTCTGCCCATCTGGGTTACCAAAACGAGTCATCATATCAGCGGTTCAATCTAAACACGCCGGCGACTATCTTATCTCAGTTGCTCACCGCAAGCCAGGATGACCGGGTAACAAACAGGTGATATCACAGAGAGGAGTGTCGAATGATTTGATAAAGTGAAGTATCTGCTAGTTAGCAGAAAAATAACGACGAAAGAAAGAAAGAAAGAAAAGTGCTATACTTGAGAGCACATAATAAAAATCTGTACCACAAATGTACCGATACGGCCGGAGAGAAACAAAGATCGATAGGGGCCACCCCGTTTTGTCACATAGTCTATCTGGAGATGGAGCGAACTAGCAGGTGCAGTATACTAACAAATGCGTATTTATTTCAGGAGTGGATATAAGCTAGTATACAATGCTTGCGTCACCAGCACGCTTCTATACGGCAGCGAGACATTGACAACCTATACTAAACAAGAAACAACAAAGGCTCAAGATCTTCCGTCTTCTTTGTCTATGCCATATCCATGGAATTTCACGGAAGGACAATGCGACAAATGTCGAGGTGCTAGCACGTGTTGTCCGTCCAAGCGTGAAGGCATCCTCAGGCATGTTGTAGAACACAACGAATATGAGGTAATGAATAGGGCTGGTAACCTCACCATATAAAACTAATAGCCACAGAATCCACTGCTGCAAAAGCATGTGAATATTTGTTGCAGGATTCCCACAGTGGTGGCTCCATGCTCTCAATAAGCGCAGCAGAAAATGATGATGATGAAATTGTACAAGTTTGCAGTAGAGTTCCTGATCATTAAACAGTAGTTAATAGGTAGATGCGCTTTATTTTCACCGATTTTTAAATAACGACTAGATAATTTTATAACGATTAGCCACCGAGCGTGCTTTATTGTCGTGATAATTATTAAATGAATAGTCCAAGAGGGCGCTTTATTGTCTGTGTAATTAAACAGCTGGTGAGCGCGCTTTATTGTTGCCGATAATTAAATAACCATTGGTCGGCAACGCGCTTTATTCTCGGAATAATTAAAAGTCCAACGAAAAAAAATAAATATAAACACAGGACAAAGGCAAGAGAAAATAAAGACTCCGATCGGCAGGTGAGCTCAGAATATTCTGCCTCTTATTGTTATTGTTGAACAGAATCGACATCATTGCACTCCGGGCAAACCCATAGGTGCTCAGCTTCCCTCAGTGTATGTCGAAGAGTGTGTATACTAATTGTTCTAGTAGATCGCTGGTTACATACGTGACGGGTGCAACCTCTCATTCGTCCATCTCTGCTAGCCTTAAGTTTGATGCCAAATTCCAACAGCCTTAACCTTAATGATTCATCTATTGCAATGTCATTCTCCAACAGGCAATTACCAGTTGTTCTCAGTATCTCTCCCCTATCCATATCCAGTGTCCGCACTGTGGGTGCTCTTGATGCTAGTCTGTCAGCTCTCTCATTACCGCGTCCTCCTGCATGACCAGGATCCACACTGTGACGTATAATGTTAATATAGCCTACAATATCTGACAGCCCTGTAATCCCGTTAGCGTCCTATGATTTGCTAGTAAAAGTCAAGCATTTTTCTGCCTGCGTTTACCCATTTTAATCCACGCCTCTTTTCCTTGAGATGTAAACAAACGAAGTTGTTTACCAACTTCCGCGAACTGCCAGTCATAACAGGGAGCGAACCACGTTTGTTTACCTGAGTTTCTCACGCGAGCTGATCTGTCAATCATCGGATATCAGACAGATGCACGTGTAATAACACCGGACCTTCTGAAGCCATTCGCTCGGGCAAAAATATTTTCCCCGATGACCCTTGAATGTTCGTACATACAGGGGGAGATAACGCTTTGATCTCCAAAAATGGGGAAAATCTACAGAAACCCGTTACACGGTTTAAGTCTCTGTTGTCAGTCTCTGTTGTCGATTAACAACGCCGACAGAGCGACCGTGGAAAACTTTTTATCTGGGAAACGTAGTCTCCTGATTTTCTGCTATGCGCTATAGTGTGAAAAGTAACGTCATCTATAGATCAGAGAGACAATAATGTATATAAACTGTGGCTCCCCAAACCAGTTATCAGTTGTTGCTCGCAATTTTGGATAGTCTAAACACGTAGTCTAGAACCATTGTGGAAGGTGTGTTAATAGCCTTCGTGGAGATTTCATTCTGATTTTCTGGTAATATAAATGTGTGCTTAAGCGTGTTAGAGTGTTAAAGTTTACCATGTTAATTCACTTAAAGTCTAGCTTGTAAAGACCAGTAGAAAATAATGCGTAGCTATTTGTTTACCAGTTGTTCAGTTTTAATGATAATTTACCACCAGCTCTATCACACAAGAAGAGACGTTTTAGTTGACTAATTAATACACTAAGCGCGACTGATAAGTGACAGAATAGAATTCACGTTATATTCCATTTTGTGTAGTTTTAGTAAGTGACTGTTAACTAACACCATACGACGACCCACCGACGCCGACAATCTAATAGCTATTAATGGCAGGCGATATTTGTTAAGTGCGCGTATGTGTAATTAAATAATAACTGACATTGTGCGCTGATCGTGACCGGAGCAGGAGGGGAAAGACTGCATGCCTCAACCAAACCTGCACCCGCTAAGCAATGCGCGATAGGATAGGCTAAAGACACCGTGTGCCTTTTAAATTTAATCAGGACTGACGGAGTGGATTAGAGCTCGTCTGGTCCCCGTTCGTGCATATATAGAATAGTAGCATTTTTTCATAAATGTTCTTTATTTCTCGCAGACCTGATCAAATGGCGACCAGCGGTCTATTTTGGTCCTTTTCTTCATTTACTGATTGGATTAATGTGGTCTTCTTCTTGGCTTACACGTCCCCAAGTTCATTTGTGAACAGGATTGGCCAAAGAGACACATAAACATTTTAAATAGTAAAGTTAACTGGACTTACCAATACCCAGATATTCATTCAATTTTATCAGCCCACTGTGGCGTAACACAAATAATCATTATTATCTTACTTTTGACAGTCGTATCAGTGGGTTACGCTGTTTCAAAATCGGCACTCATCCCAGAGCCAGCCAATAGGATTTACCATCATCACCATAATTAACAGTTTTTAGCAACCAGATGTTTTCTCTCTAATGAAAGTATTGTCCACTGTTTACTGTGAACACAAGATCTCGGGGTTTTTTTTTTCTACATTAACTATTCGAAGTGACATTTGTCTACCCAGGAATCAATCACCAAATTAGGCGTCCCCCTTATAAAATTTAATTATTAACAGAGGGACTGGGGCCAATTTGGAAGATAAAAACACTGGAAAATATATATTCAGACATTGTATGTCCAAGAGATTTCTTCACCAAGAATAGGGTAAGCGTGATTGAGTGGCCACGTATGTCAGAGAGAGTGAATAATTTCTTTGTTACAGGAAAATTGTATTATCTGGATTATGCTTAAATATTGTTTACTTTACTGGATAGCATTTAGTAGGAACTTTGTTCTTTTCTTTACTGTCTGTGCTGTAACATAGTGCTAACCTTTTATCTTTGGGGTTATTAACTTGTTGAGTTCTTCTTCTCAATAAGGGGGAGGGCACATGTATTCTGTTATTTTTCTATGTATGAACTTCTGATTTATTTGATCTTTCTTTAGATATTCGATGTTGTAAAGTTTTTAATGATAATAAACAACAAAAGAACTTACCTTTGTGTGTTGGTCAGACCCATACCCAATTTACCATAGTTTTTCACGTTTGTGTGTCTTGTTGTCACATAGCATAGTTGTGTGTGTGTAGTTAAACTTATATTTACATATATAGGGAGGTGCAAGATTGTCTTGTACTAAAAGATAGTCGTATAGATAGGCTGGACTAGAAAAACTTCTCATTCCAGAGACAGATCTTCTCCTTAAACTATTCACTCGTGAAATCTAGTTCTCACACCTTTACTTCTCACGTACTTATCACCCTCCACTCTACTCAGGCGGGACCATAAATAACTTTCAAAACTATCTAAATTTACGACACGCACCAGCTCTTGCAGATTCGAAGCTTCTAGGGAGGTTTTCCATTCATGCCGTAGCCAACCATTTTGAACCTTTCGCAGCATGGACCGACAGTCCGACACAATGATTGCCCCTTTCAATGAAAATTCAGTTTGCCACCTTAAGGCTGCAGTAGTTGCTGGAAGTTGTTATCTTGTAAGCCCTGCTATGTTCGGCGACGATTCTGCCCTTTACCCTAGCAGAGAAGCCGCAACCTGAGTTCTCACCACGGATCACAGACCCATCAATATATATAATGGCATGATTATCCCTGGCATGATCATGTATCAGATGATTAATTTTCAGTTCTGCTTTCCCATTGCCTCAAGTTTTACACTCTCTGCCAAGGCTGATGATGACCCGCTGATAGTTAATCCATTTCTCATCTGACTTATTTCACTCTTCTTCTTTGAATATATTTTCAACTGTCACCTGCTTGATCGTTGTATCTACCTGCGCCATCCATGACACCACCCTCTCCATTCGCGCTCCCCTCCACGCAGGGGGCGCCGTTTGTCTGTGGTCACTTGCATATAGGCTTTTGCCTGGGCCATCGCATTTCTGGATTTAATCGACAGCGCACCAGGCATGTACCCCATTGTCACATTGGGGGCATCTCGCGCACAGCCCTCACACGCATGCCCTCATTTCGAAAGCGTTCTGCCTCTAAGAGATGGAAGGAGTACTGTAGAGAAATGTATGAAGATAGTACAAAGACCCCAGACATGACGATTGAAATTGAAGAGAGAGAGCCAGAACCTATATTAGATGAAGTACGTGCAGCAATCAAAAGCCTGAAGAAAGGGAAATCACCAGGATGCGATGATATACCAACTGAACTAATCCAAGCAGTAGGAGAGGCCCGTGTCCTCGTTTATCATGCACTATGTGTGAAGATCTGGAACAGTGCAATCTGGCCCAAAGCATGGAAAAGATCTGTGTATATCCCTCTCCCAACGAAAGGCAATTTAAAACTGTGTACCAACTATCGCACTATTGCTACCTTTAGCATGCTGCCGTCGACATATGTCGACGAAGGCAACCTATGTTCTCCCAGCTGTTGTCGACATATGTCGACAAGCGGATATTGTCGGATAACTAATTTATAATGTGTGTGCACGTGATCTGAACCCCGGATGTTAAGTTTTAAACTTATCTGAGAGAGAGCTAGCTTCCGTTTCCGATCTTTTTTAGTAATGGGTGCATTCGCGTTTATTTTCTGTGAATTTTTTCAATCGAAATGAATCGGCATCGAACACGCGGCCATTTTCGCTCTAATTTTATTGGATTGTGACGCCGTGCGGTGGGGATGAGATTTTTGTCTTTATAAGCGCTGATATCGGTTCTCAGAATATGTTTGATGGCTGAGATGGAAACGAAAGTAGAATGGCATTGCTAGTATGTATAATTTTAGGGGTTAGGACTAGGAATATCGGAAAGATTTAGAATTACCGGTACGGCCGAATGTCACTGCTGACGAGGATGTTTGTTGCTTTGCTACTGATGATGGGTGTAACGAAAAGATCGTCATTTGATTTGTATTGGTCTGTTGGTCAAATGACTTTCATTGAGATGCAAGGGATATGGACTCTTCATTTGTTGGTTATTTTTTAAAATTTTAAAATTAAAAAAAAAAATTTTTTTTTTTTTTAAAACTTTTTTTTCGTTTTTTTCATCTTTACTTTCCTCTCTTCCTATCTCATCTAACATGTACACAAAAAAAATTTACATCATCAGATTCAGCATTCATTCATTTCTATACAGTCCAAAAATGATAGCAATTGACCAAAAAAAAACAAAAAAAACTATAGAATTTACTAGTCACCCACTATAGAAATGGGGCGTTGTGAAAAAGAATGCAGCTGCAGGGCAAATTTTTTGAATTTCTATGTAGCGTGCTAAAGGTAAGTCATGCCAGCAAAATCCTCTTGTGGATTATCATGAAGAGGATAGAAAGAAAGTTAGAACATGAAATACATGAAGTACAGGCGGGTTTTAGACAAGGCAGAGGTACGAGAGATCACATCTTTAATGTGAGAAACATCCTCGAGAAATGCAGAGAATACAATGTAGATCTTCATGCCTGTTTTGTAGATTACACCAAGGCCTTCGACTGCGTACAACATCAGAAATTGTGGAACATCATGAGAGACATGGGGTTTCCAGCGAATTTGATCCATCTAATTGAAACACTATACCATGAACAACAAGCAGCTGTCAGAGTAGCGGGAGAAACATCAGGATGGTTTGAGGTGAAAAGGGGAGTAAGACAGGGTTGCATCCTCTCTCCATACTTGTTTAACATCTTTGCAGAAAATATAATGAGAAATGTTCGGAGTGACCAAGAATGTGAACATTGCGATCCGTTCACAATTGGTGGAAATGCGATCCCAGAACTCAGGTACGCAGATGACACAGTTATTCTTTCAAACAGTGCCAAGGGACTAGAACAGTTAATCATGTCTGTCAAAAGACACAGTGAGGATCTTTTTCTGAACACAAAGAAAACAAAGATAATGTCCACAGACAAAACAAGATGCCAACCAAAAATTACCATCAATGATGAGGAAATTGAAAATGTCACAAATTTTGAAAATCTTGGCTCCATAATTAACAAAAATGGAGACTGCTCAAAAGAGGTCAGAAGGAGACTGGCCATAGCAATGCAGAGGTTAAATAAAATGAAGAACCTATGGCATAACACCAGCAAATTAATAAAAGTAAAACTTCTGAGAACGTGCATCTTTCCGGTAGCAACATATGGATGTGAATCATGGACCATTACTCGAACATTAAAGAAAAAAATCGAATCTAAGCAAATTGTTACAGAAAAATTCTCAGAATATCGTGGACCAAGAAGAAGAAAAGTATAGACATCCTTCACGACCTGAACATCGAGGAAAACTGGATCATAAACAATATCATGTCCCGGAAACTGAAATATTTTGGCCACATTAAACGCCATAGTGGCTTAGAGAGAGCAGTGATAGAGGGTATGGTACCTGGAAGGCGAGGCAGGGGCCGACCAAGATGACGGTGGACACAGGACATTGAAGACACCTTGAACATGACAATGGAGGAGACAGGAGGGCTGGCTAGAGATCGAGAATCTTTCAGACGGGCTGTGATGAGAGCGACGTTCTACAAAGGACATGATACATGATGATCTGCCTCTAACACGGAGATGTCAGTTATCTAGGCAACAGCAAGTAATGCACAGGGGATTGAGAGGCGTGTCGTGAAATTCAGATCTCTCCCTGTAGTAAAAACTATGAAACACAGTAAAGGTTGCTCTTTGGGTTAGCAGGTTACATGCTCGCTTTCTCTAGTGGGAGACCGGGACCAATTCCCAACAGAAACCCAGCTGTGCCAGATATGGCCAGTATACGGTTTGATATGCCTCAGGTACAGTAGTGTCAATAGGGTTGGTGTCACCCAGTGCAGTAACTCATGGTGTCACCCAGTGCAGTAACTCATGGTGTCACCCCCATGCACCTCCTCCCGTACCAGACCATACAGAATCCTTAGTAATGTTTTTTGTACTAATGTTACTCGTAAATCGTAATTCCCGTATATCACTGAATGTAATGGCAACAGTAGTGACATAAACAACTAGCAAAATTAAATTTACACCTTTAAATTACAATATCATTCGCACAGCCTAAATGTATTTACATTTACATAGTTTCATGTGGTTACAGTGAAAATTCGGTAAGAAAACAATAGAATTCGAAGTAAAAACGTAGGTATATTGATACAGTACATGTAAGCTGGGCTTACGAAAAATGTTTTTGTGGTTATAACTAACTACAGGGATATTTTTATAAAAAATAATAAATTTCTGCTGAAACACTGCACACAAATTTTATAGACAGTCATTTTGGTGTCACCCCCTCTGATGGTGTCACCCGGTGCGGTCCGCACCCCCCTAGTGACGCCATTGCTCAGGTATAAATGAAGCACATCTCCGAACTACGTTTAACCACAACATATGGAAGCTACATTCCTTTACCTTTCTTGTTTTCTTTCTTTTTTTTTAACTACCAATAACATAATTATTAGAAGTAGGAGCAAGTAACCCGCCAAAATATAACAAGACAATTATGTTGTGCTCTGTTTGCGGCATGTCCTGATGACGTCACTCCTTCGTTTATTTCATTCGTCTTTCTTCTTTTGTCCTTAGCCGCTGACTAATAAAGCAGTCAGTGGCCATCACGCCTGGTGGCGGCTTGTAGGGCAGCAATAAACTGTCTCCACTTTACTCGGTCGGATGCCATCATTCGTTTGGTGCCCCAGCTCTGGACCATGTTTGCATCTCTAACTTCACAGTTCTCCGCCAGGTGCCTTTTAGCCGACCTTGCTTTCGCTGTCCTTCTGGAGTCTATACCATGGCAGTTCTGGTGATGATGTCAGGGTCTTGTCTGAAGATGTTCAGTTCCAGCGTCTACCCGCTATGATGGTACGTATGTCTTCTTCTGGGTGGCTCTGTGTTACATTTTGTTTTTGTGTTTTTTTATTCAATTTCAACTTCATTGGATCTTTGTAGTCAAACTCATCAGGACTTATTGTCATTGGTCAATGCACAGTGAAAAACTGAAAGTCCTCGTCATCTTTTAATGGTGTTCAATTTAACTTTCACGGTACCATGCGTGCCGTTTCCGTATTTTCCAGACAATGCATCATGAAACAGTGCAAGGCATGCGAGATCTTTTTTGTTCAACTAATCTTTCGCGGTGCTAAGCACACCTTTACCGTATTTCCCCGAAAAGTTGGAAAGATTTTTTTTCATTTGTAGATACAGACTTTTCAGTAAGACCATTAATATGTACGGGATTGTGTCGCACAATCACATTTAGAGAATGTAAAGTTTGACAACCAAGCCTGTCCAGAAAACTATCACCATAAATAAGATTATATGTAGGTACCTTCATGATATGTTATGCTAGAGAGGTTCTACAAAATGTTGCTAGAACCACCCAACCTTCTCAGGAATGCCACTGAATCATCCGATGACGCGTTAAGGAGAGAATGTCTCAGTTTTGTCGCCGTTTTCCTCTTTGTCTTTTTTCTTCTTCTTCTTCATTCACTAACTGAACAGTTGTGCACCGTGACGAAGTTAACAATGGAATTACTGTATGCCTCTCAGTGGTCTGTGTGACTGTGTGTCCTCTTTTTCAGATAGCTTCAGGCATTTAATCAATCCATGGTTTTTCTGGTCGTACACATGCATGATTTTCCAATGATCTGTCACGTACGGCACGTGACAGTTGTCGATACATTTTCTTTCTGACCACGTGTCACAACCTATAACGGCAGAGTTACTGTGTACATTCTTTGTAAGAGTTATTTCCCGTATTTCCCTGTTACTTCTGATTTATAATGTTTTCTTTGTTTCTGTTGTTGGAGTGTCAATGGGCAGCGTGGTTAGAGTTCTCGCTTCTCGGGGCAAAGTATTCGAGTTCGAAACCTGGTAGCTTCACGCTCCAGGTTACCCAGCGGTAACTGAGTACCTGCCTCTGCCCTTGAGTTAGGGAAGGCAAAGATGTCAAGTAAACGGAACTGGTCACGCCACCATTTAAAGGTGAGATCTAAATAGTGAAATCTCTAACACTTCGAGCCCCTCCACCCTTTCCTTATGGATATCTAGCTATATTCTGCTTCGGTTGCTCTCATATTATCATCATCATCACCACCATCACCTTTCGTCTTCCTTCTGGGGTCCACATCATAGCAGTTCTTGTGATGGTGTTGTGTCTCTTCTGAGGACATGGAAAACCCAGTTCCAACATCTACCAGTAATGATGGTGTACATATCTTTTTTACTGCAACATGTCAGCAGATCCTGGTTAGTGATGGTATTTGGCAAAAAAACATTACAAGAATTGTCCTTAGGCAGGTTGTTGTGTGGAAAGATGACAATTTGCACATTTCCCTTTCTGTTACTCTTCAGCATTCCGCACTGTACAGAAGTACAGAAAGTCCACAACTCTTGCATAATGTGGTTATATAGGAGCAAACTCTGTGGGGCCTTTAAGGACAAAATATAAAAAGGACAATCGCTTCTTTAGGTATGTCGCAAGAGGCGACAAATATGAGGTTGTGTATGCGGCTGGCAGCCTCATCACGTAAGATAAACATGTTCAGAAACCACAACTTTTGGTCACATGAATGCTAAGGTGCACGATTCCTGCAAGGGTACCATCTGCAATGGTGGGTGCATGTCCCATAAGGAGTGAAAAGGGAAATGGTGATGATGATGATGATGAATTCCAGAGAATCTGCAGATTGGAAGAACCAGCACAAAGAAAGCAGCAAATGTAAAATACTATATAGAATAAAGAACACGATATATCCAGATTGTAACCCACGTGGGGTTATTGGACCAGATATTCCATGCCCAGGATAATCGTCAGTGTTCTTGTGCATGGGACCAAAATTAATTTTTAAAAAAACCCCAAATGCTGTCCACTGACTTTTATTTGAGTCGCCACTGCAAAAAAATTTGTTAACGCTGAAAATATGTTACGTACTAAACAAAAAAACATTAGTCGTGCGTAGAGTACATAACTCTATCATACTGCAGAATTTCACGATCAAGCAGTTTTTGTTATTATTCAAAATTATATTTACAAATTGTTCAGAAGTATTACTCTCTTGATCACATTAACAAAGCTATCAGTATGTGCATAAATGAACTATTTAAGCACCTAAATGAATGCATGTAAAGTATTGTAAAGGATTGGTAAAAATAAAACGCACAAATTCTCTTCTAAGTTATATAAACTAAGACTATTTATTAACTAATGAAATGTAAGGACCAAACGCAACATCCGATAACAAACTCTCACCAAATTCAGGAGGTAACATAAATAAGCTGAGATAATAATAATTAGAAGCTCTTCCATCATAAACACACATTTAACGGCCGCATTTGTTGCGAAACATTCGACTGCTCACGTAAAAGAAAACTGTTATGAGGAAAGACAATTGCTTTCTGAGTAAATATTAGATAATTAATACCTGATCCCTAAACAAACATATTAAACGGTCGGACATACACTGTGAGGTTAACGCAAGAATGCAGGTGTGAAATTAGCAGCGCCACTTGTCAGTCCAGCTCTTGCACTGGGCCTGAAAGGTATACAACATAAACTTGGTTCGGCAATGTTTAGCAAGCAATTAAGAAAGGTACGAACTACGGGAAAAGATGCATGTTTTTTTTTTTTCAGACTGCATATTTGTTCAGGGTTACACAGTACTATCATCAAATACCATAATTCCAGCCGTAAGGTACTTCGGTCTGTCGGTCTGTACACTTTGCACACTATCGTTTGCGTAAGACCCCTTCAGTCATAAATGACTTTGGGAATGCGCCCCTGGGGTGCTAGCCCCCAGCTGCTTCTTTGTCTGGTGTTTCTTTCTGCGTGTTCTTTTCTCTTCTGCTTGTTGTGAGAGCTTCTTTCCGCTCAAACTGAGATGGCGCCGTAGGGAGCATCGCCACTTGGTGCGATCGGCATCCTCGTCAGAACATACGTAGTACTGTACATTTATATAACGTACATTAATATGCCCCGTGAAGTTCCCGGGGGGTCAGTGAAGAGACACAGGAAGACTATGGCTACTGCACCCTTAGGCATGTCTACAATGTGATTAGTATAAGGTTTTTCATGAGGCTGGAAACCTTATCATGTGATAAGTATAAGGTTGTTCATGAGGCTGGAAACCTTATCACGTGATTAGTATAAGATTGCTCATGAGGCTAGAAACCTTATCACGTGATTAATATAAGGTTGCTCATGAGGCTGGAAACCTTATCACGTGATTAATATAAGGTTGCCCAATGGGCTGATCACCCGTTGGCTTGTCACACCGATTACGGAAACAACGGCAGATGGATCTATTTGTTGTTGCCCTAAAGACGCCGCTAGGCATGATGGGAAACTACAACAGAGAAAATCAATCTGCTGTTGCCCTTAAGACGCCACAAGGCGTGATGGCCTCTGACTGCTTGGTCGGTCTTTGGCTAAGGACGGAAGAAGAAGAAGAATATAAGGTTGTTCATGAGGCTGGAAACCTTATCACGTGATTAGTATAAGGTTGTTCATGAGACTGGATGCCTAATCACGTACAACAAATAGAAACAGAAACCACTGCTGCGTGAGCACGTGGATGCTTGGTGCAGGCTTCCTGCAAGGAGGGCCGGCTGCACTAGTTACTCCATGCTCTATAAGGAGCGAAAAAGAAAATAAAGAAGATGATGATGATGGTGATGATGGCAATGATGATGGTGCAACAGTTAGCGTAAATTATCAGTTTGTTTGTTTTTCTTCCTTTTTACTGTAGATCTGCATTTACTCGATAATCCCCTATCCTCTTTTACGTTTACATCGAGAAGAGTTTAAAATGTTATTCGTTTATTTTTTCCAACGTACGTGTCCATCTACAAATGACGTCATGCACTTTTTGCCATTTTAACACCACCCCCTCCTTTTTATCTAATTTCGTCACAAAAACCCAGCGCCCCCCCCCCCTCCTACGTCACATGTCTCTTAAACTTTCCTCCCCCCCCCTTTTTTTTTTAGCATTGTTGATATAACTATCAAGGCACTTTCGCTCATATTATTTGAATCATCAGTGTTTGCAAAATGTGTTACAAACATTTCATTGGATGAATGTGGGGGAATTCATTCTCTCTCTCTCTCTCTCTCTCTCTCTCTCTCTCTCTCTCTCTCTCTCTCTCTCTCTCTCTCGCTCTCTTCTTTTGAAAAACGGACTGCGCCGTTTTAGATTCAAACGCGATACGATTTGTGCCTAGGAAGCGGGCACAAATGTTACATCATTTGGTGACCCAAAATTGAGGCAGAATGTTACAAAGAAAACTAGTACTAAGCATTCTGAACCGTTCGATATTTTAATTTGAAAGTGGATATTGCGTGATATTAATCTACCGGCAAAATTAATTTTTAAAATCTTTTCGGAGACCTTTTTCCGAGTGTATAAACTAGTACATTTTGAGTCATGTTCACATACGTCCAGAATGAATAAGAGAACGACTTGAAATTCTGCGCAGAGAGTAGGCTAGAAGAAACCGCTGTAATAAACGTATCTTCAGCAACGGTTTTCTCACCAGTCGGGACAGGTCTGTATAATAAATAATAACTAGTTGAATAATAACCTTCAATAGGATAAATGATAAATCCTTCTTTTAAAGTATGAAGATGTTTATACTTTGAGTAATCATTTTTTCATAATAACCAGAGACATACATTTTTCTTCCCATGATCTGAATTACAGTGACGGCTTGTGACGTATAATGGAAAGAGAGCCTACGGTAATCTGACAGTCTTTGTAATCCCGTTAGTGTTCTATGATTTGCTAGTAAAACCATGATTTTTCTGCCTGTCTTACTCACAAAAGCTTATTTTTCATCCACGCCGCTTTCTTCGAACATAAGTGTTCACAAACTTTCGTGACCTGCCCGTCATAAACAGGTAGCGAATCAGGTTTGTTTACCTGGTCTCCTCACGCGAGCCTATCTGTCAATCATGCGATACCTGACAGACCGCACGTGAAGTAGACTCACGGGCAAAATCTTTCCCTGAGACCCTTTGAAGTTCGTATTTGGGCTCTTTGATCTCGGAAGCGGGCATTCGTACAGAGAAAATCTTCGAGAACCCCGTTACCCATATAAGTCTTTTGATGACGATCGAAAGCGCTCGACGGAAGGCCGACCGTAAACTTTTATCTGGGGAACTCATGTTTCTGATTCCCCGGTCCACACAATAGTGTAAAAAGTAACATCATCTATAGATCAGAGAAACATGATTGTTACACATAAGAATTTCACCATGTTATCTGTGTACTCAATTTTTTCTAATGCAAGGTATATAACTCTTGGAATTGGAGTTACGTTTTACTTTAGGTGGTAACCTGTTCTTATGCCCTTCGGTTGCCGATATTATTGTGGTTGACCGAAGTTGGGTCATGTCCATTTATGGAGCGCTCAGGCCCACTTTTCTTGTATACGTTTGTCAACCTGCGTCGATAGTTATTTCCTATCCTTATAAGGCTCGATTTTAAGTGTAGTTCTTAGAATGTGCCCATAGCTTCGACGTTGTGTGAATTGTATTCAAGTCGAACGGTTCTGCGCATGTCTGTTGTTTGGTTGTGGTTTTGTACCAGCTTCCGCCCGTGAGTGTCACAGATTTTGTCGAGTGAGACAGACGCGTTTTCCAGCGTCTGTCATGATTATATTGTTCGGGAAATGGAAGTCCTCTATAGTGTTCATCTCAGATGATATTTCCTTTTTGTGATTCAAAGCGCCTGGAGGCGAGTGAGTTGTGTATTTTTTCTTGAAGAGAAGGTAATTGCTCTACATTTGATTATCATTGTCGCTAATTTTTATGATTGACCTTTTGTGCCTAGTTGTCAACTTTCCCTGGGCGGGAAAGAGTCGACGTTATGAGAAGCTTTCAACTCACGAATCACCATGTTGTTATGCATCGGGTTGATGCATGTCCTAAAGGCTTTCTGCTTGTTGGACTTTACTGCTCTGGCGGTTCCACGTCAGTTTTGGTTTGATACCGTTGTTATTTAAGGAAATCAGAGGACATTATTTGATACTCCAGAAGGCGTGCCTGTCTTGCTGGAGGTCAGGGAAGGAGAAGGAATTTAATCTCCTGCATTTATACATTTATAAAGATATCGACTGTTATAGAAAAGGATGATGGTTTCCACACCTGAATACATTTACAGTCGTTTATGATGCATTTAAGCCCATGATTTGATTCACCATTATTATGCTGTCTGCTGTCGAATGTTGTGCTGACTATGTCGATATAATGAAGACTGTTCTACATGTTAATGTCTACACATCTTGTCATTGTGGCGTCCCAATAAATGATGGAAACGTCACTAGCAGTTACAACATTCATTGACTTTCTACGTCGTGAGTTTATGTGACGTCCTGTGTGGGCTCTACTTTACTGCTACCTGCTGGACTCCACATATACATCATATACACAAACCAGACCAAAGACACCATACTTCTGCGCCTTCATCATCCCCGGCGTCTCAGCATTATCAGTTGGTGGCCATAAGCTGGTTTTCGTCTGGTAGCCAGCACATACGGGGTCCCTTACCCACTACATTCAACATTTATTCTTCAACTACAAGAAATGATACTTCAGCGTAGCAGTATTTATGCCAGTGAAATGACAGTACCCAGCGTTGCGACATACGTTGCCAGTTGAATCAACTTGCTGCTATCGAGAAGGCCAAGTTCCGTATTGTTACGAGTTCTGGTATCGAGAAGGCCAAGTACCGTATTTACCGTTGCATTATTGAGAAGCTCAAGTACCATCGTCGTGGCAGTTTTGATGCAAGTTCAGATGTGCGATCAACGTTGGATCTTCTATCCTTAGGATGCTGATTGCCATTTGTTTTTTGCTGTACTGACGATTGGATCTGCTAAAGTTAAGTGGCCTGTTTTGTTTGTGAACTGTGCCCTTATACTTCTGCTGAGCCTTCTGTTTCTTCTCATATTGATTATATGTTATATGTTTATATGTTATTTATTTATTTATATGTTTACATGTCAGTGGGAGGTTGGGCGTGTGACTCCTTTAGAAAATACCACGTGACAGAGGTTTTCTACTGAGAGTGTTCTGTAGGATCTATGTAAATTTCCTATAGCGAAATTTGCTAAGCAACAACTGTTGCTATTTTTTGTTATTTGTGACGATATGTGCAGTTTTGTTTTCGTTATTTTTCGCTTTCTTTAGCTTTGTTTTGATTTGTTTGTATTTGTAGGTCTCCTCTTCTCCATTGTTTAGTTTTATATACCATTTTGTTTATACACTGTGACGTCATTTGTTTGTTTACCTTTTCTCGCAGATATCATCACATTTTTTGTGATATTTCTTTATTTTTCGCTGTATCTTTAGTTGATTCCTGCGAATGTTTTCGTACCGTTTCTGATCTTTGTTATTGTTTACATTGTTATTGTTTACATTGTTATTGTTTACATTGTAATTTTGTTTACACTGTGATTTTGTTTAAATTTGTTAGTAGTTACACTTATGGTAATTAATTAATGGATTATACTGATGCACTATTATTTATACACTGATGATAAATAAATGATGAATAGTGTCATGCACTATTGAATGGGAAGTGCACTTATGATAAAGAATTGATTGATGATATTTCTATAAAGGTTCATATACAAGTTCTTGGGCATAGACTTGTTTCCCACAGAGATTGGGATAATATAATAGGGTGTGATTATTCAAGTGCTTGATTTAAGACTTGTTACTATTAAGATTGAAATAAGATAATTAATTATTTCAGGTTGTGACTCATAATATTAGACAATATGTCTACACTTGGTTATTTTATTGAGCAGGGTAAATCCCTTGGAAAGACAGGTGATAAATTGGAGGAATATGCGACTGCTCAATATCAACAAGCTCAAAAGTTGGAAATTGATAAACTGAAGGCTGAAGAAAAAAAAACAAAAAGCTGATGATAGAAGATTGGAATTAGAATTTGAACAAAAGAAATTGCAGATGCAAGTGGACGAAAAGAGATTCCAAATGGAAATTGAAAAACAAAATAGAGAAGCTGAAGCTGAACAAAAAAGATTAGAAAGAGAAGCTGAACAAAAAAGATTAGAAAGAGAAGCTGAAGCTGAACAAAAAAGAATAGAAAGAGAAGTTGAACAAAAAAGATTAGAAAGAGAAGCTGAAGCTGAACAAAAGAGATTAGACAGAGAAGCGGACGAGAGAAAAACAAAGATGGAACATGAACATCAGGAAAAACTTTTAGCATTTGAGTTAGAAAAGTTGAAATTGACAAATATGGGTAATGTTAATCAGGCATCTGGTGGTAATGTTAAACCTTTTATTTACAAGATCAAGCTACCAGCATTTAATCCATCCAGTGACGATATAACAGTTTGGCTAGATAGATTTGAACGTTCTTGTCGAAATCATAATGTTGATAGATCACAATATGCTAATCAGTTATCTGAAATACTGAAAGGTGACACTCTGACTAGTTTAAGCTTGGTAGAAGAGGCTGATCAGAATAATTATGATGTTATCAGAGCAGCCTTGTTAAAAAAATATCAATTAACAGAGGAAGGTTACCATCTTTTGTTTAAGAAAATGGTACCTGAATCAGGGGTAGAATTCTCAGAATTCATTGCAAGGACACGTCTTACATTTAATCGTTGGATTGAATTGTCCAAAACAGAAAAGACATATGAAGCTCTTATGGACTTGTTGCTCAGAGACAAGATTATGTCAAGTGTAAATAAACCATTCCTTGAATTCCTACATGAGCGTAAACCTAAGACACTAAAAGAAATGGAATAATATTGTACCCAATACGTCACTGCACATCCGGACGTAGCTTTTAGCAATGCTAAGGTTAAGGAAGGTATGCCAGTTGCTTCAGCAACACCATACAACCCTAATTACTCACACAAATCTCAGGGACCACAAAACAGGTTTGATAAAAAGGGTAACCATAATAGTTATCAAAACCAAGGTAACCAATCATTTCAGGGTTCTTCTGCGAAGAACTGGAGACGAGCGGACAGCCTTCGATTCAGAGGTGGTCACAATTATAGGAATTTCCGCAGAGGAAGTCATTATAGAAACTATCCAAGTTATCCTTCATGGAGACAACAAGATCATAAGTATAGAGAACTCATTATAATGAATATGATAATGGTAACCATGAGAACTATGACTCAAACCCAAATAGGGGTTACAATAGAGGATACAACAATTATTATAGAGGCATTAATAATCGAGGTAGATCACAATACAAAAAACATAAATCACATTATCAGGCAAACTCTGCACAGCAAGAGTCACATGAAGCCTATAAACAGACTAAAGATAATAATGACGCTAATAATATGGCATGTTCCGCTTTTGATTTTGGGAGAGCATCTGAGTGCCCCCAATGCAAAACATTATTTGAACCAACTACAGTGTCCACTTTAAGTTGTGGCCATCCTCTTCCCGCTCTTCCTGCGTCAGTAGCGCATGATGGAAGAGGTTCTCTTGTCTTACACAAAGGTTTAGTAAATGACAATCCAGTCTCAGTTCTTTTTGATTCTGGATGTACCACACTTTCTGTTAGGCAGTCACTCGTAGATCCTTCTCGTGCTACAGGAAAAGTAGTCAAATGTGTAACATTTGGCGGCACCTTAGAGAAATATTCTACTGCTATCATTAGGATTGCTACTCCTTTCTTTACAGGAGATGTACACGCATGTCTTCTGCCGAATCCGATCGCTGATCTTATCATCGGTCGTATTCACAGAGTCAAAGAATGCACTCCGCAACAAATTTCCGTTTGGGAAAAACAAAATATGCAAATTGCTAATGCTGTAGTCACTAGAGCTCAAGCTCTTAATATGCCTCAAACTTCATCTACTGAAGATAATGAAGTGCATAACCAAGATGATCCCTTGGTAATTTCTCGTGACTCGTTTATAAAACAGCAAGAAGATGATCCGACTCTAAAGAAATTCTTCACTCTTGCAACAAAAGGTGATCCGAATAAAGATACAAATCGTAAATCTTGGATTACAATGAAGAATGGCGTACTTGTGCGTATGGTTCAAGACTCCATTAAGTCAAGTCATTTTCAGATTCTTGTACCCAAGAATTTGAGAGTTAAAATTTTGCAGCACGCTCACGACTCTCAGTGTGCTGGACATATGGGTTTTTCCCGTACGAAGTCTAGAGTTCTTGCGGCTTTCTTTTGGCCTTTTGTAAACAAGGACATACAGATTTATTGTCGATCTTGTAAAGTATGTCAAGAGGTCAAATCCAAAGGTCCACGCCATGCTGCACCTATTCAGGCTGCAGACATTCCTACTCGGCCGTTTCAGAAAATGGCAATAGACATTATTGGTCCGTTTAAGATCAAATCTGCCAGAGGACATCAGTTTATCTTGACGTGTGTGGACATGTGCACACGTTGGCCAGAGGCTATACCTCTGAAGAGCATTTCCACTGCCGATGTTGCAGACACTCTTTGGCTAATATTTTCTCGTCTGGGATTCCCCGGAGAAATATTATCAGATCATGGCACCCAACTAATATCGGATACCATGTCTCAAGTGATGTCTACTCTACAGATAGAGAGATCTTTGAGTAGTATCTATCATCCAATGTCTAATGGGATGGTAGAACGCTTAAATAGAACACTCAAAAACATATTAGGGAAAATAACTGAGGATCATCCTCAAGATCGGGACAGGGTTTTACCTGCAGCCCTCTTCGCTTACAGAGAGGTCCCCAATGAACATACAGGATTTTCTCCCTTTGAACTTGTCTTTGGCGTGCGACCGCGCGGCCCTATGTCTTTGCTTCGTGATCTCATAACCGCTGATAATATTACCGATGACACAAAATCCTCTTACGAATATGTCATCGCGCTGAGACAAAAGATTATCGAAGCATGCAAATTAGCAACTTCTTCTTCTGAATTTGCTAAACAGAAGGCAAGGCAATTTGCCAATAAGAAGAGAACCTTACGACAACTTTGTCCGGGTGACAAAGCATTTGTTTTGCTACCTTGTAGGGAAAACAGACTTCTTATTTCTTGGAAAGGTCCGTACGATATAATATCGAAAATTTCAGATGTTGACTATATTGTCGATATTGACGGGAAACATAAAACCTTCCACATCAACATGCTTACAGAATTCCATGAACGTCCTGATTATTTACAGCCTTTTTTCCAGGCAACGGACGATTCTCCAGTCCAACATGGTCATTACTCATCACTGTCCGTAATACAGGATGAGGAAACAAGTTTTTTCGGATGTTAATCTTCCGCTTCCGATGATTCCACTTCATTCTAGTGAATCATGGAAAAATGTTACTGTTTCTCCTGATTTATCTCTAGGAGAACAGCGACAAGTTTCGGTTATGTTACAAACATTTCAGGATGTCCTCACTGACATCCCTGGACAAACTCATGTCATTGAACATGACATTGTTCTAACTGACCATACTCCTATTAGAGTCAGACCTTATCCTATTCCTATACAATTTCAAGCACAGGTTGAGAAGGAGTTGGATGAGATGATAGATTTAAAAATAATTGAACCATCCACTTCTGCATATTCTTCGCCGATGGTTATTGTTCGGAAAAAAGACAATAACATACGTCTTTGCGTTGACTATCGCAAATTGAATCAAGTTACGAAGTTCGATGCTGAACCTATGCCTTTACTAGAAGACCTACTTACTAGGCTTTCTAAATCTCATTTTTTCACTAAACTTGATTTGTCTAAAGGATATTGGCAAGTTCCTTTATCTGAACGCGCGAAACCTTTTACTGCTTTTTCTACACCTAGAGGCCTTTTTCAATGGAATTTCATGCCTTTCGGCCTTATGAACGCACCAGCTACATTCGTACGCATGATGCGTCGAATCCTATCTTATCGGTCAGATGTCATTGTATACCTAGACGACATCTGTCTTTTCAGCGATACTTGGGAAGATCATTATTCGGGGTTAAATGAATTACTGTCTGCTTTACGCGAGCATAACCTGACAGTGAAACCCTCTAAAGCCTGCATTGGTTTTAGCGAAATCTCTTTCCTAGGCCATCGAGTTGGTCATGGTTTCCTAAAGACAGAGGACCATAATATCACTAAGATACTTAACATCTCTATTCCTAAGACTAAAAAGCAAGTGCGAAGTCTCTTAGGTCTTATACAATTTTATGGACGATTCACTCCGAATCTATCCTCTATCATGGCACCTCTTTCTACACTACTAAAGAAAGGGTCTCCTAATATGGTTCACTGGTCTCAGGAATTCCAATCCTCGCTGGATAAGATCAAAACTATGTTTTCAACACCACCTATTCTAGTGTTACCTAATAAAGATAAGACATTTGTTCTTCGTAGTGACGCTTCATCTACTGGGATTGGAGCGGCACTAATGCAAGAGTACTCTGGAACTCTGCATCCTGTAATGTATATCTCCAGAAAACTTAATGCTGCAGAAAGGAATTACTCGGTTTTAGACCGTGAACTGTTGGCTATGGTCTGGTCAATTCTCAAACTACAAAGATTCCTTCTAGGCGCACATTTCATAGTAGAAACCGACCAGAAAGCTCTTACGGCTTTACATAGTAAAAATTTGAAGAGTTCGAGGTCTACTCGATATGCAATTGCTCTTCAACCTTTTCACTTCACAGTACGAGCTATCCGTGGTTCGGATAATGTGATGGCTGACATTCTGTCTAGATGCCCACATGATTCCAACTAATACTTTTGTCCTATATTTCCAGATATATTACAGATCCATAACACAACTATATTATAATAATACATTAGCACATCTGCTCTCACTTTATGTGAACTCATATTAATGTGCTCTGTTATCATCTTCTTCTGTTACCATCTTTAATATAACAGAAGAAGGCTGAGTAGGCAATATAAGGGCCGAAAGTTCACTCGGCCACGATTATTAATAAAAATGTATTGTATATTATGAAACTTAATGGTTGTTAAATAGGATTATATTGATTGTATTTTCTCAGCATGTCATTAATGATCTGAGAAGTTACCTTACTGTTGTCAAGCATGAAGAGTTGTGAAATCTATACTTACCGTTGGAAAGACAGAAGATGTCTACTTTTGTCATTGACCTGGATCTTCATTTATCGTCAACCTATTTCATTATGTATTACTTTATAATATTATTGCATGTTTAAGTAATGTAATATTTACTATCACATGTGTACATCCTTTTGAAGCGGTGCTAGGATAATGACATCGCTATTTTGATGATGATTATTATTACACTTGCATAATAATAATAATAATAGCCCCTTCAGTCATAACTGACTATGGAAATGCGCCCCTGAGGTGAATCCCCTCAACTGTCCTCTCCAGGGCGCGAGCTTGGGCACAGTTATATGGAGATCAAGCTGTTGCCCATGCAGCATGTTCCCCCTCTCCACACAGCCGGTAGATCCAAAGGAACGGCAGTAGCCGATACAGTTTGGTACCAGCCATGTCGCAGGAGTTGCCAGAATAATGTCGAATCAACATTAGACTGCCTTAGGGACTCCGACTCCGGATTTATCCTCAGGGTTTACTCCCGAAGCCAATTCCACAAATGGATATTCCCGCAAGGCAACGGTGGTTTGAATTCAGAGTTCCTTCTCTTAGATAAGCTACCAACCAAGGATCACGAGCCCTATCTGCCCGAAGCTGCTGGTTTTAAGGCGCCAGTCGCTCGCCTTTGCCCCTTCTCCCGTCAGTGGAAACAGTTCCGCCGGGCTCAAATTGAGCCACACGTGAAGGCCGGGAGATGGACTTGGTTGTCAGAGGCTGTTTGAGGCGCGTGCCATAGAAGTATTTTATCTGCAGTGAGACACTTGCATACAAGATATGTATATTATGTTTACATGCTAATGTGACCAGCAATGTGATGTATGGTTGGTGGCAACTCCCCGATATATTTATATATTTTGAGACAGATTTTCTCTGCTGAGATATATTCTCACTTGTCACTCTATGTGTCGATTTAGCCTCATGTTAGGCAGTTTGTCTATTTATCCGCGCATAATTCGTGCGTTTGAGCCGCTTTTAGCTTGCTCATGGATTTTTAAAATAAAATGTTTCATTTTTTTTTTAATCGGGAGGTTGCGGTAGTATGTTACTCATAAGAATTTCACCATGTTATCTGTGTACTCAATTTTTTCTAATGCAAGGTATATAACTCTTGGAATTGGAGTTACGTTTTACTTTAGGTGGTAACCTGTTCTTATGCCCTTCGGTTGCCGATATTATTGCGGGTTGACCGATGTTGGGTCATGTCCATTTATGGAGCGCTCAGGCTCACTTTTCTTGTATACGTTTGTCAACCTGCGTCGATAGTTATTTCCTATCCTTATAAGGCTCGATTTTAAGTGTAGTTCTTAGAATGTGCCCATAGCTTCGACGTTGTGTGAATTGTATTCAAGTCGAACGGTTCTGCGCATGTCTGTTGTTTGGTTGTGGTTTTGTACCAGCTTCCGCCCGTGAGTGTCACAGATTTTGTCGAGTGAGACAGACGCGTTTTCCAGCGTCTGTCATGATTATATTGTTCGGGAAATGGAAGTCCTCTATAGTGTTCATCTCAGATGATATTTCCTTTTTGTGATTTAAAGCGCCTGGAGGCGAGTGAGTTGTGTATTTATTCTTGAAGAGAAGGTAATTGCTCTACATTTGATTATCATTGTCGCTAATTTTTATGATTGACCTTTTGTGCCTAGTTGTCAACTTTCCCTGGGCGGGAAAGAGTCGATGTTATGAGAAGCTTTCAACTCACGAATCACCATGTTGTTATGCATCGGGTTGATGCATGTCCTAAAGGCTATCTGCTTGTTGGACTTTACTGCTCTGGCGGTTCCACGTCAGTTTTGGTTTGATACCGTTGTTATTTAAGGAAATCAGAGGACATTATTTGATACTCCAGAAGGCGTGCCTGTCTTGCTGGAGGTCAGGGAAGGAGAAGGAATTTAATCTCCTGCATTTATACATTTATAAAGATATCGACTGTTATAGAAAAGGATGATGGTTTCCACACCTGAATACATTTACAGTCGTTTATGATGCATTGAAGCCCATGATTTGATTCACCATTATTATGCTGTCTGCTGTCGAATGTTGTGCTGACTATGTCGATATAATGAAGACTGTTCTACATGTTAATGTCTACACATCTTGTCATTGTGGCGTCCCAATAAATGATGGAAACGTCACTAGCAGTTACAACATTCATTGACTTTCTACGTCGTGAGTTTATGTGACGTCCTGTGTGGGCTCTACTTTACTGCTACCTGCTGGACTCCACATATACATCATATACACAAACCAGACCAAAGACACCATACTTCTGCGCCTTCATCATCTCTGGTATCTAGTGCTGGTACATCTACATCCACCCTCAACATTTGGTGGCTAATAAGCCATTATCAATGATGATATATAAACTGTGTTTTCTTAAACCAGCTATTAGTTATCACTCAGAATTTGTGGATAGTCTAAGCACGTAGTTCTAGAACCATTGTGGAAAATGTGTTAATAGCATTCGTGGGATCTTTCCTTCTGATATTCTAACCTGATCAAGGGCGTCCAGCTTTCTTTTTCTTCATTTACTGATTGGTTCCTGTTGTCTTTTCTTGGCTTGTGCGTCACCAATTTCATTTGTGAGGAAGAACTTGCCAAATATACATGAGAAACATTTTAACTTGTAAATTTAACTGGACTTACAATCTTCTTCTTCTTTGATCCTTAGCCGCCGGCCGTCAAAGCAGTCAGTGGCCATCACGCCTAGTGGCGTCTTGTAGGGCAACAACAAATTGATTCCACTTTGCTCGGTCGGTGGCCATCCTTCGTACAGTGCCCCAACTCTGGTTCATTCTTTGCATCTCAGCTTCCACCAGGTTGTTTTTGGTCGGCCTCTTTTTCGTTTTCCTTCAGGGGTCCAAAGCATAGCTGTTCTTGTGATGGCATCGGGGTCTCTTCTGAGGACATGACCAACCCAGTTCCAGCGTCTGCCAGCTATGATGGTGTGCATGTCCTCTTGCTTGCTACGAGTAAGCAGATCTTGGTTAGTGATGGTATTCGGCCAAAAGGTTTCGTGAATTTTTCTTAGGCATGTTGTGTGAAAAGAGGACAATTTCGACATTTCCTTCTCTGTAACTCTCCAGCATTCCGCACCATAGAGAAGCACAGAAAGCACACAGCTCTGATATAATCTTAATTTTGTGCTTGTGCTGTATTGGGAGGACTTCCAGATGTTGTTTAGGCTAAAGAAGGCTGTTCTTGCCTTATTCATTCTGATGTTGATGTCTTTGCCTGCCCCGCCGTCTGGTGTTACTATGCTTCCTAGGTATGTGAAGGTATCTGTCTGTACCAATTGCTTATTCCTTACTGATATGGGCTCAGGGTTGCTCACATTGAGCGTCATGACCTCAGACTTCTTTAAATTGATGTTCAAGCCCACCTGCTGGCTAAACTTATTAAGTCTATCCGTTTTTTTCCTGGATGTGTTGATGTGAATGTGCTAGTAGTGCAATGTCATCTGCATATTCCAGATCTTCCAATGTAGAAAATGTTGTCCATCTTATTCCTCTTGGACTGCCCTCTGTTGTCTGGCGCATCACCCAATCTATGACTATTAAAAATAGAGTGGTTGATACAATACCCAGCGATATTTTTCCAATTTTTTTCTAGCCCACTGGGGTACACAAAAGAACACTTATACTCCCAACTTCTGAGTGTCGTATTCAAGCGGATTTATCCAGAAAGTTACGCTGTTTCAGAATCGGCACTCTCCCATAGAGTCAGCCGATAGGATTATCATCATTTATCAATTGTAACATTTTTAGCAACCAGATATTTCCCAATACTGGCAGTATTTTCTTCTTTTAACTGTGAACCCCAAGATCACGGTTTCTACATCAAATATTGGCGGTGACATTTATTCATCCAGGAAAAATACACACCAGATTCGGCGTTCAACTCGCTAGTCGTTATCTGTTAGAGGATGGACTGGGGCCAATTTGGGAAATAAAAAACCTGACATTTTAGATATATATAGTCAGTAAATATTGTAATTCCAAGGGATATCACCAAGAGTAGGTAAGCGTGATTGAATGGCCACTGTATGAAAGAGAGAGTGAATAATTTTTCTTTGTTACAGGGATTTTACCAAAACTGGATTTGCTTAAACTTGTTAACTTTACTGGGTAGCATATAGTAGGAACTTGTTACTTTACTGTCTATTCTGTAACATAGTTGATAAAGTTGTTAAAGTTGATAAAGTTGTATTTTTATTCCCGTTAATGATATCCACCAAAAGATAGATATAAGTGGATGGAAGCAGACATCATCATCATCATCAGTTGATAAGATCTCTATGGTGTTGTTTGCTCCACTGTAGTGTATGGAATGTCAACTTGACCTACGCAGTGGTGTGTAGACATGGATTGAGTGTATAATGTGCGAATGATGATAAAGGTTCGTGGTGTTGACAAAAAATGTTCTTTTCTCACACTCATGTATGGCTGGAAGTCATCGACACCAACGACTGTGTACCTTTTCTAAAGTTTAATTGGACGTACACACTCGACAGCACAGATAGTGACAAATCACAGGTTGCCATAATACATCATAGTACAGTGGATAAATGGTCTTGCAATGTTACATGGGCACTCATGTAGAATAAGTGTATAATGGACTGTCAGTAGCCAAGCACTCAGTATCGCCCATACATATATCATCTGACTTCACTGACTGAGCACGTCAGCTTATAAACAATATTTCAGATGGCTTCTAAACCTAATCTCGTCTAGCGACGATTCTTCAACATAATGTTCAGCACATATTTTTTCCATATAATAATATTGAACCGCTAATAACGGGTTCTCATGTGTAGCAGTGATCTCTGGACTAAACAAGCGATAATACGGGCATCCCTTTTCTCTTCTTGAAAGTCACTACATGTTTTGGTTCCAAGATGGCTTCACTCGTGAGCTGTCACTCACGTTTGGATACAGATAATGAATCTGTCCTAAAGTTAGTCATTCATAAAACATTTCATTGCTCTGTAGATTTGATCATGAACAATTGACTGCAATCTACAGGATATAGTGCTGCTAGGAATCGAAGTCGTTTTCATCGAGTCAAATATATTCTCTTAGACATTCAAATCGTAACTATCGAAAATGGTGGCTTCGATCGAGAGTTCATAAGAGTATCTTTGATTACCTTGGTATAGGAAATATGAAACTGCCATTCCTTGGCAATACGACTAAACACTGGGGTAAAGCATACACGATAGGTTTAGACGACTATCACCTTCCCCACAAATACTGAGATCATTTTTTCCCCGGCGACAGGCCGACATGGAAAAACACAGTCCCTATCAGGACGAAGCCAAATCACACCACACTCTAGCGACACATCCGCCGAATAGCCTTCGACCTCTCTAGAGACAACAGAACATATAGTTCGACTTAGATATGTAAAGATATACAGATATAAGACAGACTCGTCCTACTCAGACAAACAATACACATAAATTCAGGCCATAGATATTCTGAAGCAAGAACAATCTATTATTACCCAAACAACGAATAAATCGCAGTAAAATGGATTTATCCGCGGAGTTTGATCGAAAGAGCCGACACAACTTTCAAGGGAAGTAACTCAATAATGACTTTCCCTTAAGCACTATTTTGCTTTCAAAATATTTGCGAAGATAACAAGAATACCAATGTATAATATTGTAAGATATCAAAGACTGCACGTAACAATAGTGCTAACCTTTGACCTTTGGATTATTAACTTTTTGGGTTCTTGTCTCCATAGGGGAGGGCACATTTATTCTGTAATTTTCATATGTATGTAAATCTTTTCTTTATTTGATCTTTCTTTAGATATTCGATGTTGTCAAGTTTAAATGATAATTGTGACGGATGGATGGTCATGGCTAACCCTTATCGCTTTGTCTTTCATACCATCCTGAGCCCTCATTATTTGGACTCAAGCAGCTAACACGTTGGATTTCCATCGCGAACTAATTAGTATGCGCAGTCATACACGTGGAAGCCTAGCGACTTTATTGCCAGGGTCCGATTCTTAGTCTAGACACGCCTCCCGTCATTGTTCCAGGCACTAAGAACTCAGATATGTAGATGCATAATCCGGCTTTCATTATAACAAGGGTTTTTCTGCTGTCAGATATGTCAGCACGTCAACAGTAACACGGGAAGGGCGGAGCATAATAGGTTCTGTGCTTAGAGAGGCAACGGTCTGTGTATTGCGTAGAAAGAGGCGGGGATTTACCCACCGAACGAAGACTTTCTTTGATCGCAAAGCACAGGGACCATCGAACAACGGACATTAAAGAAGGCAGCGCCAGCCAGGCTGGGGAAAAGACGTAATGATGGACGCAGATTAGCAAATCGACCAGGGAAACTTCCCTAAATCGAACAGAGGTGCTAAAACTCCGAATGGGAGATGAAAGAATAGCCATTTTGAATATAATGTCCGGACCATTTAATTCTGCGTCAGTCTGCAAATCTCGATTTCTAGAATGGTCTAGCGCGCAGTTTTCGAAGTCTAAATTTATCAGATTTCTGCAGGAAATTCGCGGAGAATTAAATTCTAAGTTTCTGTGGTTTGCGGTAAAAATATAGTTATTAGCATCTAGTGATTTTAATCGTATGATGTTTCATTTATTTCACTGGGATCTGTGTGTATTTAAAACGTATTAAATAAACATCTAAGAAAATGTCTCTAGATATAACGTAAATTTAATTACCCGTTTGTTCCCCAGTGAAAGATGCTTAAAATAATTTATAAGCCGCTAAGCGATTGATAATCGATTAATACAGTTTAGTTCTGTATATATGAGTGTTTTTCTAACTGTGGTGAAGTGGTGTTCAAGCTCTGTTGGTATTTGTCATCATGACTTCAATAGTTTGTCTTTATTGGAACTAGTATTGGAGATGTTCTCAGTTCCTGATATTAAAACAATTTACTTCCCCTCTTAAGTTTATGTTACAATGTTATTTTAAGATGGGGGTACATAATTTTGAGCTCAGCTGGCCACATCAGCTTATCTTGCGTGATGGCGGCAGGAAAAGACTCCTCTGCTCGATTTCTCCCCTGGGCTCTGGAGACACCTCACTGATAGCTAAATGGACCAAGGAGTATGCTGTCCGACTCTGGATTCAGCAAAGCTCTGACCAGGTGCTGCTCAATAACGTCAAGACCACGGTCCCTGAAAACAAGAAGGATGTACCTTCTACTTCATAACTAATTTATACTCTCTTTTTACACTGAGCACAATACATCACAAACATTGAGTTCAGAGCGTTAGGCCAACTGTCAGCTTCATCTGAAATACTTTATACCAGTATTAACCTCCTTAATGGTACTACGCCTCTGCACTTCCAGCATTATTTCTTTCTAGTCAATCATCTAGGTGTCAGTGTACTGTTTGGCCATTCCATGCCGTTTTACTTTCCTCCGACACCTTCTGTTCAGGCTGGAGCATTATAGGCTTTACATCATGTTTGCTACTGAACTACACATATATACAGGCATAAATTAACAATTCACATTCAATTTTCATTAAAAGATACTGAATGTTTCAAGCTTACCACAATTCATGGAAACAAAACACAGATACGTTGATTAGCAATGAATTCTGGCACAAATACTGGCACAAATTCCCATCTGCTTATGTTCCAGGCTTTTATTTAGCAAAAATATGAGCTGGCTTCAACGCACTGTTGCTGTATCAAGCTTATTTGAACTAGTGGTCTCGAACTAACGCTCCTAAGTGATTATATCAGCGAGTCTGGCCAATGGAGCCACGTTTCGACAAGTGTTTGAAAAAATTTTACCTTCCTACGTCTCCCCTAACAACCAAAGATAGTATTTATAGTCCGACCAATCGTGTTTAGTCTTATATTTGTTGCGCTCCAATCAATTTGGAGTTTACATGGTAGTCTCTTTCCGTACGTAAGGTTTAAAAAATCTATCACTGAGCGATTCTGATTTTGGGTGTTGTCTGACAGCACCATCATTTTATTTTGGCTATAACTTGTTAATTCCTAGACTATTTGCGTAACGTTTTACATATTCTTTGTCAGCAAACCCTAAGGAACCCAAATATATATATTTAATAGAGCTAAAATGCTGCGTTCAAAATATGCAATTCCTTCTACCTCCTGTTTCGAAGATGTGCTGTCTGGGTACTGTAATGTTTTCAAACGTAAACCCATCTATTGTCATCTTTCTAATAAGAGTTTTTCAGGATTTAAAAACCTAACTCTGGGAAGGTTAGTGTTTTTATCACTGTCCGTCCGAAAAAGTTAGTGCATGTGGCCTTACACGCGTGATAGTAGTAATTGTGTATCGCGCGACGCGTGTTTTGTGTTGCACGTGTTCGGCTTTATGCCTCTCCCTTCTCTCTATCCTTTAGTCCATCTGTCTTTAGTTGCGCCGTGTATAAAATGGAATGAATGAAATATTAAAATTAGGTCATTGTTCAGCTTGCGTATCTCAAATGTTTTTCCAAGAAATACAGCACACGTTTCATTGAAGAAAGCGGGTAATAATATAGTAGGCTTTTACTATCAACGTGAAAGCGTTACAATTTGCAGACGAAGCATAAAACAAGGGGGATTTCGAGTACAGTTATTGTGACAGCACTGTTATTTTACCATTGCTCTTTTCTTTATTAGAATTTATTTGTTAGGCTTTACATTTACCTGATAATTTATATATGTGGATTAGAATATTTCACGACACCTCCCCTCTTAAAACAGACATTATATGTCAGTCCTTTATTCTATATACACATAGATAAATGTAAGTCAACTTGACTTTACTCTGCTGTGGTGCTATCATGGTTTTATGTAGTTGGGTCCATTCAGAGTAGGCACTACTCTTGAAATCTGCCTCAGACTTCTACAACCAATAATATATTTCGGTTATGTTACTGAACAGCCGCAAGTGTGAGTGCTTGTCTTAATGCTGCTTCGCAACCCGTATTCACCATTTCTCTTCTCTGAGTCTGCGCAATGACATGTCCAGAGAACATTATATTTCCCTCAAAATGTACGTTATGAGGAGATAACATATACCTGGTGATAGCAGAGTTTTCGTAGTGGATCCCATAATCTTCTTATTATCCTGTATGAAACATTTGGAATATCCTCAATCAAAGAGGCAACTCAGGGATTCATTACGTTCCTCCGAAATGTTTACATCCAACAATTTTGTCTGATCTCAGGTTTTACTGGAATCTGATATTATCCTTTACTCAGATCCACCCTTGAGAAATATTTAGCTTTATTTAGTCTGGCAAACAGCTGATTTGTATCCGGCAATGGATCCACCTGTCCTTCTGTAATAGCATTCAGTCTCCTGTAATCTATACAGAGTCTATGTTCTCCAGAGGCTTCCTTAAGAGTACAACACCGGAACTATACGAAGATTCACTGTGCGAAATAATTCCTTCCTTCAACAGATAGTCTATCTCTTCCTTCAAAGCTTTCTCCTTAGCAAACGGAATCGAATATGGTTTCATACAGACAGGTGTGGGGTCTATCAGTTTCATATCATATTCCAATAGGTTTGTATGCCCTGGTCGGTCTGTTAACCCCTCTGCATGATTATTTAGAACCTGTTGCACTCTCTCTTTCTGAGTTTTCGTTAAATGTGTACTGATTTTCACCTGTGCTGCTGTCTCACAGGGGTGTAATGGATATTCAAATGATGAAAGTGGTTCCTTTTTCATCTCCATGGCGATGGACAAGGTCAACAAGTGTGTCTCCTCCTGATGTTCTCTTTCCAAATATTTCTTCAGGAGATTCACATGATAGATTTTTTCTTTCCCCTTCTTATCTATCTTATAATTTGTTCTAGATACCTTCTCTAAAACTGTATATGGACCCTGCCATCCAATTTGTAACTTATTCTGACTCCCGGGCAAAAGAAGCAGTACTTTCTCTCCCACAGCCAAATTTCTGTCTTTCGCCTTCCTGTTATAATAGGCAGCATGTTTCTTCCTGGCTTGTTTCAAATTTTCATTGGCAAGTTTCCAGCCAGTTTTTAAACGAGTGGTCAGCTCATTCACATATTGGTATGAAGATGTAATGTTTTCCTCTGCCTTTTCATCAGTCCACGTTCTTAACAAAGCTACATATGGACCTTTAATAGTGTGGACCTATTTGTCCATGCACCGGTATGGTCTCTTCCACTCGAAGCTCTATAGTGATGATTTTTCTTCCCAGAATTATCATGCATAAAACGACCGCTACCAATTTTTCTTTTGGGGCTTTCTCCCCACTTAAACTTCTTGATGAGAGATTTCCTCTCTACATCCTCTTCCTCCAGTTTGTCTAAGTCCGATTGAGGGATTTTCGGCTTATTCTGGGGTAAGACATCTTTTTGCACTCTCCGCATAGTGGCCATTGTAAAACAGTTAAGTGAAGCTTGTCCGTGAAAAGGGGCTTCCCATTCCATTTGGTCCACTTTATCAAATCTATTTTTCTTTTTATTATCAGGCCTAATTTTGCCCCGTGGCGTGTCCAGGTCCTGATCCATGTTCCCACTTGTGGGTGTTCCCTCATGTGCTATGCTACACCTTTCTACAAAATTCTCAATGTCCCATCTTGCTTTGGGCCAATAATAATTGTGAGCCACCTTTTGAATGATGGTACCTATCTTCTCATGGTCCCCATCTGGTTTCACATGTAGGCTCCTTATTAAGTCTGTCCTGTATCTTTTAGGAAGTACCAGCTGTCCTTGACCTTTGGATCTAGCTCCAGTCTTCCTATACATCAACTTGATTTTCATGTAAAAATCTCCCTTGCCTGGAGTTGTATGACAAGTTGACAATTTTCTGAAACAAGGCTTGAGTGTTTTATCCCCAGCCTGTGCCTTCCTCATCTCTTCTGGAGTGGTATCTAACATAATATCCTCCTCCTTTCTTGAGGTCGACCTGACCTGAAGGGTTGCCATATACACAGGTTTCCTTCTGCAACGGTCAGTGTCATGATTGTCCATCTGACAATTTTTACACCACCTTTTTCCTTGGTTGAAAGATTTTCTTTCATCATATTTCCTTTCATCGAATTGTGGGAATTTATTTTTATTTTCATACCGTGGCCTATCAAACTGGTGCTTACCTTTGTTTTGATCCTTAGGATCAAATTTATTAAAGTTCTGTGGTGCCCTAAAGTTATCCACTTGTTTCTTTTTATTACCTGTTACCTCTGCTTGAGCTGCTTGATACCTTTCAGCAACATTTAGCAACTCACCCAGCCTCTCTGCACCTTGTTCCATGAGAAACTTTCTCAGGTCTGCTCAGGTCTGGAGCCATGGACTCTCTTAATTGCTCTATAAGGACCATTTTCTTAAGATCTTGGGTTTTCCCCAGAGAAGTCCATTTCTCCAAGTATGTCTCTATTCGTGCAGAGAACTGGTGATAGGTTTCACCTGACAGTAGTTTAGCATTCCTAAATTTTTTCCTATAGAATTCTGCATTCTTTTCATACCTTAACAAAAGAGCCTGCTTTAGCATGTCATAATTTTCCTGATCATCTCTGCTCATTTTTGCAAAAACTTCATAAGCTGCCCCACGAAGTCCCTGAGATAACTTTAAGCTCCACCTTTCTCTCTCTAACCCATACGTGGTAGCTAATAGTTCATACCTATTTAGGTAGCTCTCTATATCATCGTCTTTCTCAACAAAATGATCTAAATGAAAATTCATAGCTGAGGTTGAGGCTCCTTGGCTAGCAGTGGCATCAGAGGCAAAGGGACTGGCACCATTTTCAGGAGCATGGCCCTGAAACTCAAACTCCCTTAGTCGTAACTCATGTTCCCTTTGTAATCTCTTATCTTCTGCTTCCCTTTCTGCAGCTAATCTCTTCTCTTCCCTTTCTGCAGTCAATCTTCTTTCTTCTGCTTCCCTTTCTGCAGCCAATCTTTTGTCTTCTCTTTCTGCTTCCAATTTCTTAGCCTCAGCCTCAATCTGCAACCTCTTAATTTCTTTTTCAGCCTCTAACTTTCTTTCGGCTTCAAACCTTCTTTCTTCGCGTTCAATAAATTTGTCACATTCCGTAGTGACATAGGCAACCATAACTTGCCCATCTAATCCTAACTCTTTTGCAGTCTGAACAGCAGCAGATCGAAACTTGGCCAGGTCCGCCATTGTCTATCAGGTAAATTTATACAATGTCTAACCAACAATTCAATCTCTAACTATATATCTAATGGACAACACAGGCACCGTGAGCTCAACCTTATTTAATTCCACCCAAGGATACCTTTTAATTCTTATATTCCCTGAAGTGAATTACCCCCAATATTTTTAATAGGGAAAGATTCAAAATCCCGGACGAGCCCCCAATATATGTGGTGAAGTGGGATGTTATAAATATTTATAGGGGACTTAGTGTACTGACTCCCAACGGGCTGATCACCTGTTTGCCAGTCACTTTGATTACGGAAACAACGGCGAACAGATTGATTTGTCGTTGCCCTAAAGACGCCATTAGGCGTGATGGGAACAACGGCAAAGAAAATCTATTCGCTGTTGCCCTTAAGACGCCACTAGGCGTAATGGCCACTGACTGCTTTGCCGGTCGTTGGCTAAGGACGGAAGAAGAAGAAGAAGTGTACTGACTGAGATCAGCTGTGAAGGTATATATATATCTAATAAGAGTAGTGTATTATATATAACCTTACTTGCTGCCACATATGTATACCTCAGTCAGAATTATTCTGGAATAGTGTGATGACTACGTTATATGTCTAGGGTATGTGTATGATGAAGTGTAAGTCATAACAACAACAGACAGATAAACAATTTAATTTATTCCACCACACTTGACAACACTGTGACACTCACATACATAAAACACTCTACAAGGATATCTTAAAGGAGTCACTGATAACTTTTCAAATAACAATATGTATTCATTGCTGTCATGAATGAATATGTGTCCTGATTCAAATACAAAGGGAACCAGGAATCACAATCAATTTTAATTACAAGTTATATGTACAGAATTTCTCAATATGAATATTGTAGTGACATATATTATTAAAAGTATCCTATGTGTGTCAGTTGTGTAGTAGTAATATGAGGTAATACTGGTTTTGTTTTGTTCAAGCTCTGTTGGTATTTGTCATCATGACTTCAATAGTTTGTCTTTATTGGAACTAGTATTGGAGATGTTCTCAGTTCCTGATATTAAAACAATTTACTGCCCCTCTTAAGTTTATGTTACAATGTTATTTTAAGATGGGGGTACATAATTTTGAGCTCAGCTGGCCACATCAGCTTATCTTGCGTGATGGCGGCAGGAAAAGACTCCTCTGCTCGATTTCTCCCCTGGGCTCTGGAGACACCTCACTGATAGCTAAATGGACCAAGGAGTATGCTGTCCGACTCTGGATTCAGCAAAGCTCTGACCAGGTGCTGCTCAATAACGTCAAGACCACGGTCCCTGAAAACAAGAAGGATGTACCTTCTACTTCATAACTAATTTATACTCTCTTTTTACACTGAGCACAATACATCACAAACATTGAGTTCAGAGCGTTAGGCCAACTGTCAGCTTCATCTGAAATACTTTATACCAGTATTAACCTCCTTAATGGTAACTACGCCTCTGCACTTCCAGCATTATTTCTGTCTAGTCAATCATCTAGGTGTCAGTGTACTGTTTGGCCATTCCATGCAGTTTTACTTTCCTCCGACACCTTCTGTTCAGGCTGGAGCATTATAGGCTTTACATCATGTTTGCTACTGAACTACACATATATACAGGCATAAATTAACAATTCACATTCAATTTTCATTAAAAGATACTGAATGTTTCAAGCTTACCACAATTCATGGAAACAAACACAGATACGTTGATTAGCAATGAATTCTGGCACAAATACTGGCACAAATTCCCATCTGCTTATGTTCCAGGCTTTTATTTAGCAAAAATATGAGCTGGCTTCAACGCATTGTTGCTTTATCAAGCTTATTTGAACTAGTGGTCTCGAACTAACGCTCCTAAGTGATTATATCAGCGAGTCTGGCCAATGGAGCCACGTTTCGACAAGTGTTTGAAAAAAATTTTACCTTCCTACGTCTCCCCTAACAACCAAAGATAGTATTTATAGTCCGACCAATCGTGTTTAGTCTTATATTTGTTGCGCTCCAATCAATTTGGAGTTTACATGGTAGGCTATTTCCGTACGTAAGGTTTAAAAAATCTACCACTGAGCGATTCTGATTTTGGGGTGTTGTCTGACAGCACCATCATTTTATTTTGGCTATAACTTGTTAATTCCTAGACTATTTGCGTAACGTTTTACATATTCTTTGTCAGCAAACCCTAAGGAACCCAAATATATATATTTAATAGAGCTAAAATGCTGCGTTCAAAATATGCAATTCCTTCTACCTCCTGTTTCGAAGATGTGCTGTCTGGGTACTGTAATGTTTTCAAACGTAAACCCATCTATTGTCATCTTTCTAATAAGAGTTTTTCAGGATTTAAAAACCTAACTCTGGGAAGGTTAGTGTTTTTATCACTGTCCGTCCGAAAAAGTTAGTGCATGTGGCCTTACACGCGTGATAGTAGTAATTGTGTATCGCGCGACGCGTGTTTTGTGTTGCACGTGTTCGGCTTTATGCCTCTCCCTTCTCTCTATCCTTTAGTCCATCTGTCTTTAGTTACGCCGTGTATAAAATGGAATGAATGAAATATTAAAATTAGGTCATTGTTCAGCTTGCGTATCTCAAATGTTTTTCCAAGAAATACAGCACACGTTTCATTGAAGAAAGCGGGTAATAATATAGTAGGCTTTTACTATCAACGTGAAAGCGTTACAATTTGCAGACGAAGCATAAAACAAGGGGGATTTCGAGTACAGTTATTGTGACAGCACTGTTATTTTACCATTGCTCTTTTCTTTATTAGAATTTATTTGTTAGGCTTTACATTTACCTGATAATTTATATATGTGAATTAGAATATTTCACGACACTAACTACTAGAGACTTGCTGAGAGTTTTTTTTTAAATATATATAATTGAATACGCGAGTGGTTAAAGTAGCCTTAACTGTCAATTTTCGCGCGTCAGAATATGATTTGTATTGGAATTTTGATTACATGTTTTCTATTTTTTTCACATAGGCTGAACAAAAATACCTTTGCGTCACAGCAATTCCATAGAGTCCTCCAGACTCGGTTCTTATAACATCCAGAAATTTTATGAACATTTAAATATAATCTTCGTGTTGTGGCTCCTATGCGGTCCCGCTCTCAAATTTTATGAGAGTAATTCAACCAAGAACATTTAAATGCATAAATCAATAAATTCTGTAAAGATAACTGGAGAAGAACAATTGCCAGAAGCGATACATATAATTTTTTTACTGTTCTGAAGTGGAAAAGAATATATCATTTATGTACACTGACAGTCACGTTATTTCCACTGGATTAGAAACCCCCTGAAGAAAAACAAAACTCACTGATCAGCCTTTGCCATCACCCTGTGTTCATCACGCTAAAGAAGTCTCAACCACCAGCGGAGAGATCCAGGAGACCACTACCTTCTCATAGATACATGTGACAGTGCCATCCCATAGAAACTTTAGATAAAACCAAAAACAAAAAAAACACTAAAAGCTTCAAATTTCAGCGACTACGGAAAATTAGCTGAACGCAAACCCCGCTAGTCTGGGGCTGGAAAAAGAAGAAAGAGACTCATATTAGTTGAGTACTTAATAGCTGTTTATGTTATTTTATGGATTGCCAGATTCAACGATCGGTAAGTGAGAACGTGTGTGATGGCCATCGCGAGCGTGCATTTGAATGAATGAGATATTAGATAATTTTTTTTAACTTTTTCTTTACTTTATAAATATCAATTCACAAATTCCTTGTATTTTTTTCTCTAAGTGGGGTCGTTTACATTTTTCTTATTTCCCATCCCTTATCTGCTTAGTCAAGGGATAACTTTGAGAAATAATAGGAATCTGTTCCTACACCCCATACTGAGTATTGTATACCCCTATCAGAATAAAATCATCTATCTTCGGGTTAATTGTATCTTTCTGATAACACTTGTCTTTGGACTGGGTTTTTGCCTATACAAGAGGGAAGGGCATATTGGGATACTACTATTCTTAAACCCCCGCCCCCCTCCCCCCTCCTGTTTTATTCCTGTAACTGTGTCTTTTTTTTAAATGTAACATGCTCAATGTTGTGATTTTGGTTTAAATGATAATAAACACCATAAACCTTTAATTACTGTGTTGGCCGACCCATAAACCCATATCTGTTATATGTAGTTTGTATTCACGTCTGTGCATTTGTATCACCAAATTGGTGTGTGTACATGAGTGTTGAGAAACTGGCAAAAATTGTTTAGCCAGGAGAGTAAGGAGTCTACAGATAAATAAAATTGTCGTAAGATAGGCAAATCGGATGAATTACACGATTCAGAGACTGTCCTTCCTCTTTCCAGCACCTTTGTGAATCAACTATCTATTCCTAAACCCTTACTATCACAGAGCCTTCACTATCATCCTCCACTCAGACGGGACCACTATTTCTAAGACCTATCTCAAATAAAAATTGCGACAATAATAAACAACAAAAGAAACTTAACTTTGTGTGTTGGTCAGATCCATACCTAATTAACAGTAGTTTTTCACGTTTGTGTGTCTTGTTGTCACATAGCTGTGTGTGTGTAGTTAAACTTATATTTATATGTATGAGGAGGGCAAGGTTGTCTTGCACTAAATTATAGTCATATAGATAGGCTGGAATAGAGAAACTTACTCATTCCATAGACATATTTTGTTCCTTAAACTATCCCCCGTGAAATCTATCTCTCACACCTTTTTTTTATCTCACGTACTTATCAACATCCACTCTACTCAGACGGGGCTAAAAATAACTCTCAACCTATCTGTACGACACGGCTCGTAGTGCCAAACTGTTTATATTTCATTTTTCGCAGCAGTTGACTTTTAAGTCAATTGGGATATGCATTTGTAAATTTATGTACAAAGGTAATTATAATCTGTTAAAATGTAACTAATCTCACAAATGAGAAATGTACTGATTGCTGTAATGGCATGCTATGATACCAAGATGTAATAACACATTCTACACTATCATTGATTGTATCATAGGTGTGCTGCCATTACATAGTCATTTCCACAACAGCTAAACGTGCACACGACTTGCTAAACTACACAATCGTAACACTACCAATACAATCACTAAAAATTACTACCTGTTAGGATGGGGCTAACGATTTTTGTGTGTGTAATATCTTATAGGCATTGGACTGACAGTTTCTGCATAAGCAAGAACTACTGTCGTCAACAGAGAAAGAGAGAGAGAGAGAGAGAGAGAGAGAGAGAGAGAGAGAGAGAGAGAGAGAGAGAGAGAGAGAGAAAGGATTTCCCTACTCCTCTCAATAGATAGCTTGTTGCCACACCACTGGGCATCGACATATGTCACGAGGTGTCCCAAAAATCTTGGCCGTTCTAAAGACATCTAAGTCTTTCTCCATATCACGCCAGCCGTACTTATTGACCCAGTCAGGTATAAGTACGCAACAATGAAGTTAAAAGTAGTTCCATAGCAGATACTGCCGAATGGGAGTGAAGTGTTAGAGACTTCACATTACTAAGTTCAGCATCCAGATGTGGGGTAACCAGTTCCCTTCCTCACTGCCTTTTCCTTCCCTAAGTTAGTCAGGTATCCATTTACAGTCTGGTAGACGGAGCGTGTCGGTATCGTGGTTTGAACCAGGCACCTTTGCCGCGAGAGACCAGCGCTCTAACCATTCTGTCAATCAGACAAAACAGTGCTCAGCGCAAACCACCAGATTGCACTGTAGCACAACATAAACATTCATCAAAGCCAGTCTCCTTGGCTCAGTCAACCATCAATGATCAGATAGACTTGTGGTATAAAAACGTCAGACACCACAGCCAGATTGTCCAATATTATTTTCAAGTGTAGTAATCCAAAAGTGATAGGTTAATAGACGGTGTCGTAGGAGCAAACCTTATTCGTCAGCAAGCAGTATACTTGCAAGTTCATCCTTATCCAGTGTAGTTTACATATATATGAGACGGAAGACTTCTCGTCATATTTGTCACCGGTCCAGTCTCAACTTAAAAGTAAATGAGTTGTTAATTAATTAAGTCTATATCATTTTTTAAATGTTTGTTGATTGCATCATCTTGCAGAATATTTATTTTCAGTTTTTCATATATATGGGAGCCGCGGTAGCACAGTGGTTAGTGCATTGGTTTTCTAGCTCTGTGGTCCATGGTTCGATCCCCAGTCGAGGTGCGATTTTTAGACCGCAAACGGCTCTGGGGTCGACCCAGCCTCATGAATTAGGTACCATAGCAACTCTGGGAAGGTTAAGGCTGCCGGCGTGATGCTAACCACATCAACCCTAGTGCCGATGGTCGAGAAAATATAGGCCTAACACCGTATTCACAATATGCCTCAATGGGCGTATAACGGGATCCTTTACCCTTTCACATTGTATATTATATAATTATAATTTTATATATATATATATATATAAATATAAATATAAATATATATATAAATATATATATATATATATATATATATATATATATATATATATGTGTGTGTGTGTGTGTGTGTGTGTGTGTGTGTGTGTAAATAAATTTACTTCTTAGTTTACCACTTGTTTATATCTTTTGTGCTGTGGGTATTGAAGTGTATCATTGTTTTATTCCGGGCTAAACCAGGAGTGGAGGGATCTGGTATATTTCGAGATCTCAGAATCAAGCTGTCGCTGGAGACCTGTATACCTCCTGAAACCTTCTTTTTCAGTGAGCATTCACTGTCTCTCATTCACTCTTCATGTCCTAAGTAAGTAGGTTTTCATACTTATGAGCCATTACCATATGGGCCTAGGGGATTTTATCCCACATTTATCTTTGTCATTTGACAAAAAGCACATCACCTTGTGACACACTGAAAAGAAAGAATGTAATGGAATGTAATGGAATGTAAATTAGTTAACTACGAGTAGTACAATCTTTTAAGTAATAAAATGTTCAGTTAATCAGGTCTTTACAAAAACTGCTTTGTTGGTTAAATGTTGCTCAGTTTATAAATAAATATCGCTCATTTTGGCTTAATTTAATTTCAAAGTCAAAAATACATTAAATGAAAAGTAAACATGTCAATAATTTATTCTAACTTACATTAATGTTTCATAAATAAGGTTAAATTCTAGAGCAAATCCACAAACATTCAAGGGTTTTTTTTTTTTTTCTTTTTTTTTTTTTTTTTTTTTTTATTTGCGTACGCCCGCTAATACTCGAGGCGAAATCTCAGGTTATTATTTATGTCTAACCTGACATTGATTTTACGTGAGTATCCCTTTATTTCTTGTACAGAGACAGGTGTCCCTCGCCATTCAGGCAAATACTCGCCGATTTCGGAGGTACCCATTGCAGCTGGGTCGGCTCAGGAGCCGCCAGTCCCTGGTCGACGACACTCCTTCAAATGTCCTCGCCAGGTCTCGAGTTAATGCAGTCCAAATCCCGGTCGACGAAAAATCCTCAAATGCCGTCGCCCGGGTTTGATCCTGCATCACCCGGTCGCCAGAGCGGTGTTGTAACCACTACGCTAGCGCGGCTCCCATTCAAGGGTTTAAAATCGTAAGTCATTAGCACTGAAATATTTGTCTTCATTACCATTATACCACCGCAATGTAAGTTGCTCTTCCATTGAACAAACTAGAAATCCATTTGTTTGCAGATCAAAAGTGTATTGGAAACGTGAGTATCATATCCTCAAAAATGAAAGATACAATTAAAAAAATAATTTAAATCAGCTAAAGGTTTAAAAACTATCACATATTTCAGCAGAGATTATAATGTTAATAAAAGCCGTGCACGAATGAGTTGTTAACTGTTGAGGATAAATGTTAACTATCAGAATGGAGTGTACAAAATCTATTTTGTTCCGACATCATTTATGAAAGAAGCAATTTAAGCAATCTTCACTCGAACTGTTCGTGTGTGACGTCACGTTTCTTTTACCCCCCCCCCCCCCCCCCCCTCACTTTCGTCACACTTCGACCCAAAATCGTTACACCCCCAAACTGTTTGATGTCATGTGGACGACCCCTTCCTCTTTCATTTTTTTTTACTCTGAGCAATGCTGTGGCGTCCTTGACTACATGACTATCAAAATGGTGACTAGCATGATTCCGTGACGCCATAGTATGACGGGGGCATTCTTAGTGTATTTTGCCGGCCCGGCCGTAATGGCTGTGTCTCATGTGTTATGATAAATGTCGCATGTGTCGGATATATTCGATTTAGTGAAAGCCTCAGTTGCTAATATATATATATATATATACATATATATATATATATATATATATATATATATATATATATATATATATATATATATATATATATATATATATATATTCGTGGAATTCAAAGAGAGTAGTGATTGTAATTATAAAGGAAGCCAAATCATTGACTGAACTGCGGCGACGTTATTGTATATGTCAGATGTACCATGACCTCGAATTGTTAACAGACACACAGTAATAATGGCCCAGTGAAGTTGGCACTATGGACTGAATGTCGATACGGATTATATTGTATTGTAAATTTGGAGCAGCAATGTCAAATTAGAACACGTTAATAAATCGTATTGCTACATACATGCAGTTCTCTGAACTTACTTAAAATATGTTGCGTGGCTGTATTTTGATAATCATAATTAATCTGCAGCTAGACATTTCAATTTGGTCTTAGTTTTACACCGCAACAGATGGTTTTTGTGTGTTTTTAAATTCCTTTTAATATGTATATGTTCTTATTTATAAAACCAAATACCAGTGAAAGAAAACGAAGAAACTGAACTGAACTACATAACAGATATGATACCGAGAAAACCGGGGAAAAAAATACAGTGATATTAAGAAGGGATCAAATAGAGAGGGAAGTCTTGACAAAGTGTAATTAGGATTTAGCTAGAAAGTTCGCGAAGCTTCACAAACTAACAATTTAGTTTCTTTGATGGCGGAAGAAACGGAAAGACGTCTGAAATGGCAGCCGTCCATGTGAAAACCAGCCAGTCACGAGTGACGTTACATCGAAGCGATTTGGAAGTGAAAAAAACGAAACGCTTTCCGGTGTCTGGATCGTCGGATAAAAAACGAAATTTTAGAACGTGATCTTAGAAAACATGCACCTTGCAACTGCTGTCTGTGCATTATGTTTCTCGTGAACTCCTCCTTTCTGTAATAAAGAATGAAAGTGCAACAATTCAAGCAAAAGCATTGAAAAAAATATTTAATGAAAGAGTTTAAAATTCAGACAAAGTACAATGTTGTGCACTTTATTAAAACCTGAAGGTGTTTTGCCGAAAGGTTTGACTTACATATATTCGAATTATGTTCAAGAACGACACTGTTCTGTTATGGTTATTTTTGTTCGGCCGGGTTCAGCCATTTAAAAAAAAACAGATGCTTCGAGGACACACGTAACTTATAGGATGCTTAAATTAATATAATTATTGTTGGTTTACTATTAAAATAGTTTTTAAAAGACCAGGTAACATTATTTTTAATCATCTAAGTAAACGTACTAAAACTGTATAGCCTATTAGTTAATAAATATGAAGCAAATCGTAAGGCGGGTGGCGTTGTACCCCCCCCCCCCCCCCCTCGACTATTCGTTTGACAAAACTCTTTTGACGTCGGCCATAATTAGCTTTAAAAATTTTTCCATTCCACAAATTGTAATTTAAAGATACGGTACTCGAAATAAGTCTACCCATTGCGTCTTCGGTGGATCCTAGTAAGGGACGGCAGGGATTAAAATCTTAAATGTGAATAAACTTTGATCGCTTTTTAACACGTGCATGGGTTGGATAGGTCAATAGATAAAAGAGTTTTCTGCAGGTTCTTAAGACGACCCGTGGATATCAGTCGAACTAGAGAGACTGAACATCGCATTTCTTCGTGCGCCCACGTTGGTTAATGTGAGTTGCGGCAGACGAACCTTCGAATTTAGAGGTTACAAACCAATGGAATGGGGTGTTTGAGAGCTTCGTATTATAACTTTTATTATTAACTCGAACTTCGAGTTAAAAACTATTTTCAATATGTAAAAACAGAGCTAATGCAGTGACATGTTTGAGTTCGATTAACGTCCACCTGCGAATTACGACACTTCGAATTAAGTGTACTTCATTGTAGTATGAAAAAACTGAGCAGGACTACAGTAAGACCGCTGTAAACGGTAGGGTAAGCAAAAATAAGTAATAAGTATTACTTTGTCCTAGTAAGATGTATTACCTATTTGTGTTAACCCTTTTGTATTCGATTGGCTGAGTGATTAAAGCACTAGCTTCTCGAGGTAAATGAACCTGGTTCAGAGCCAGGTTTCGTCACGCTCCAGCCTGATCAGTGCAGAAATAAGTGCCTGACTGCTCTTGAATTGGAAAGTTAAAAGCAGATAGGAAGGTCATCCCCATCTTGTAAAGCTGAGACCAAGTGGTCTCTAACACTTCATTTCCCTCTGGTAGTATCTAAAATGGGATTACCTTTTCCTTTTCAGACAAACAAGGATATGATTGGATGGATGGACGAACAAGGATATGATTGGATGGATGGACGAACAGACAAACAAGGATATGATTGGATGGATGGACGAACAGACAAACAAGGATATGATTGGATGGATGGACGAACAGACAAACAAGGATATGATTGGATGGATGGACGAACAGACAAACAAGGATATGATTGGATGGATGGACGAACAGACAAACAAGGATATGATTGGATGGATGGATGAACAGACAAACAAGGATATGATTGGATGGATGGACGAACAGACAAACAAGGATATGATTGGATGGATGGACGAACAGACAAACAAGGATATGATTGGATGGATGGACGAACAGACAAACAAGGATATGATTGGATGGATGGACGAACAGACAAACAAGGATATGATTGGATGGATGGACGAACAGACAGATAAATAGAAAGGCAGCCATACCAGTGGATATCTTTCCACAATACAATACGACTTTGACTCGCTAATGTTGATTACACTATGCCGTAAGGCCAGCGTTCTTAAGTCGCCGACCTCAGCAAACGACAAAATAATTTCCTCGGTTCTTCTACCCGCCTGAATTCATTAAGTCAAATAGTCACTCTTTTAGTTCCTTGCTGGGCGACCTCGGATATGGGTGTCTAGCAAAGCGAGGTTAGTGACGAACTAGCGTATCATATCTGTGTGTGTATGTCTTCACTTAAAAGCCCTGGAGATGTTGATACAAAGAAGAATTAAAGGAGAAATAATGAGTGACTTTATAAACAGACACATAAAATAGTTTGGTCAAATAAAAAGATATAACACTTTGCTGAAAACAATATTGGAAGGAAACGTTGACAGCAAACGTGCAGGAAAAAGACAGCGGTGTAAGTGGGAAGATAATATCAAGAGATGCACAGGAAAGAGTTGATCAGTGTGTGTTCATCAAAGCAAAAGACAGAAAACGTTTGAGATTCACTGCAGACATTCGATGCGCAGACGGCTGTTGATCTGAACAGATTTTAGCTCACAATATAAGCATGAAATATTTACATTATCAGCTTGTGAATCCTTGAAAATTATCGAAATAATAAATATAAAAATATTAGGAGACGCCGGACACTTAATTAAATAAAGGAAAGAGATAAATATAAGTACTCCTGCGATTCGAACCCCAACCAACAAGCTGCCTCTCAGTATCGCCGAAGACGCAGCAACAGTGATAAATGCAGTCAGTTACCCATAGCTTGACTGCTTGTGTCAGGGTCAGCGAACCAGAGCTTACCAAGACCCTACTCCACCTCCAAGTGGTAATCCTGGAAACAGGCTGCATCACTGCAGTCTGGCTGAGAGAGTAGGGATCGAAGAGGGAAGGCTAAACCGGTCCCAAAAATGCCGTGCTGAAATCGGATGTATCGGGCCGAAAGGTGCATATATCGCAGCTTTGCTGTAAACGGCGACACAACGTAACAAACGTCCTTTTCAGGACGAACGCAGGAGAAGAAGTATCCCCGCGATGCAAGCAAGAGATGTGTAAGGGAAATCGGCCCACTTGCTAGCCCTCCACTTCTCCCACAAAATAAACATCTTTTCATTAGTGTCGTGAGTATATAATGTTTTAGAAGTATTCGTTGAGTACATAAATATGAGTTAAATAAGACAACGTGAGTGAACTGCAAGAATTATAGAGAAAAAAAAACACAGATAATGTGTGAAGTTATGGAGAAACTTAAGACAGCCTGCAAGAAGATCTTTTATAGCTATCACTTTTTCCAAGCCCCACAACTCATTTATGTATTCTTAAGTATCACCTGCTCTCACTTCTTTCTCACAGATAGCTACAGAAATAGTAAGAGCTTACACAGTTACTTAGTAATATATATGGATGAAGAGCGCATTAACAAAAGATTAAAATCAATTAAAGTTTTCTTTAGCTTGTATAGAAGAAAATAATAAAAATCTCAGCAAACAATAACTGATCAAATAACAAAGTTAACAACTACACCAATTCATACATCAAGGAACAAAACCCCAAAACCATCCTGTAGGACACCGACAAATGACATAAACAGAGAGTTAACAGTCCTTCATCTGCTTGTGAAAATACAAAATTTAAAAACCCAATCAGTGTCTTTTATGTTAAATCCACTAGGGCGCTATCCTTGCGCCGTTTTCACAACACACAGCTAATTTGACCTAAACCAACATGTGGCTGTTAGTTTTACTCTGTCTATATTCTGACCATTTATACACGCCGAGTCCGCACTGACCAGAAGACATAACAAATCGAGGTCATCTCAAGCCCACCGTCTGTTTTGTTTTGCCGCCAAATCCTAGCGCGGTGAATTAATGTAGACGTGCCTCGTATACTTCAATAGCCCTGACCATTCAGGTAACTCTGACATTCATGTCACTGCCCTCCTGTCATGTGCCGGCGACGACAGAACTCGCTTCTCGTTGGAGAATCGTCTTATTTTTCAAATGGGCGTTTTATCTCCTGCTGGCTTGAATGTCCAGCATCATTTTGCATAATTCTGGTGGCTTCTGTCTCTGTTTCATACTTTATTTCTTCTGTCGTTATTTTCCTTTCTATCCTTGTTTTTGCTTTGGTTCGTTTCGTTTCCTCAATTATCTTTTCTCAGCCGTCACTAGCTCATGCGTCACTTCCGCATGACGCCTCATTTTTTCAGCCATCTTGAATGTTTCTTTCTGGGATCCAGCTAAGTGATTTTTTACTTGTTTTAAAAGTGTTGTTCATTTCTGTCTTCGCTTCGTCGATTATTTACTTTCCTGTTTCGACATGTCTTTCTGGTTGTACGATTTTCTTGCGTTATTACTGTTATCGTTTCGCTCATCCCCGTCATTTCATCTGCTTGTATCGCTCATTTGGCGATTTCCTCATCATCGTTGATTTTTGTAGCACCTATATGCAGTTCTTGTCCTTGTCACCTGTTCGTAACTGAGGCTGACGAAAGGTAAAACCCGAAACGTCCCTTGTTTTATGTGTACTGTTTACTTGTAAAACTGATTTCATACCATATTATTTTTTATTTATATACTCGTATATGGAACCTGATGCGTAATCCGGTTGGGTCTGGTTTGAGATCTTTTGTTGGAACTGCGTAATCCGTTTAAGAACACAGTAAGATAATTTCCATTAGCTAGCGATGCTGTGTACGATGAGATATTGGTTGCTACTAAGCTCTGACTTGTACTAAATAGGCGAGTAGGAAACCGCTGCTGCACAATACTTGACATCAGGCTGAGTCGTTGGTTCTACACTGCCGTGCAGGGTATTAATGTAATTTTTCCACCTGCTTAGTGAGGTTAAGCGAAATATAGTTGACAGGTACTTGTTGACACTTGTCGTGTTATCTGCTTACTGGAAAACCGTTTGGCAGATGGGAGAATGGTGCATTCCCTCCGTTGCGTACGTGTAGTCCTTTGCTTTAACAATGGGGGGGGGGGTGTTACCTGGAACTAAGACCAAATATACACCCGTTACCTCATGCAAAATAAAATCGTAACTTAATGTTATAGTTAAGTTTTATGCACCACTACGGTATTTGCATTGCTAGCTAATTCGCTGTGCTGTCTCTTTCCTCATGAGTTGTCCTCCTGTTACTTCCATAATATCAGTTGTCAACATGCATCCCGCATAGGCTTATATCTTTTGTACATACATGAACATCCGAGCATTTGCTCTGTCCGTGAAATTTAATTGAACATATGGATGTTCCGACCATGTAGTTTTTATTGTGAGGATACACCATTCATACTATATCATTACTTAAATTTACAAAACAATATAAGCACTAGATACATTACCCAATTAAACTGTATGCGCCCCGTGAGGTCGATACACAAAAGGGAAAAGTAATAATCTCCCAAAATGGAAAACATACAAGTGCAATGTTTATGCTATTATGATACACTGTGACTTTACATGGTATATGATTCTTTCGCTGGCCAGTAATTAACTTTCTAAACTGCCTTGTAAGTTAGATCTAAACTACACAATAGCTATTCCATGGTTCCACACCCTGCCATGAGAAGTTTCTCCCAAAAAAATAAATGACTACCTCCCACAATTCAGTCGTTATAGTGAACACACGTCACTAGTCAGATTTATATGAATAATTTACACAACTGTAGTTCCCCAAAAGTAATGTCAGCTTAAGCTTACTATTTAACCCATAGTAAACACTAACAAAACTATGAGGTCGTTAACAGATTAAGCATCTGTTAGCTTAGGTAGTTGACTGCGCTACATTGGCACTGAATAAATTACTGAGGAGTTGTCACAGATTTTTAAAAAAACCCGCAAGTTACTGCTATCAGTTATATGTACACTAATAACTAAGCATTTATGACATGACAAATGTCAACTCACCCCGAGATACCAATAATGTTAGCGACACGGTCGAATCTTTTGCCCACAATAGCCTGGGTCTCATTCAATTTATCCTCCCGCCCAGTTTGTTAACGAGTGTGAAGACAGTTAAAATCTATCAGGCTATATAGTTCAGAAATGGACGCTGACCTAACCATCTGCGTTCACGTGCTTTGTGCGGGTGTTTGAGTCACTCCGCTTTCTAGCGCCCGAGTAACATAAACATTAGTCTATAATCTACATCAGAGACACCAAAATTCCCTGTAATTCCTACCATTACCCAGCTTTCAAAGGGTTGACTCTCTGCGCCGCTCAACTTTAATTAAGGCTGCCGCCCGTGCATCGGCTAAGGTGGTCAAAACACTATTACGTATGAGGAACGTCCCCTGGGCTGGCGTACTACAAACATGCACGCAGGTGTGTCTTATTCAATGTTATCGTACGCTGGCGAGCGCCGACAACTGAGGACTGCGCAACGAATTTATAATGAGGGCCAGAAGCGAAATCAAAAGCCAGACACGCACTGTGGTGGTGGGGGGGGGGGGGTCTGAGTGGAAAATAATAAGACTACGGCCGCGATAGAAGAATTTAAAAACTAAATTTCATATAGTCGGCAAGAATAGAAAAATGTAAAGTGTAAGGCCAGGAGGGGCTGGGACGGATTGGACAAGTCAAATTTACTGTCAATTCGCGACAAATAGATTTAGTGGCAGAGGGGTTAAAGCGCTTACTTCTCGAAGCAAAGACACCGATTTCGAAACCAGCCTGAAAAAAGGGTAAAGGTAGTCCCATAGCAGAAACTGCCGTAGGGGAGGGAAGAGTTAGAGACTTCAATATACTAAGTCCAGCATCAAGACGTGGGGTGACCAGTTCCCTTCCTCGCTGCCTTTTCCTTCCCTAACTCAAGAGCTGAGTCGGGTAACAAGCTTACACTACTGTAAATGGGTACATGACTCTTGAGCTGGCAAAGGTAAAGCAACGAGGATAGGAACCGGTCATTTAACTATACTAGATCCAGCTTCTAGAAGTAGGTTTACTAGTTCTTTACCTCGCTGCCTTTGCCTTCTCTAACTCAAGGCAGACTCATGTACCCATTTACTACTGGGTCGACTGGAACGTTACAACGCCGTGTTTTGAACACAGTAGCTTTGTCGCAAAAAGCAAACGCTCTTATCACTCTACCAATTGACGCTCGTGTATATATATATATATATATATATATATATATATATATATATATATGCAAAGTTTATTGCATGAACATTTATATTCAAACACTCGAAGACATTTATAAAACGAATCCAGTGTTGTGGTATAAGATCGATACTCATGTAAGACATATATATATATATATAATATATATATATATATATATAACCCCGTGTAGTTTCCGGGGGAGTCTATAATAACTACTGTTCCCTCAGGAATGTCTTACAAGGCATTAACTTAAGATTGCATATAAAGCTTTATCGTGTAATACAAATTGTTACAGAAACCATTGGTTGGTGTTTGCAAGAATTGTGGTTGAAGTGGGAAGTTATAAATACTTATAAGGGACTTAGTGTACTGACTGAGATCAGCTGTGAAGGTATATATATATATCTAATAAGAGTAGTATATTATATATATAACCTTACTTGCTACCACATATCTATATATCTCAGTCAGAATTATTCTGGAATAGTGTGATGCTACGTTATGTGTCTAGGGTATGTGTATGGTGAAGTGTAAGTCACAACAACAGACAGATAAACAATTTAATTTAATCCACTACTCTTAACAACACTGTGACACTCACATACATATAACACTCTATGAGAATATCTTAAAGAAGTCACTAGTAACGTTTCAAATAACAATATGTATTCATTACTGGCATGAATGAATATGTGTCCTGATTCAACTACAAGGGAACCAGGAATCACAATCAATTTAAATTACAAGTTATGTACAGAATGTATTTAATATGAATATTGTAGTGACATATATTATTACCAATGTTCTATGTGTGTCAATTGTGTAGTGGTAAAATGAGGTAATACTGGTTTTGTTTTGTTCAAGCTCTGTTGGTATTTGTCATCATGACTTCAATAGTTTGTCTTTAGGGACCATTATTGTAGATGTTCACAGTTCCTGATTTTAAGACAAGTAAATTCCCCTCTTAATGTTAATTTTAAAAAATCAGTTCAAGATGAGGGGACATAATGTTGAGCTCAGCTGGCCAACTCTGCTTATCTTTAGTGATGGCGGCAGGAAAGGACTCCTCTGCTCGAATTCTCCTCTGGGCTCAGGAGACACCTCACTGATAGCTAAAAAGACCAAGGAGTATGCTGTCCGACTCTGGATTCAGCAAATCTCTGACCAGGTGCTGCTCACTACCATCAAGACCACTGTCCCACAATTTCATGGAAATAAACACAGATACGTTGATTAGCAATGAATTCTGGCACAAACTGGCACAAATTCCGTTCTGCCTATGTTCCAGGCTTTTATTTTAGCAAAAATGTGAGCTGGCTTCAACGTACTGTCGCTTTATCAAGCTTATTTGAATTAGTGGTCTCGAACTAACGCTCCCAAGTGTGTATATCAGCGAGACTGGCCAATGAGCCACGTTTCGACAAGTGTTTGAAAAAATGTTATCTTTTCCCGTCTCCCCCAACAACCAAGATAGTATTTATAGCCCGACCAATCGTGGTTAGGCTTTCATTTGTTGCGCTCCAATCAATTTGGAGTTTACATGGTAGGCTATTTATGTAACGTAAGGTTTTTTCAAACACGTTATAAAAAAAATTTTATGAGCAGAAATGATTTTATGCTGTCAGGCACCCCCAATATTTTATTTTGGGTATAATTTATTAATTCCTGGACTATTTGCGTAACGTTTTACATATTATTTGTCAGCAAACCCTAAGGAACCCAAAAATACTAATTTAAAGGAGCTACGTGGCTGCGTTCAAAATATGCAATTTCTTCTATCTCCTGTTTAGAAGATGTGCTGTCTGGGTACTGTTATGTGTTCAAACGTAAACCCATATAATGTTGTCTTTTCTAATAAGAGTCTGTTATGATTTATAAACCTAACTCTGGGAAAGGGTAGTGTATTTTATCACTGTCCGTCTGAAAAAAAAATTAGTGCATGTAGACTTACACGCGTGATGGTAGTAATTGTGTATCGCGCGAAGCGGGTTTAGTGTTCGGCTTTCTGCCTCTCCCTTCTCTTTTTATCCCTTTAGTCCATCTGTTCGTTCGTTTTGGTAACGCAGTATAATTAATGTTAGGGTTAATTTAGGTCATTACGCAGTACGTCTCAATGCTTTTCCAAGAAATACAGCACACGTTTCATTGAAGAAGGCGGGTAATAATACAGTAAGCTTTACTATCAACGTGAAAGCGTTACAATTTGCAGACGAAGCAGAAAACAAGGGGGATTTCGAGTACATTCTTTGGGACAGCACTGTCATTTTACCATTGCTCTTCTCTTTATTAATTTTATTTGTTAGGCTTCATATTTACCTAATAATTTATATATGTGGATTAGAATATTTCATGACACTTCCCCTCTTAAAACAGACATTATATGTCAGTCCTTTATTCTATATACACATAGAGAAATTTATTATTATTTCTGGGGTTTACGGTGATTCTCATCACACGGATGGCGGCTTAAAAAATCCGCTCCCAGATTTGTTTTTCCAGATATATATTCAATGCTAAAATTATATGGAGCCAGAAGCAAAGACCATCGGAGTAACCTAGAGTTCTCATGCTTAGCCTGTGCTAAAAACGATAAAGGTTTGTGGTCAGTTTGCAACTTAAATGCCTTCCCATATAGATAAATATTGAATTTCTTTATTGCCCATATTACTGCAAGACATTCTTTTTCGCTAGTTGAGTAGTTGATTTCAGCTTTATTCAACTTTCTGCTAGCATATGCCACTGGGCTTAATTCCCCATCCAATGCATCTGATTTCTGTAGTAAAGTTGCACCTAGCCCAATATTACTTGCATCCGTCCTTACTATGAATTCTTGACTTAAGTCAGGTAATTTCAAAATGGGTTTACTTGTGAGCTTTTCCTTCAATTCTTGGTAAGTCATTTCACATTGTGGTGTCCATGTAATGCGATCTGGAAGTCCTTTACGTGTCAATTCAGTTAACGGTGCACATATGGAATTAAAGTTCTTGATATACTTCTGGTAGAAACCACATAATGAGACAAAGGATCTCACGTCCTTCTTGGTTTGTGGTCTCGGGGCTTTCTGTAGTTTCTCTAAATTCTTTGGGTCAGGGGTCATGTTTCCCTGATAAACTGTGTGTCCCAAAAATTCCAATTCTTTACATCCAACGCAACATTTGGTTGGTCGGGCTGTTAAATTTGCCTCCCTAAGTCGATCAAACAGCATGTTCAGAGAGTCAATGTGTTCCTCAAATGTTTCTGTTGCTATAAGGATATCATCCATAAAATTTGTTATACAGGGATTATTCAGAGGATCCAATAATTTTCTCATCATTCTAGAGAAGACACTAGGCGCATTCTTCAATCCAAATGGCAATCTATTAAACTCATAGTGTCCTTCTGAGGTACTAAAAGCTAGGTATGGTCTAACCTCAGGCTTTACTGGAATCTGATAGTATCCTTTACTCAGATCCACTTTTGAGAAATATTTAGCTTTATTTAGTCTGGAAAACAGCTGATTTGTATCCGGCAATGGATCCACCTGTCCTTCTGTAATAGCATTCAGTCTCCTGTAATCTATACAGAGTCTATGTTCTCCAGAGGGCTTCCTTAAAAGTACAACACCGGAACTATACGAAGACTCACTGTGCGAAATAATTCCTTCCTTCAACAGATAGTCTATCTCTTCCTTCAAAGCTTTTTCCTTAGCAAACGGAATCGAATATGGTTTCATACAGACAGGTGTGGAGTCTATTAATTTCATATCATATTCCAATAGGTTTGTATGCCCTGGTCGGTCTGTTAACACCTCTGCATGATTATTTAGAACCTGTTGCACTCTCTCTTTCTGAGTTTTCGTTAAATGTGTACTGATTTTCACCTGTGCTGCTGTCTCACAGGGGTGTAATGGATATTCAAATGATGAAAGTGGTTCCTTTTTCATCTCCATGGCGATGGACAAGGTCAACAAGTGTGTCTCTTCCTGATGTTCTCTTTCCAAATATTTCTTCAGGAGATTCACATGATAGATTTTTTCTTTCCCCTTCTTATCTATCTTATAATTTGTTCTAGACACCTTCTCTAGAACTGTATATGGACCCTGCCATCCAATTTGTAACTTATTCTGACTCCCGGGCAAAAGAAGCAGTACTTTCTCTCCCACAGCCAAATTTCTGTCTTTCGCCTTCCTGTTATAATAGGCAGCATGTTTCTTCCTGGCTTGTTTCAAATTTTCATTGGCAAGTTTCCAGCCAGTTTTTCAACCGAGTGGTCAGCTCATTCACATATTGGTATGAAGATGTAATGTTTTCCTCTGCCTTTTCATCAGTCCACGTTCTTAACAAAGCTACATATGGACCTTTAATTGTGTGGACCTATTTGTCCATGCACCGGTATGGTCTCTTCCACTTGAAGCTTTATAGTGATGATTTTTCCTCCCAGAATTATCATTCACAAAACGACCGCTACCAATTTTTCTTTTGGGGCTGTCTCCCCTCTTAAAATTCTTGATGAGAGATTTCCTCTCTACATATTCTTCCTCCAGTTTGTTTAAGTCCGATTGAGGGATTGTCGGCTTATCCTGGGGTAAGACATCTTTTTGCACTCTCCGCATAGTGGCCATTGTAAAACAGTTAAGTGAAGCTTGTCCGTGAAAAGGGGCTTCCCATTCCATTTGGTCCACTTTATCAAATTTATTTTTTTCCTTTTATTGTCAGGCCTGATTTTGCCCCATGGCGTGTCCAGGTCCTGATCCATGTTCCCACTTGTGGGTGTTCCCTCATGTGCTATACTACACCTTTCTACAAAATTCTCAATGTCCCATCTTGCTTTGGGCCAATAATAATTGTGAGCCACCTTTTGAATGATGGTACCTATCTTCTCATGGTCCCCATCTGGTTTCACATGTAGGCTCCTTATTAAGTCTGTCCTATATCTTTTTGGAAGAACCAGCTGTCCGTGACCATTGGATCTAGCTCCGGTCTTCCTATACATCAACTTGTTTTTCATGTAAAAATCTCCCTTGCCTGGAGTTGTATGACAAGTTGACAATTTTCTGAAACAAGGCTTGAGTGTTTTATCCCCAGCCTGTGCCTTCCTCATCTCTTCTGGAGTGGTATCTAACATAATATCCTCCTCCTGTCTTGAGGTCGACCTGACCTGAAGGGTTGCCATATACACAGGTTTCCTTCTGCAACGGTCAGTGTCATGATTGTCCATCTGACAATTCTTACACCACCTTTTTCCTTGGTTGAAAGATTTTCTTTCATCATATTTCCTTTCATCGAATTGTGGGAATTTATTTTTATTTTCATACCGTGGCCTATCAAATTGGTGCTTACCTTTATTTTGATCCTTAGGATCAAATTTATTAAAGTTCTGTGGTGCCCTAAAGTTGTCCACCTGTTTCTTTTTATTACCTGTTACCTCTGCTTGAGCTGCTTGATACCTTTCAGCAACATTTAGCAACTCACCCAGCCTCTCTGCACCTTGTTCCATGAGAAACTTTCTCAGGTCTGGAGCCATGGACTCTCTTAGTTGCTCTATAAGGACCATTTCCTTAAGATCTTGGGTTTTCCCCAGAGAAGTCCATTTCTCCAAGTATGTCTCTATTCGTGCAGAGAACTGGTGATAGGTTTCACCTGACAGTAGTTTAGCATTCCTAAATTTTTTCCTGTAAAACTCTGCATTCTTTTCATACCTTAACAAAAGAGCCTGCTTTAGCATGTCATAATTTTCCTGATCACCTCTGCTCATTTTTGCAAAAACTTCATAAGCTGCCCCACGAAGTCCCTGAGATAACTTTAAGCTCCACCTTTCTCTCTCCAACCCATACGTGGTAGCTAATAGTTCGTACCTATTTATATAGCTCTCAATATCATCGTCTTTCTCAACAAAATGATCTAAATGAAAATTCATAGCTGAGATTGAGGCTCCTTGAGTAACCGTAGCATCAGAGGCAAAGGGACTGGCACCATTTTCAGGAGCATGGCCTTGAAACTCAAACTCCCTTAGTCGTAATTCATGTTCCCTTTGTAATCTTTTCTCCTCCTTTTCTGCTTCCCTCTCTGCAGTCAATCTTCTTTCTTCTGCAGCTTGTCTTCCTCGGCTTCCCTTTCTGCAGCTAATTTCTTCTCTTCTGCTGCTAATCTTTTGTCTTCTCTTTCTGCTTCCAATTTCTTAGCCTCAGCCTCAATCTGCAACCTCTTAGTCTCAGCCTCAGCTTCAATCTGCAACCTCTTAGTCTCAGCCTCAGCTTCAAATTGTAACTTCTTAATTTCCCTTTCAGCCTCTAACCTTCTTTCGGCTTCAAACCTTCTTTCTTCGCGTTCAATAAATTTGTCACATTCCGTAGTAACATAGGCAACCATAACTTGCCCATCTAATCCTAACTCTTTTGCAGTCTGAACCGCAGCAGATCGAAATTTGGCCAGGTCCGCCATTGTCTATCAGGTAACTTAATACAATGTCTAACCAACAATTCAATCTCTAATGGACAACACAGGCACCGTGAGCTCAACCTTATTTAATTCCACCCAAGGATACCTTTTAATTCTTATATTCCCTGAAGTGAATTATCCCCAATATTTTTTAATAGTTAAAGATTCAAAATCCCAAGAGCGAGACCCCAATATATGTGGTGAAGTGGGAAGTTATAAATACTTATAAGGGACTTAGTGTACTGACTGAGATCAGCTGTGAAGGTATATATATATATCTATAAGAGTAGTATATTATATATATAACCTTACTTGCTACCACATATCTATATATCTCAGTCAGAATTATTCTGGAATAGTGTGATGCTACGTTATGTGTCTAGGGTATGTGTATGGTGAAGTGTAAGTCACAACAACAGACAGATAAACAATTTAATTTAATCCACTACTCTTAACAACACTGTGACACTCACATACATATAACACTCTATGAGAATATCTTAAAGAAGTCACTAGTAACGTTTCAAATAACAATATGTATTCATTACTGGCATGAATGAATATGTGTCCTGATTCAACTACAAGGGAACCAGGAATCACAATCAATTTAAATTACAAGTTATGTACAGAATGTATTTAATATGAATATTGTAGTGACATATATTATTACCAAATGTTCTATGTGTGTCAATTGTGTGTAGTGGTAAAATGAGGTAATACTGGTTTTGTTTTGTTCAAGCTCTGTTGGTATTTGTCATCATGACTTCAATAGTTTGTCTTTAGGGACCATTATTGTAGATGTTCACAGTTCCTGATTTTAAGACAAGTAAATTCCCCTCTTAATGTTAATTTTTAAAAAATCAGTTCAAGATGAGGGGACATAATGTTGAGCTCAGCTGGCCAACTCTGCTTATCTTTAGTGATGGCGGCAGGAAAGGACTCCTCTGCTCGAATTCTCCTCTGGGCTCAGGAGACACCTCACTGATAGCTAAAAAGACCAAGGAGTATGCTGTCCGACTCTGGATTCAGCAAATCTCTGACCAGGTGCTGCTCACTACCATCAAGACCACTGTCCCACAATTTCATGGAAATAAACACAGATACGTTGATTAGCAATGAATTCTGGCACAAACTGGCACAAATTCCGTTCTGCCTATGTTCCAGGCTTTTATTTTAGCAAAAATGTGAGCTGGCTTCAACGTACTGTCGCTTTATCAAGCTTATTTGAATTAGTGGTCTCGAACTAACGCTCCCAAGTGTGTATATCAGCGAGACTGGCCAATGAGCCACGTTTCGACAAGTGTTTGAAAAAATGTTATCTTTTCCCGTCTCCCCCAACAACCAAGATAGTATTTATAGCCCGACCAATCGTGGTTAGGCTTTCATTTGTTGCGCTCCAATCAATTTGGAGTTTACATGGTAGGCTATTTATGTAACGTAAGGTTTTTTCAAACACGTTATAAAAAAAATTTTATGAGCAGAAATGATTTTATGCTGTCAGGCACCCCCAATATTTTATTTTGGGTATAATTTATTAATTCCTGGACTATTTGCGTAACGTTTTACATATTATTTGTCAGCAAACCCTAAGGAACCCAAAAATACTAATTTAAAGGAGCTACGTGGCTGCGTTCAAAATATGCAATTTCTTCTATCTCCTGTTTAGAAGATGTGCTGTCTGGGTACTGTTATGTGTTCAAACGTAAAACCCATATAATGTTGTCTTTTCTAATAAGAGTCTGTTATGATTTATAAACCTAACTCTGGGAAAGGGTAGTGTATTTTATCACTGTCCGTCTGAAAAAAAATTAGTGCATGTAGACTTACACGCGTGATGGTAGTAATTGTGTATCGCGCGAAGCGGGTTTAGTGTTCGGCTTTCTGCCTCTCCCTTCTCTTTTTATCCCTTTAGTCCATCTGTTCGTTCGTTTTGGTAACGCAGTATAATTAATGTTAGGGTTAATTTAGGTCATTACGCAGTACGTCTCAATGCTTTTCCAAGAAATGCAGCACACGTTTCATTGAAGAAGGCGGGTAATAATACAGTAAGCTTTTATATCAACGTGAAAGCGTTACAATTTGCAGACGAAGCAGAAAACAAGGGGGATTTCGAGTACATTCTTTGGGACAGCACTGTCATTTTACCATTGCTCTTCTCTTTATTAATTTTATTTGTTAGGCTTCATATTTACCTAATAATTTATATATGTGGATTAGAATATTTCATGACACATATTTGGAATCTTTATTCATTTTCCTATGAATCCATGCTGGTCATTAATTTGTACATTTGATTGTTATGAAATTCATTGCATTCTGTGCAGGCAAGGGAGAAACCCAAAAATACAAAAAAAATGCACGTGCGTTATCCTGCTGGAGAAGCTGCAAGTCTGGATAAATTGTGAACGCAGGAGCAACCAGTGCATCCAGAACCTCATCTCGATATGTCACAGCATTAACATTTCCACGGAAGACGTGAAGAGGCAAGCGATGGTGAAAACTGAATCCTCCCCAAATGTGAATACTGCCACCTCCAAATCGGTTGACACGGCAATCTGCAAAGCGCTCTTCACACCGTCGCTAAATCCGCATACGTCCATCTGCAAAGGATATGTTGAATCTGTTCTCGTCTGTGAATAGGACAGCATTCCACTTCAGTCTAGTCCATCTGATATGTTGCTCTGCCCATTGCAGGCGCTGCTAACGATGTCTGTGAGTCAAGTTTGGCCCAACATAAGGTCGTCTTGCAGTAAGGCCTGTATCTCTGAGTCGTCGTATGACTGTCATTCGAGAGACTTGCCCATGTCTACCCACTATTGCTCTTGCTGTTTGACTTGCCGGGAGAGTCAATTCCTTAAGTGACTCAGCACAATATGACGATCTTGCGCAGGGGTAGTAACTCGTGGTTGGCCACTCCGAAGTCTATCCCGGGCACTGCCAGTGGTTCCGTAACGTTCATTGAGACGTACAATAGTGCTGTGGTGGCAATTCATCCTTCTGGCAATGGCCCGCGAGCTCATTTCGGTCTCCAACATACCAATGGCTCGTTGGCGGTCGTTTTCAGATAGTCGTGGCATTTCAAGCACATGTACTGGGTGTTTTGTCTCAACGGCCTTTTTATACCGAGTATACTGCCACAACGCGTACACATTTTCAGGGTCATAGCTGTTGAGAATCGTGTTGCACGTGTAACTTTCATCGTTTTCATGTAGTCTGTACACACACCCATGGGTTGAATCTTGCACTTTCCATTCCAGCAGCCATTCGCTCTCTACCTCATGGCAAACACGGGGAAAATCCATTCCCACACTTTTTTTTGCCAGCTTCTCGGCATCAGTATATATAATAGTGGTGCGTTTTTAATGTGCTTCAGTATATATATATATATATATATATATATATATATATATATATATATATATATATATATATATATATATATATATATATATATATATATATATATATATATATATATATATATATATATATATATATATATATATATATATATATATATATATATATATATTTCTTCTTTGATCCATAACCACCAACAGTCAAAGCAGTCAGCGGCCATCACGCCTGGTGGCATCTTGTAGGGCAGCAACAAATTGATTCCACTTTGCTCGGTCGGCGGCCATCCTTCGTACAGTGCCCCAACTGTGGTTCATTCTTTGCATCTCAGCTTCCACAGTTCTCCGCCTAGTTGTTTTTGGTCGGCCTCTCTTTCGCTTTCCCTCGGGGGTCCATAGCATAGCTGTTCTTGTGATGGTATCAGGGTCCCTTCTGAGGACGTGGCCAACCCAACTCCAGCGTCTGCCAGCTATGATGGTGTGCATGTCCTACTGGTTACTCCGAATAAGTAGTTCTTGGTTACTGATGGTGTTTGGCCAAAAGATTCGGAGAATTTTCCTTAGGCAGATTGTGTGGAAGGAGGACAGTTTCGACATTTCCTTCTCTGTTACTCTCCAACATTCCGCACCATAGAGAAGCACAGAAAGTACACAGCTCTCATACAGTCTTAATTTGGTGTTTGTGCTGTACTGGGAAGACTTCCAAATGTTGTTGAGAACAGCAAAGGCTGTTCTCGCTTTATTCATTCTGTTATTAATGTCCTTGCTTGTTCCGCCGTCAGGTGTTACTATGCTTCCTATATAACTAAAAAGCTACAGACTTTTATAAACGGGTGCTTGCGTAGAATAGAAGGACTGAAATGGTATGACAAAGTCACAAATGTTGAATTGATGACAAGAACCAGACAAGTGCCAGTGGAACAAGAGATGAGAAGATGACGCTGGCGATGGATAGGACACACAATGAGGAAACCTGTTGATAGCATCACAAGGCAGTCCTTGTTCTGGAATCCACAGGGAACGAACGAACTTTATTTTCGAAGGGTTAAGAATTGGGCGCGCAGGCCCGTCTAACATTCTGCCCTTCCACTCTCATTTATCTTGCATATTATATTCTTTCATTCCCACATGATACTTTAAGCATTAATTTAAAGGCATGCAACATTATAAAGTTAACATAACAGCATTCATTTACAGTATGCTGCCATAATAAGAAATGAGTAGGTTTTTTTTTAAAACAAACAAGATAGTAATTGGGGAAAAAAGTAATAATAAATTAAAATAAACAAAACAATAAATAAAAATAAATAATTCTGTATACCGACACTCACTCATGCGGTCAAACCGTCTACAATTAATCTGTATTTTTGAATGTGTCATCAATCATCAATACAAAAATTACATAAACACATTCTCGCTTATATCCATACATTCTTGGTGGAAAATGAAAAAATAATAATAACACTTTCTTACGCACTTCTGTAGCAGGTAAAGTCTTTGAGCAGTTAAAAAAAAACAAAAAAAAACTTATGTAATATCTGCGCATTTAAGCAAACGAAAACATTCACATTTCTAAAGTACAGTGGTATTGGTGCAGCTTAGGAGTTTCTGTATGGCGGTAATCAACATAGATTTTGTTTTTGCTGTGTTTACTGGCATACGATTCATATTACTCCATTTTGTTAGATTGTCTACATCGCTTTGAAGAGTCATTTCAAGTGCCACGCAGTCATTGTCACTAGTGTAGATAGTACAATCATCTGCAAAGAGGTCACAAGTTGAATATTTTAGATCTAGTGGTAGGTCGTTGATGAACATTGCGAAGAGTAGGGGCCCAAGAATAGAACCCTGAGGTATTCCTGTATCTATCTTCGAGAAATCTGATGTCGAGTTGTTGTGAAGCACTAACTGCTGTCGATCTGCCAGGAATGATTTGATGATGTTTAGTGGATTAGGGCCTATTCTGAGGGTTTCCAACTTTTGAACCAAGATAGTGTGGTCAATCATGTCAAATGCTTTTTTGAAGTCAACAAAAACAGAACCACCTAATTTTCCATCATTTACGTTCGACAGCCAGTTGTCTGCCATTTTGGTGAGAGCTGTGTGACAGGAATGTTTGGGTCTGAAACCTGACTGGCTATCAATGAGCAGTTAAGAGAGGCAGCGGTAGACCAAAAAACACATGGAGAAGAGAACTGGATACAGAGGTGAAAATGATGAGGAAAACATGGAAAGAACTTGAGCGGATGGCACAGGACAGGAAGACTTGGCATGTGTTTGTTGAAGGCCTATGCTCCTCGGGGAGCTAAAGGGTATTTATTCATTAATTGATTGAAATAATTCACACACTTCCAGGGATTCCTCCTATGGTGGAACATGTTGAGAACACAGCATTTTACACTAATCTTGGAAGACTCGTAACTCTGGTATTTTACTAGGTTGCCTGCATGTAGGAGGATCTCATTATGGATCCCATGATAGGCAGCGGGAGGTGAGAAGTGGCTCTGTGTAGGACGTTGGTTTCCTTGGGATAACCCAGAACCAGAGCACAGTATTTTAGGTCTGCATATTTGGAATGCACTGTAAGCCACACGCTTCTTCCTCCTAGCTTGGGGCCAGATGTGATGATCCTTTAAATGGAAGCAAAGCTGGAGAAAGTGCAACTCATGACTTCAGCTCAACACGTTTCCGAATGGCAGAAAAGCCACAGGAAAAGCCTAGATCTACAGTGTTGTAGCGAGATTTGGTACCACTTGCTTCGTTTGTGAAAAAATGTGTAGCGACACACACACGCACGCATGCACGCACGCACGCACGCACACACACACACACACACACAGCGCAAGGATAACACGAGACGGATCTTGCTTTGAAGTTTGAAGAAGGCGGAAAAATGTGAATTACGTTTAGTCGGACGGTATTGAAGAATGAGGAAATAGCGAATATAGGAACGGCCGACTTTAAAAGTTTGCATTTACAGGAAAGAAAATTTAAAGCTACAAGAGAACGCCTGGTTGGAATACATTTAAATAATAATAATTCACCAAAGGAGATATACTATAAATGATATCCAAAAGGATATTATTCAAATATAAATAGTTTTAAAAATAATTAACATTTTTCATCGTCATCACATCTGCTAAAAGTTAGCTAATAATCTTTAAAAATTTATTATAACTACATGCCTAAACGTATTTTGATAAAACGTAGATAGAATGAAAGCCTCATATGGGGAAAATGAAAGGATGCCTAGGAAAGAAGGAAGGATATAAGTGTGTAGTGAAAAGAAGAGAAAACAAGTACAGAAAAAGCACAGATCGCCTCAAACCAGGAGATAAAACGAAAACCTTATGGGACTTCAAGAGGTGCTTTCTCGTACGGGAGAGATGCCCAAATATAAGGATAGAGCGGCGCGTTGAAAATCACACCACTCAGACACCTCTTCGCCTTGAGCACGCAGCGTTCGCACACAACCGGGAGAAATACAAACCAGATAAGTTGAATTTAATTTATTTGCTGTTTCTATTTTGTATACAATTTAAGCGGTTAGTATAATTGTTGATTGCTTGATACTGGCTAGGAGTGATAATATAAAATAGGAATAGCCATAAATTAAAAAGAAACAAATAAATTTTAATAGGCCCAGGCGCCACGTGCTTTCCATTGCGTGGTACGGTAGACATTTTTACTTTACTTAACTCATCAGAAAATAGCAAAAAGTTGAATCATCCTAAACTGTAATCCTAGTAGTGTTAATCAATTATTAATAATAAATATTAGTGGATAAGGGAATTTTAGATTTACCAGATCGAAAGATTTGAACCAAAATAGACCAAACTTCTAAGAATAAGAACAAGATAGCACAATAAAATAATTAAATTAATAACAAAATAAAAGAAAGGGAGCTAAAAGAAATAGGAAAGAACAATAAGTAAAGAAATTCAAATAGGAAATTAGGACATAGCTCATAACCAAACATGGCACCTGTAGTCCTAACTAGATCACAGTCAGGTGAAGGCAAAACGTGGGCAGAAGCAGATAAAAACAAAGACAGGGACACAAGGCACGATAAACTAGAAGAGAATAGTCATGGCCCCCATAGAAATTTCTAACCAAAAAAATAGCAATGAAAGTACCAAAGAAGACTCAAGACATAAAGCATCCCATGGCAGTTTCCCAAAATAAAGATGTAGAAAACATATGTCGGTTAAAGATAACACAAGTAGCTGGGTGAGTTGTCAAGATCAAAGCACTAGATGAAGACAAAATTATAAAATCCTTGATCCTGTGTTAGGCAAAAAGGCGATAGCCAAAATTTCCAAAAACCCATTTTGGCATAATAATTACCCCAAATCAGAGCGACAGAATTAAAAGAGATTTAGAGGAGAACTCAAAGTAGAAGCAAAAACAGTGACTCTGGCACAACGACATAAAAGTAAAGATAGAGCAGGCAAAAGAGACCAATAGGTGTGTGTTAAAAGGGATAAACATTAACCTTTCAAGCGAGGAAGTATATGAACAGCATCGCAAAACAGAACCCAGACATAAAGTTGGTACATGTGTGACAGAATAATGGTGAAAGGGAGCATTGTAACCCCAGTGGTTTATAATAACGGCCAGAAGGGAGGGAAACCCCTAAAACACTACTATTTTGGGAAAACCAAGAAGCACACCGAAGCTTACATTCCCCCTGTGCTACAGTGCTCCAACTGTCTGAAATTCGGCCATGGAAGGAACAATTGTAAGGGGAGAACAGTTTGTCGGTACTGCTCCAGTAACCACCCCTCTACACAGTGTGAAAAGGCAAAGGCAGATACCGACTACAAAAAGGCGAATGGGAACAGAAAGTGTTCCAATTGCAAAGGGAACCACAGTGCCAGGTATCAGGGCTGTCCAGTGTACCAGCAAACCAAACAAGCACTAAAAGAATCCATCATAACAAGAACACCATTTAAAATAGTAATTAAAGAAATAAAAGAAAACGCAAAAAACACAAACAGTAAAGTTGTAGAAGAAATAAAATCTCTTAAAGAAGAAATTAAAACTATTAAAAAGCAGCAGTCAAAAGAACAGAAAATAACTAACAAAACAAAGAAAAGCAGCAAGCCAGACAGGTAAGCTGCAACGCTGGAAAATGGAAATTCACTTAAAAGTGCAGAGGCATTGCTACAAGAAGAGAAAGACATACAGTTCCAAATTACGCAGGATGTGGCTAAACTGACTGCACTGAAAGAAGAAAAAGAAATAATGCTAGTCAAACTTTCCGAACTAAAAGAAGAAAGTGAAATAATACTAAAAAGAATGGAAAGTGAAAGGCAGGAGATCAACATAGGGAGAGAAGGGAATGTAGCATTAGATGAAAATAGGAAAGTGGTCAACCTAGAAGAAACTAGCTCTATCAAAGAACACGTTGATGCACTTTTACCATACATAACAGAAAAAGTTACGGATAAAATGCTATGTCTTAATAAGGCTTTTCTCGAGAACTTGATTCATCATGGGTCCACGAGTGCAGGGAATACAGACTAAGAGCAAATTGATAGTTTAACCAAAATAAAAGGGATAATAGATGATGTTTAAAATTCAATTTAGAAAGATTTAAAATTATACAGTGGAATTGTAGGGGTATCAAAAAGAATTTTGCACCCCTACTATCAGAGACAGGATTAACTACTGATATATATGCTCTTCAAGAGACCCATTTAAACCCAAATAGTAGATATAGTTGTAAGGGCTTTAAGATACTTAGACACGATAGGAAAGAAGGTATGGAGAGGTGGTGTCGCAGTCTTAGTTAGCGAAAAATTTAAAATCATAGACTGGGAAGTTTTTAATACAACCAATATAGAAGGTATCCAGGTTACTATAGCAGCTGAACCAAACAATCTAACAATTCTAAATGTATATGCCAAAGATGGCATAATTAAAGATGAAGAAATACTAGCCATAAGCACCAGACTAGGCCCCAAAACAATCATAGTAGGCGATTTTAATTCCCATCATTGTGCTTGGGGTGGACAACATACAGATAATGCAGGAAAATGCCTACTTGACTTCATAGAAAACAATGAACTACTAATACTAAATGATGGATCTGCAACTAGAATTAATCCACAAGCTAATAGGGCAGACTCAGCAATAGACATAAGTATAGCAACTAACAACCTAGCGAATGTAAATTGGGAAGTTTTACAAGACACAAACTCAGATCATCTGCCCATTGTAATAACCATGCATGAAAATGTCATTCCAAACCCAGAACCAGAGAAATCTACCTTCAACTATAAAAAAGCAAACTGGGAAGCTTTCCAATCAGAGCTGGAGGTGATGGAATATAAAGACATGGAATCAGATGATACTGACTTGTGGGCAGAAACACTGACCAATGAAATTCTGAAAATAGCAATAAAGTATATACCAAATAAAAATATGCCACAACACCTTAAACAAAAAAATAACATTAATAAGAAAAGAGAAACTCATGGAATAAAGAACCAGTTGCCTGGTGGAATAAAAGCTGTGCAGAAATTCATGAGAGAAGAAAAAGGGCCTTACAAAAATATAGAAATAACAGAACAGAAGAAAATTATGATAAGTATAAACTTATTAGGAATGAATCTAACAGAATAATATTCAAAGCCAAAGAAACTAACTGGAAGGAGTTTTGTCAGTCACTTAAACCTAGCACTCAAATTAGAGAAGTATGGAGAAAGCTTAAGGCAATCAAAGGGAACAATAAGAAAACAATAATGCCAACAATCAAACTACCAAAGAGAGCAGAAACAGATAAAGAAAAAGCTATGCCCTTGCCGAGTATTTCTATAAAGTCAGTGCAAAAAGTAGCCTTGGACAGGAAGAAAATGAGAGAAGAGAAAGACTTAGGATACAGTTTTTAAAGAAATACCAGACCAGATAGATGAAACAAACTATTTAGATGCTGATATAACAGAGAAGAAGTAACTAATGCAATAAAAGATAAATCTAATACTGCCTCAGGGCAAGAATATACTTAGTTATGAAATCCTTAAGAAAGTACCCAAAAGAACTATAAACATAATAACTTCACTTTTATAACAAAGTCGGGAACTTAGGAAAGATACCAAATGCATGGAAAGTAGCTATGATAGTGCCCATTCGAAAACCCAATAAGGAAGCCCATGCACTAAGTTCATATAGGCCTATCTCCTTAACATCTCAACTAGGTAAAACACTGGAAACGGTTGTGAATAAAAGAGTTAAATTCTACCTGGCAAAAAACCAGTTATATAGCCCAAACCAGTCAGGGTTTAGAGCAGACAGAAGTACCGTAGACCAGCTTGTAAGATTAGACCATGACGTAAAGCTAGCGTTCAAGAGGAAAGAGAAAACAGTGGCAGTCTTTCTAGATGTAGCTAGAGCATATGATGAATGCTGGCGAGATGGAGCTCTTTACAAAAATGAAAAAGATTGGCATTACTGGTAAAACCTATAGGTATCTAGAAAACTTTTTACAGGCCAGGTATTTTCCTGTCCAGGGGAATAATGATAGGTCAGAAAAATATAAACAAAAGAATGGGATTCCTCAAGGATAATTGATCTCTCTTTCAATTTTAACTATAGCTGAAAATGATTTAGAAGATGAATTTAATAACATAAAGAATGCAGTATCACAATTTGCAGATGACTGTGCCATTTGGCGATCTGGAAAAAACTTGGACCATGTTTACAAAAAACTTCAAAAATCAAATAAGACAAAGTTTCAGAGTGTGATGAAAATGTTGGGGCTTCCCAAATTAATGTAAAACAAAAACAGTAGGTATATATTTCAGCAAAGGAAATTTAAAAATAAATAACAAAATCAATATAACCATTAAAGGACAGAAAATATGTACCTCCTCAACAACTAGATTTCTGGGCGTAACTTTAGATAAACAACTAAATTATAATAAACATATAGACAATTTGGTAGAAAGCTGTAGGGGACCCCTAAATATACTAAGGATTGTAAAAGGTAATGGATGGGGGGGCCAGCAATAAAATAATGCTTATGTTCTACAAGTCCTTCATCAGGGGGGAAACTGGATTATGCCAGCATAGTCTATGACTCAGCTGCAGCTTCTAACAAAGCAAAACTGGACAGGATTCAAAATGCAGCCATGAGAACTATTACAGGTGCATTTATATCGACACCAGTAGAAGCTCTAGAAGTAGCTCTCGGCATACCTCCCCTTGGTCTAAGACGGAAAGAACTGAGATTAAATTATTGGAGTAAAGTAGCACAAGAAGTGACCCACCCAGCACATAAAGCATTTGTCAAAAACCAACCAAGTGTATGGGACGTCCCCTTAATAAAGATAGATATCCAACAGGGTGGAGAACTATAGAAGACCTAATGCAGTTCAAAGAACTATCAAACACAATTGAAAATAGTAATAAATACAGAAGCAAAATACCACCCAGGGAACTAAAAACACCAATCATAGACTACTCACTTACTGAAAAGATCAAACAAAACATAGAAGATAAGGAAGCCAAAATGATAAGTAGAAAGTTCATAGATCAACTAACTAAACAAAGTCTGGCCACCCCACTACAACTGATGGATCCAAGGGTGATAGTGGGCAACTAGGTGCCGGAGTTGTAATACCACAATGGGGAATAAAAAAGAGCTACAGTATAACGGAAGGGGCATCGATTTTTACTGCAGAGATGGTAGCAATTCTTAAAAGTCTAGAAATAATCGAAGATAACCCACCAGAAGCTGTTACGATATTTACAGACCACTATCATCACTACAAGCACTAGAACACCCAGGTAAATGTAGCCGGCCAGACATAAAGGAAGAAATTCTAGCAATTAATACATCACTAGAGAACAGAGGATGTAGTGTGAGGCTAGTGTGGGTTCCAGCACACATAGGTATAGCTGGCAACGAGTTGGCAGACCAGAATGCCAAGAAGGGAAGAACAAGTAAAAACAATATAAAAGCAGGACTGGGAAGGTCAGAGATCAAGAGCCAAGTGAAAGAAACTATAAACGAGGAATGGAAGACAACATGGAAGGAAAGTAGAAAAGGCAGACACGCGTTTAAACTGCTGAAAGAACCAACGAGGACATGCCAGGTCAGAGAAGAATTAAAGATACCATCGAACAAAAAACTGTGGTGTCTCCGACTCGGTGCAGCATACTTCATGGTAGAAGAACCACACTGCCAAGAATGTCAGGAAGAGAATGACATAGACCACTACCTGATCCACTGTAAAAAGTATGAACAACAAAGGCTTGAATTAAAAACTTACTATAGAAATCACAATATAGACTTAACAGGTGATAAGGTTTTAAGTATAGATGCCCCAAGAGATGCCCAATCAATACTTAAAAGATATATACATAAAACAAAGGAAAAAATATAAGGTTAGAACTTCAGGAAAATCATCCAACTAAATAGAAATTAAGCAGCAAGAACTAACAAAGCATTAACAAAAAAAAAAAAAATAACTACTCAAAGGACAAGGAAAAACAAGGTATTAAAAAAAAGGGACAACAACTCAAAAAGAACAAATACTAATACAAATTAAAACCAAGTGTAAAGGACAATAGTTATCTAGAAACAATACAAAAGAGAAAATAAAATTGACAAATACTAATATAAATAAAAATCAGCAACTGCAAAAGACAACAGTTATTTAAATTGAATACAAAATTAGTAAAGAAAATGACACTAAATACCCCAATTATAACCAACTTTCAGGTTGAACAGGGTAGACCAAGATGGAAAGAGAAGAGGCAACAATGATCAGAGGTTGAGTGCCCGATCCCCACCCATCATTTCATCAAAACAACAACAACAACAACATTGAAAATCACACACACCAAATCCAGAAGCCAGAGTGAGAAACTGGAAGACAGTATCTGCAAGAAAAGTTCTTTTTTCACGCTGCATGCAGGGCAGATTAACTTCAACCAATACAGCCTCGCCGTGAGCTTATTAATCCTAAGAGGGTATGTAAGTTTATTAAAGATATATGTATGACTAATATCATTTTATTTCAGATTTTATTTACGATTTAATTGTATCAGACATAATAAAAAGGGAATGACGCTAACCAGAGATAACCTCCACCGGCATTGTCAGGAAGCATAACCATTAATTGGTTAGCCAAATATATCATGGCTAGTTCTTGCCTGGAAGCTTACGACATACCAGCAAGTACATAAGTGACTTGGCATCTATAAGTGGAAGGCAAAGGTTATATCTTACCCATGTAACATAACATGTGATTTATTCATGTATTTTGTTATTTTCTGCACAGTAGACATTATCTTATCATGCTATCTCTGTAACATACTACCATGAATCATTCATTTATATACAAACACTGAAAACATGGTCGCCTCATGAACAGCATTGGGTGGTGAGATTGTTGGAACACCATGGCCACCTATTACCTTTTGTTCCAGGTTTTTATGATCGAGTTTTATGATCATTCCTGATCAAGCTCATGTTCGAGTTTAACCAAAGACTTGAGGACCGTTGATCCTGCTAACTGAAGCCTAGAGGTCAACCAATCTTCAACACCTTAGTTACCCGTAGTTATAGGGCGGGCTGAAGGACAGTCTATTGATTCAAGTGTGTCTCAGGAACCTCGAACAAATACCAGGTGAGTTTATGTGTTATTCAATCCAACAAATCCTGTGAGCAGTTTCTAAAGCGAATGTCGAAGATGATAACAGCTAGAGACTAGATAGCAAGATATATCCAAATTATACTGTGACAGACTGTTATAATTTGATTGGAAGATTCATCCAAGATTTTTTTTCTATTATTTATTTCAATTTGTAACTATAAATAATCATACATTTTACCATCTTCTAACACCCATTTCTCATTACAAGAATATATAGATGTACATAATAAATTATGACATTGTACTCATTTGACTTGGTAAATTTTTAACTGTTAAATTTTGAGTTACTTTTTCTAAATTAATTATATTATCACATAGGGTTACTATAGCGAAAGTGGCACCGTATACTTCTGAAGCCTAAATCTATTGTCCAGCTCAGAGTATTCACAGCTGTAACTCACTTGTGATACCAGTGTACTTCTCGGGCACTGGAACTTCATACTTTCTGGAGAGAGATTCTACTTCTTCTCTACCACTATCATCACACTAGGAAAACCTTTCGCTACAAGTGTAGATAATACCAAGGAGTCTCCAACTTGTTATTGGCTACAAAACAGCGACAAGCTCAGCAACCCTAGTTAAACAACAACAACAACACCACCTTTTCCAAGGACTGAAGTTATTTATTCTTTACGCGATTTTTGGTAACTGATAGTAAAGATAATGATGCTGTAAAAATCTTGCTAAAAGTCAAAGACATCACAAATACACTACACATTTATTTTATTCATTATCATTTGTTAGAAAGTAAGATTGATTCTTATTACAAGGTAGTTTTGAAATCCTCGGTGTGAGGAGACAGGAAAATACACGGAAAAAAGAATTGAAGATAGAAAGTAAAGTGATGACGAAGATATAGACATTGAGCGGATGGCATGGGTAATCCTATTTTTATTTATTTTTTTGGTCTCCTCAGAGACTTATGGGAACTGCACGTAGGCTAATAATAGAATTCAGAGAGAACACTACTGCCAAACCCGAGGAGAGACACAACTGTATATTCACTAATAAATATTTTCTAAAATATTAATGAACACAAAAACGGATTACATAAAAGTAATGTTTATTACAATAAATGAAGTAGAAAAATATGCAGTAGAACTAATTGAAGCAAAATAAAAATTAAAAAAAAAACATCAAAGCTAACAAGTCTCCCCGAACGATATAGTGTAAAGTGAGATATAGTAAAAACCATTTATAGTAAAGAGCCATTTATATACTGCATAACTCGCTTTATTGCGCTTCGCTTTATTGCGCTTCGCAGATATTGCGCTTTTTTCAAATTATTCATATTTATTTATTAGAACGTGCATTCTTGTTCCGATAGATATTGTCAAAAAGATTACGATTCGCTGAAGGCACAGATGATGAAGATTAGCATTTTTTTAAGCAATAAAGTATTTTTAATTTTACAGTACTTTTTTTTTTAGACCTAGCTCTATTGCGGACTTAATAGATATAGTGTAAACATGATTTTACTCTTCTATATGCACTGGGAAGCCAAAAAGATGGATGTGACCCGCTTTATTGCGATATTCGCTTTATTGCGGTGGACGGAACCGAACCCGCAATATGTCCGAGGTATGCCTGTACACTATAATCATCATCATGTTCATTTTCTTTGCGTTCCTTATGCAACATGGAGCCACCACTACAATTGGTCCCCATGCAAGAAGCCTGCACCAAGCAGTGAAAGTTCTAGCCGCGGTAGTTTCCAAGGCAACTACTTTTACATGATGAGGTTTCCAGCTGCCATTCACAACCTCATATTCGTCACCTTGTACGACATGCCTGATGGTGCAACATTCATATTCTTTCTTTATCCCTTCAGAAACCCCAGGTAACTAAACGGGACATATACACGATAGACATTATGAAACACCATAATTTAAACACCACAGGTATTTCACCCTGGAATAAACATCAAATATATTGTGCGATACATAACAAACTCAAATATCAAATCAGTCCTACTGTATGGCTCTGAAACATGGACAATAACAAACAGAACAAACTTACAGACATAAATAGGTGCTTGCGTAGTATATAAGGATTGGATGGCCGTCATCAGTAAAATTCCTAGACAAGCTCTACGGAGATGCCAACATCCTCAGACTGACCACTTCTTTCTTTGAACAAGTTGACCTCTGAGGGTCAACGAAGAAGAAGAAGTATGGCACAGTAATATGGAACTAACGAAAAGAACAAAACCAGACAAGTTTCAGTGGAACATGACATGAGAAGAAGACGCTGGCGATGGATTGGACACACATTAAGGAAACCTGTTGATAGCATTACAAGGCAGTTCTTGTCCTGGAATTGCAAGGGGAAAAGAGGCACGGGTAGGTTAACAAAAATGGAAAAGAGAATTAGAGACAGAACTGAAAATGATGAAGTAAACATGGAAAGAACTTGAGCTGATGTCACGTGACAGGAGGACTTGGCATGTGTTTGTTGACGGCTTATGCTTCTTAGGGAACTAAAGGGTGTCGATTAATTGACTGACATAGAACAAAGAAATCTACATACCCAAAGTAAAACAAACTGGGTATTTGTTGCATACATATTTCTTGTGCATGGGTCAATACAACAACTTGAAAAAGGAAACAAATAGGCTAAACGACAAAGAATATGTAAACAGTAAACAAAACAGGCCTTGTAAAAAGAGTTTATACAAACGTTATAGTGACATATTCGAACACCGAAAGATGCCTCTAATAATATATATCTTTAACTTACCCATAATTTCTATTAACGTATTCACCAGAGCTACTTCTTGTGGGAAAAATGTTTCGTCTCCGTAATCAATGTTGCCATAGTCAATAATCGTGAACGATTCTCAGGGATTTTTTTTTTTTTTTATTTCCTTTAATTTTTTTTTTTTTTTTAACATAAACATCAACACACGCCACGCCAAGTTCAGACTCGAACAATTTTACGACATCAGAGAACCGCACATTATGTCATTGCACTGTCGCAAAACACCGAGTGGGATGTGCATACATCAGACTCCGTCAATATTGCAAATTAATCATCGTCAATTTGTTAGTTAAATCTTGTGGAGAACATGAAAAGTATATTTCGTCAAAGGTTCCTTAAGTTGATTACCTGGCTGAAGAAGGAATTTCTCTGACAGTAAAATTTCTAGCTTTTATCGAGTGGATATAAAAAAATGAAAAATAAAAAAAAATAGTGGCTCTTCTAACATGGTCTACGCTGATCAAAGGAAAACGTGGCTGCCCTACATAGCTAATCACACGACTCCCGTACTGAAAGTGCACTCGCTGCTTGCTCGATGATGTTATAGCTATCTATTAGCTAGCTTGTGGCGTGGGCGATCATTTCTTTACTAGCTGCCGGCGTAGTTAGCAGTCCTTTTCAGGACTAGCTCTTATCAGGGCATCATCATCTTAGCTGATGGATACTAGTACTCCTGTTCACGGGTATTATTTATCAACGCTGCATTAAGAGTTCAGACATAGTTATCTTTTTGATCGGCTATTATGCGGTGTTATAATCGAAGGGCTTCTATCTGTTTGAAAGGTGCGTGCATAGCCACTAGAATGCAAACACGTCAAAGAAATCGAAAAACATTATTTCTCTTTTTGCTTGAAGTCCATCTAATATTGTTTTCCCGCTCCACCTTCTCTCTCTCCGTCTCTCTCTGTTTCTCTATCTGTCTCTCTCACTCTCTCCATATATATATATATGTACTGTATATATATATTCCGATGTCCTTTCGTCCCTCAGTCATCCCTCATGTTCTCGTGTATCTCACTTTTTTCGTTTCATCTTTCTTATCAGTTTTGACTGCCTTCTCCACATCTTTTTAGATAAATTGTCCTTGTTCTACAGCTTCCACCAGAACTTAGTTTGATTTTTACCTCTACATTGTCTTATCCAACATCCTTGCTTCATTTCCATAAAATAGTATTAGTTCAATGAAGCACTGAAGAACCATGTCTATTACTGTCATTCGTCACCGTCATCATTATCCTGAAGCTCTGTGTAGCGGGTTGTCTCCCGTGCTCTGCAGTAGTGGTCTACTAATGGACAGACTTCTAGTAAAAGGATGAGGGTTTTCAAAGGTATCAACCTTCGCTCAAGATTACTTTTGGCAGAGATAAAAAGAAGGATGATGCTTCTATTTCCGGGAGTCTCCCAGTAGAAAGGCAAGAATAACTACTGAGCCATCTAAGTTGTTATAAATTTAGTATTTTCCGCCCACTTCTCTGAGAAATATGTCTTGACTTGTATTTTATGAGCCCCCAGCTGAAGGTAATTAAGCAAAATATTAATTTGATAGCTCTATTTGTATTTTTTTTTAAATTATTTATACGGGTGCAGACATCAAATTCGCACGATTAATTCAACTAATGGTTTATATGTACATATAAAACACGATATTTAATGGTGTTTTATGAGAGTGGAAGACTGCAATTTAATTACACACACACACACACACACACACACACACACACACACATATAAATATAATTAGAAGTGTTGGTAGGGAGCCGCGCTAGCGTAGTGGCTACAACACCGCTCTGGCGACCGGGTGATCCAGGATCAAACCCGGGCGACGGCATTTGAGGATTTTTCGTCGACCTGGATTTGGACTGGATTAACTCGAGACCTGGCGAGGACATTTGAAGGAGTGTTGGTATAATAAAAATATAAACCATGATGTTATGATTATCCACTTCCTCCTCCCTATGGAGCCTTGAGCTACCTTTGCTTTTGGTTCCTTGTGAGGAAACTCACACGAGGCAGTCACCAGTTTTTGCAGGGGTGGTTTATGTAGCAAGTTATTTTATGTGATGTGGTTGCCAGCTTCATGTGCAACTGTACATCAATAAGTAAATCACACATGTCAAATGCAAATTAAAAATTAATCAAATGTACATGTTACAACTCATCCCAAATGGGTTAAGGATTATATTCAGACTTTGATGCATAGAAAGGTCGCAATATGTAGTGCTCCTGTTTATGGTGCGGTCGTCCCTCAAGTCGTTGGGTTTCTTGTTTTATATATATACTAGTAATAACCCGTCGACGGGTTTTTAATTATAGATTGCTATTTCCGTTCCCAGATGAGCAGATAGAAGTACATTCTTAGAGTGTTTTTGGTTCCTTTCCATTTAACAGTGTAATCAAACTGTTCATGAACACCGTCATTTGAACGCTTTTCTTTGTTGATTTTAACTATTTTCGGGAGAGTATATATAATGGAAACAATACAATTTTTCAACACGGTTGCATTCCTCAGCTGTGACCAACGTACACACGGCGATAATTATGTTATTTTAGATTCAATTTAAAAGTTCTGTGATGACAACATTTCGTGTGAAAGTGCGTGGATTGTATTCAAAGAGTGTTCCCTGATAATAAGTGGTTTTAACAAAAACTTTCAAGTTTTAATGATTTGTACATCGGGTGAGTGCGACATAGAGCTGGCCGTGTCCGAAAATACAATTCACTTTGGTATGTTATTGGCTCATGCACACCAATTGTTACGCACTTTTTCTTTGTCGAGTGCGACATAGAGCTGGCCGTGTCCGAAAATACAATTCACTTTGGTATGTTATTGGCTCATGCACACCAATTGTTACGCACTTTTTCTTTGTCGAGCGCTACTAATTTCGTGAAAGAATAAAAAAAAAAAAACCAAAGTATTTGTTTTATATAACACCCACGCCGCGCAAGTTGCGTTGCGCATTTTTTTTTTTCTGGTGCGAGTTACTATTTTGAGTGAGACCGACCGACGTAACATACATCGGTAATTATATTAGTTGGGATAGGATTGGGATGGGATTCCTAACTGTTGACACAGGAGGAAGGTTCCTCGGACTTGTGGCTCTCAGTACTATTTTTAAAGTTTTATACTTTCTAGGTTTAGAAGATACTTCTAGTTCTGTCCTGTAATGGAATCCGTAGTATTAAGTATGCTGGATGTCTGTGATCTTCTTACGAACTTAAGGAATGCAGTGGGGAAATCTTCGAACGTGCTAGGTTTTAAGGCTGAATTTCTGCCCAGGCACGAATAGCACCTTCTGGGGTTCTGATGGGTGACATCCAATCATAATTACGCTTAGTTTAATATTCTAATTCCAAACCAACCGCAAGTAAAGCGTTTTATTTTAAATAGAGGTTGCCCCAACCACTCATATTAACATTATTGACAAGGCCATATAAGGTATTACCCTTCAAAGTTATTTTTTACCAAAGTCATTCTGTCACACGACCTGCTGTTAATTATTACATCTGATATCTCTTCCAAGGTTTCCTCTCTTCCCACCTTTGTTTATCACAACGAGCCATCTTCCGGAAGCGATTATGTCATTTCCTCGTGTTCCAACACTCAAGATTTTTAAATTACAATAAACGTAAGGATGGGCCGTGTTTTGCATGTCGCACCCTACGTTATCTTTTACATGACTGTCTGTTGTAACTATTGGAGACTTATTCGCTGTCTTTAACCGTGCCGGAAGTAGGTGCATCATCTAAATGTGGTGTCTAGACATTTAATTCCTGATAATAATATCCACCAAGACTGATGTTTTTGGTTTATCTAACAAACAAATCGGCCCCGGCGGAAACAAAACTTGCTTCTATCAATAAACTATCTGTCCAAACAATACAGCTGTCGACCAACGAGCAGACTAAATGTTGACTAAATCTTATTGATCTATCTGGCTACTTGAGGACGGATCACAATCAAAGGAATTGTGACATCTGTAGTCAAGCCTAAAAGTAAGGGAGTGACGAGGTGATCTACCTTGGATTAGAAAAGAGAACGTATGTAGATGAAGCGTAAAAGAAAGATAATGATCAAATGAGAAGAAAAGAATGGATGGTCGAGTGAGTACTGACCGAGAGGACTTAAGACAGGAAAATTGATTTAATGAACGAAAAAAGACGTATTTCTTCACACTCTGTATGAAGCATAGGCCTTCAGCTATTTCACAATGCAACAGTTGCCTCGTGTTCCATAAGAAGCTAAAAGATAAACGATGAAACCTGTCAAGAGAAAAAAGTCACAAAACAACTGGACTACTAATACTAGCTTCATCCTTTGGACATTTAACAGCAGTAATCTGGCAGTTACCACAATTACGTGTTTCCATTACTGTATTGTAAAGGAGCGTCAAGGCATGGATCGTTCAACCGGTTGAGCTTCATCTACCGCTAGATCCCATGGCATTATTTGATAGTTCTCTAGATGACGGAGCCGGGAAAGAATGTTTTTTTTTTTTTTTTGTTTTTTTTTTTTTTTTTTTTTTTGTTTTTTTTTTTTTTTTTTTTCTTATCCAGCGGCACTTGGGCTTTCAGCCCTTCGGCCCAATGACATGTCATTGCGAGGCTGGTGAACCTGAGGACTTTCCTTCCAACCCGGTCAGGAGCTTCGCTCCTTCCCATCCACAGAGGGTTTATCACAGGAGCCGTTCAGGATATTCAGTCAAATTTCCGGCCGTAAACATTTCTCAAACGCCGACGCCCGGGTTTGAACCATGAACACCTGGTCGCCAGTACAACGCCGAAGCCATTACACCAGCGCGGCTCCCGGAAAGAATGTTTAACCCAGGTAAATTTCGGACTAGCCCTACTCCACTGGCACTTACAAGCGCGGTGTCCCCAATGTTTACCGGTCCTTTCACCTCATTCCCAGTGAAAACCCGCAAGTTAGCTTACTAAAATCCACTTTATTCTTGAACTTATGAGGTTTTCACGGGCTACCTCCCATTAGCTCTGCAGTAGTGGTCCAACAGTGGCCAAAACGTAAGAGTAACTAATGTGGGTCTTCAAATGTGTCTACCTTCGCACAAGATTACTCTTGGCAGAGTTGTAGGTAGAAGGATAATGATGCTTCTACCTCAAGGGACTGTTCACAAGATATTCAGAACGCGAGAACAATGCGGCACGAGGCTGAGTAAATGTTAACTCTTATATCTGCCATCAACTTTTGTGAAGGATAGGTTTTTTTTTTATAATTCGTTAGCTCGCTCAAGCCCCCAGCTGAATTAATTCATCGAATTTCCTCTTATTAATATACAGCTCTGTTTAAGTGTATTTAAGAAATGGTCTGAGACATACCGTTGTAGTACATTCAAAATGAATAAATCAACTTTAGATTTGTCTTTATACAGTTAACAAATTTAATAATCAATTATGTTTTAACAGTTATGAAAGTGAATAATTCCTTATAGAAAAGGTTATCATTACCAGGAGATGTTACGGCGTTAAAATTTGGATAGTTCACTTGGCAGCTTTTATGTTTCTACTTAGCTGCCAATGAGATTGTCTGTTCTGCTACCGCTGCTGTTTGGTACTTTGTAGATGGATGACTGGATAACACTCGTCACTGGTCAAATTTGAAAGTTGTAGCACGGGTTCCAAGAAGTGTCAGTGAGTAACTACCAAAATGGTCCCGCGTCTCTAAGACCCGTTTGATGATGGTGTCTAGGGTCGACTTCAGGCTACTTATACCCTCACTTGTTCCACAGATAGTACTCTCAACTGATACCACCAAGCCAATCTGTAGGCTCACAGACTGCTGGCTCAGAGAAATAGTTTACGGCAGTTTGACGATGCTTCTTACACGTGGTCTGGGGTCTTGTTATTTTAACAATAAGTTTCCACTTTGACTTTATGTTACAGTTTCCTCAGATTCCGGTTTTCCGTGTTAAAATGGTAGAGTTTTCCGGGGCTTTAGGTCCTCAAGATGCACAAACAATGTCCGGTCTGGTAAATGAAATATGTTGCTATTCTTAACTCTGGCAAAGTCTGGTTGTCTTCTCGGCACGAGGGGAATTTTCCCAGTGTTCTAAACTAACTAAAGATTCAGGTTATATTACACTTCGCTCCCCCCGCAGTACTTTGTTACGATTTAGGTAGGGTCCATTCGGGAATTTAGTTCTTCCTATGTTTCGAATGCCCTCCAATCGTTTCCAAACCTGTGTGTTTTTGGTGGGGTAATTCAAAATATTTCCACTAGGAAATTTTTGTGCGTTAATGCAAAGGTCATGTCTTCCAGATATGGAAGTGAGATTTCTGTACTATCCTCGTCAGTGATTACAAATAACTTCTTACTTTTATCTCAAGTAATATCTTCGTAATAATTCTGCCGGAAGCTTATTACAATTTTCCGACTGTCAAGTGCGTGTCTATAGTCTATCCGCAAACGGATGATTTATCGCCCGGCACGCCTAAGGTAAACACAACGCCCGGTCACAATACGAACTGACCGGCCCATCTGAATTTTTTACCTGTGCCTAATCTTAGCAAAGCCGTGAAGCTTAAAGCAACATGACGAATTATCACCGAAGGGAGTGCACGATGATATGAAAATACCAAATATCTGCTTCATATCAGAGAAAGAAATGAGCCGACCACGGAAATTTCACGTAATCAGTACGCGCAACAAATGTAACTGACTACTGCCGGAGAGGAAAAGAGATCGACCCAATAATTCCGTCACAATAGTAATAGCCGCTTCAGTCATAACTGACTGTGGGAATGCGCACCTGAGGTGACTGCTCCAAGCTGCTTATTTTTCTGGTGTTCCTTTCGACGTTTTCTCCTCTCTTCTGCTTGTTGTGTGAGCTGCTTTTCGCCTAATTTCAGGTGGCGCCGTAGATAGCATCGCCACTTGGTGCGATCGGCAGCTTCATCCTCCGAGGTTGCTGGATTTATGTCCAGTGCCCTCATGTCTCTCTTGCACACATCGTTGAATCTCAGCTGCGGTCGCCCAACTGTTCTTTTGCCTTCTGCCAGTTGTCTGTAGAAGATATCTTTCGGGATGCGACCATCTTCCATGCGGTGGACATGGCCAAGCCAGCGAAGTCTGCGTTGTCTAAACAGTGTATACATGCTTTGAAGGCTAGCACGTGACAACACCTCGACATTAGTTACTTTATCTTTCCACGAAATGCCGAGGATGTGACCTAGACATCGTAGATGGAAGGTATTGAGCCTTCTTTCTTGCTTAGCATAGGTTGTCCATGTCTCGCTACCACACAGAAGAGATACAATTTACATATAGGCTGCACTTATTCCACATTCCAGATACTTTGAAACTTGAAAATAGACATATCAAGGTAGACCTTTGGAGAGCTCCATGTTTCCAAAGTAGATACACACAGCCCTGGGTTGCCAACCGCTGGTCTAAGAGAATGACGATTCTCAACGCCCACGACGCACAATAAAGATAATTGATGCAGCTCGAAGACTTCGAGGTTTCAACCCCATCAGGAAGTTCAAACAATCAGCCAATTTCCTGTTTAACGCTCTCTTGTCAGTTTCTTATCTTCTTTATTATTATTTTTTAAATTATTAAATTATAATTTTCATGCACTTATAGAAAATTCGCCCCATGTCGTTGTCTGGAGTATCTAAAGAGATATAGAAAGAACAGGTCTACTGCATCCTCACACATGTCGTAAAGGCAACTAATATGAGGTTGTGAATGGTGCTAGCAATCTCATCATATACAACAATTTGCCACATAAACCATCACGACAACGCACGTGACTGCTTTGTGTAGGCTTCTCTAGCAAGGGAACCGTCTGCAGTCGTGGTTCAGTGCTCCATAATGAGCGCAAAGGAAAATGATGATAATAGTTCTCTCACTTTCTTTTCTCTAGTGTCTTCGAGCAATCGTCCCTGACGAAGACATTGTGATAGATACATAAGCCGTTTCTTCTTTCGTTTTCTTAGTAAGATTTATACTAGATATTTTAATTCACCTATCTTTCTCTGCCTGCCTTGCCCTAGACTTTCACCTGTTACTAGGATGGTGGGAAAGTCTATACAGAGCGTTACAACGGGAGGCAATCTGATCATCAGAAGTCGTCCCCCCGTGTGACAAGTATTTCTGACCTTTTATCTCCTTTACACTTTAAGAGGGGCGGGCCTACTTGGATCGTAACTAACAGATGTAAGGATCTTTTTTCCCCCGCCTGCACTGGGAATTTAACCCCCTCCACCTTGGTTGCAATTTCCAACTTCACTCCTGGTTTTATCCATGCAGCCATCAATTAGTTCAGGCAATTGTGAAAGTAACCATTATGTTGTATACAAATTACAATCCTGAATTCCATAAGTAGTTGCGAATGCAAAACAGCCAACATGCAATATTCCAGACGTATTTTATGAGATTTTTTTGTTGTTTCTTGTTTTCTTTTCATTCGCTATTCAATAACCACATCTATCTCTCTCATAAAGTTGGGCGCCTGTCTGAGGCTCATGTTATGGCCAAACAGTGCTTGTTTTTCCTTTATGGGATTAATGAAGGCAATACTGTCGTTCTGCTACTCTCATGGAGTCGACATTCTTGGAGGATATGTTCTGCTGTTTGCTTGTCTTCCCCACATGGACACATGTCTGTTTGGCCAATTTTTAATTAGCATCAAGAGCTGTAAAAAAATGGAGGATGCGGCATGTCCACCAAATTAAAGAATCCATGCCTCAGTGACTACTGCGAAATTTTCCTTAATGCTAAGGCAAAGGCACTTAAAAGCTACTTAACCATCGTGGAACACAGTGACATTATTTATTGACATTATCAAGTGTTCCTCGCAGGTTCTGACCCAATTAACACTGCTCTACAGAACCATAAAAACAATGATTCAGAAACATAAACGGAAGCAAACTATAATTTAAACTAAATGAATGTGGACGGCGCACCGCAATAACGTGTGTAAATAGTGCTTAGGTTTCAATCTCCCTGAATATATAATACCACAAATAAGTCACAATGGGCGCAGGGCCATTACAAATATTGGAGACACAACAAATCACTCTGATTCTCGGAATATCTACAGCCACAAAATAGGATACTTCATAAATCCACTGCACAACTCTGGCCCTCTCTACTCGCGCACTACTATAGACATCCACCCTTCTCTTCTCTACGCTCTTCGCTGTCTCCTGTCTACTGTCTGCTCTCTACTGACTCAACTCTCTACTGACCCAACACACTACTGACTCCACACACATCTCTCTCTCACTGACCCCTTTCATTCGTATTCACCAAACACGTGAAAACTTTCCACGCTCCACTGATCTTCATTGACGCCTAACTATAGCTATAAAATAGCAGCTTGTCTTGATCTCTGACCTAAGTAAAAAAGCAAGACACTCATATAAAATCCTTAAAAAACCAAGCAAAAAATGTCAAATAAAAGATGAACTAAAAATACCAATTAATAAAAAATTGCTGAGACTCAAGCTGGGAACTGGATATTTCATGATAGAGGAACCCACATGTGAAGAGTGTCAAGGACCAAACACAATTAGGCACTTTCTAGTGGACTGCAAAAAATATGACCAACAGAGGCAAAACATTAAGACATACTGTAGTAACCACAAGGTAGAAATGAGTGTAGAAAATCTCATAGGCACAAAGAGCCCTTCAGAAATGCAAAAGTTAATAAAACACTATATTACAAAAAACTAAAGCTAACATATAAAAATCAAATAAGGAATTGAACCAGTAGTCCAAACTGGTGAAAGACTCGCCCCAGAAACATACAGATTAACCAAATAAACCATCCAGTAAAAATCAAAAACATACTAACTTAGAAAATAGCATATATTGGAATTTTTTTAAAAAATCATGTTGAACTATAACTACAAAAGGAAAAATACCGACTAGAGATAATATAATATAAAACAAATACAAACAAAAACATATTACAATAAAAGAAACACGTCCTGATATAACCAACAAATCCATGTACATGGTAGATGGTTGAAAGGGGCGTGCTACAAAATGAAGTAGCAAACACATTAATAAAAAAAAAAAAAAAATCTCTGCTCACAACATTCTTCTTCTTCTTCTTCCGTCCTTAGCCACCGACCGTCAAAGCAGTCAGTGGCCATTACGCCTAGTGGCGTCTTAGGGCAACAGCAGATAGGTTTTCTTTGCCATTGTTTCCCATCACGCCTATTGGCGTCTTTAGGGCAACGGCAAATCAATCCATTTGCTGTTGTTTCCGTAATCGAAGTGACTGGCAAACGGGTGATCAGCCCGTTGGTGCTCATAACATTGCTTGTAACTAAAATATTACAAGGCAAGCATTTCCAACTCACAACAACTCAAATGACTAATAAACTCCCGCTGGAGCATGGGAACATTCATACATGCAAAATACCCTCAAAACACTCCGTGACACAAGGTGATATCCTGTCACCTTATCTTTTCATACTCCTCATGGACGATGTCATCAATGCATGTAAGGAGAGAACAAGAAAGTATTCAGTGGGTTACTGGAAGATGAGACAGGTCTGTATTTCAGAGATGGCATTTGCTGATGATGTTGCCCTGATTGCTAAATCAGGGGCACATCTCCAATACAACATGCATGTCTGGAAGGAAGAGCTGGAGAAGAGAGGGATGGTTATAAGCAGCTCTAAAACAAAATCCATGGTGATATCACGAGAAGAAAGAAGGCATCAGATTAAGCTGTGAGAGCAGGTCCTGGTTGTTGTTGTTGTTGTTTTGATGAGTTGATGGGTGGAGATCGGGCACTGAAAATCTGATCATTGTTGCCTTTTCTCGTTCCATCTTGGTCTACCCTGTTCAACCTGAAAGTTGGTTATAATTGGGGTATTTAGTGTCATTTAATTTCCTAATTTTGTTTTCAATTTAAATAACTGTTGCCTTTTGCAGTTGCTGATTTTTATTTATATTAGTATTTGTCAATTTTATTTTCTCTTGGAGCAGGTCGAACACTTTAAATACCTCGGAGCTTTTATAGACCGGAAGGGAGGCATCAAAGAAGAGTTGGCCACTCGAAAAACAGCAGCTGGGAGACGTTTTCAGGCCATAAATCGAGGATTCCTCAGCAAGAGAGAGGTTGGTAAGAAAACGAAGATGGCTGTATACCGCTTCACCATGTCCCAGTCGTGACGTAAGGATGTGAGTCATGGGCAATGACTACAACCCACAAAAGCCATATTCAAACCTCAGAAATGAGGTATCTGAGGAAGGTGGTTGAAGTAACAAGAAGAGACATGGTCCGCAACCAGACGATACGTCAAGGCCTAAAATCCCACCCCTTGCAGACCCAAGTAGAACAGTCCCAACTAAGATGGTTTGGCCATGTCTGCAGAATGGGAGAATATACGCTACCACGACAAGCATGGGAAACTAAGAGCCAGGGATCCAGACCTCCAGGACGAACCAGAGTCCGCTTGGAGGACAACATTAGACAATCTTTGAAAAACCGAGGACTAGAATGGAACCAGGCCAGGAAGAAGACAGCCGATAGGATAGTCTGGCGTTCTCTCTTCCAAACCTCTACACCTCACGGTAGAAGGGGAACGACTAAGTAAGTAAGTAAGTAAGAATTTTATTTCAAAATTGGGACCTAAGACGCGTCAACAGTGAGGAATGCAGTTAGCGACCCATAGCTTGCGTCAGGGTCAGCAAACCAGAGCTGACCAAGACCCTACTCCACCTCCAAGTGGTGGTCCTGGAAACAGGCTGCATCACTGCAGTCTGGCTGAGTGAGTAGGGATCGAAGAGGGAAGGCTAACCCTGTCCCAAAAATGCCGTGCTGAAGTCGGATGTGTCGGCCGAAAGGCGCAAATATCGCAGCTTCGCTGTAAACGGCGACACAACGCAACCAACGTCCTTTTCAGGAGGAACGAAGAAGAAGAAGGAGAAGATATCAAAATTGGCCGTGCGTCCTTTTACGATTTCCTTTCACAGCAAAGCAATGGCGCCGTTTGGATGGTTCTCGGTTCGATTCCCGGTAAGCCTATCACTTATATTTCTATTACGTTGTCTGGTGCCTGTTATATCACCTATATTTATTTACTTATTTGAGTGTCTGTAAAAGAAATCACATACAAGTGACTGTTCAAGCAGGTGAGTTTGTTTACAATCACGACAATCTATCAGGACTTGCATATATCACGGTTGCCCAACACAAACAGGGACTAGCCCGGGATCTCCTCATACAGGTGAAAGTGAGAAGTACCATACAGGTGGAAGTGAGAAGTACCATACAGGTGGAAGTGAGAAGTACCATACAGGTAGAAGTGAGAAGTACCGATTAGATCCAGTGGCGTATTTAGAAAACGGTGTGAAAGGCTTTTGAGTTTCAATTTTTTGTTGTCCCTAAAATGTG